>ML777283.1:947419-964700 GCA_009831015.1 Picea engelmannii | reverse complement strand
AACATCCATTTACTTTTAATAAATTATTCTTGAATCGTGCAAGTATTTTTGGCATATTATAATCCAGGATGTATATAGATCGATTTGATATGAAGCCAGTACAATACACAGGACTCAAAAATTGCATTCAATTAAAACATAATCCTACCAAAATGTGTATGCATTTGATAAAATGAATGCATCTTGTTTTTTTTCAATTTGCATAGAGGACACATAATCCGATGATATTTGTGAAAACAAAATGGGAAAATATGTTAAAGATTGGGAACATACAAAAATTAATACAAAGGGGAACATGCCACTCACAAGCTTAGAGGAGATGGAATCAAATGACACTACAATGTCAACCGATGTTGATAAAGTTTCTGATCTTGTTAGAGAAGGAAAAATGTTACAATTGTTCAAAAATGTTTTTTCATGTTTAAACAATACATAAATGTACTTTCTAGATATAAAATACATAAATTATAATTTATAGTACAAAATTGTACATGTTGATCTAACGATTTGTTTTTTGGCATATGGAACCTTGTTTGTAGGAGATGCATTTGTTGTGGTTGCACCTGTAGACAATGATGAGAACGTTAAATATTATTTTATGCGGTGCACATAAAGAAATATGAAGTTATTGGAGGATTATAACGATAACAATTTTATATATAAAAGAGGATCCATCATACTAAAATGATGTTTTTTTCAAGAAACCCATGAAACTGAAAGTCATGTTCGTTTTTAAGACTATCATTCAGATGTCATAAGCTGTCAATATAGTCATTTGGTATGTGCAACGCGCATAAAGTAAATAGAGGTTCAATCAAAGAAAAAATCATAAGTTATAAAATGGAAAATGACAAAAGCCGATCATGAACGAATAATTGAAGATGGCATACCATTACGATGTTTGTAAACATCATTCCAGAAAAATAATTGCATTGAAAGTACATTTATATGGATATGTAGGATTCCATCTTGTTTGGTTTACTTTTGCGGTCCATTCAAATAAGGTGGTTTTTTATGAATTTTTGTACTAATTTTTAAACAATTTTGCACATAAAACTAGATCTCAATTGATTGTTTATAAAATATTTGGGTCCCCATAGGTCCTGCAGACCATTGAAGGGTTCAGATAACATTTTCTGGATTTTCCAATCATGCCCCGAATAACTAGATAGTGCACACATGTCTTACATAGATAATATGTTGGTTTCAATTTTGAATGTACTTGTATGCAATGCTTTTGAGTTAGAAATGTAGATTTTTCCACTAACTAGCAAATAAAAACTTTGTATAATGCAATCAAATCCATTCTATTAATTAATTTTTTTCTATGTTTTGAACTTGGTCCCATTAAGGTGTTGGTAATTGCTCAACATGAATGTTTAAGAAAACTTGGTTCTATACTAAATAATTTTTTTTTGTAAATTTTATCACTAACCATTCTTTGATTCATTTTTTTTGGGATTCTAACTTCCAATATTGTGATGATATTGAACATTTTGTTATATTAATTATCACTTTGTAAACTCCTTCCATCCCAATTATGAAGAAATAAGGTATACAAGTAGCTCAATCAATGATAATAGTTCTAGTGATGAATGTTGATCAATATAATCAAATGCTACAAGTTGTATATTTTGAAATGTTTTCCCATGAAAATAAAAATTTTTGGTTAATGTGGACATAATATTTTGGTTAATATTACACATATTTTATGCACCAATGCTTTGACTATATTTTTTCTAAGGAAATCATCACAGAAAACCCTCCAATTACTTCTCCATGATCCATGGATGGTAAATGAGGTAAACTGCCGGCTCTGACTATGGAGCCTAACCCTAAGGGGATCAAGAGAGTTGAACCTATGACCTACAAAATCATCCCAGGGGGAGAGATCTCACATCTGTCTCATGACCACTTGAACTAACTCTTCTGGCTATCAATGCTTTGAATATATATAATACACACTAGTGCTTCATAAATATATAATATGCACCAATGTGTATTTATTATGGGCACATCATTGCACCTTACTAACTTACATGTATCAAAATAAAAAAAACTATGTTGACACTCATGGTCACCTAGAATTTTTAGGTGCAATGATCATCCATTAATTCCTCCACTAAAACTTCCATTATAAATAATGGAGGATTTCTTGATAATTTTTCCCAATCTTGTAACGATAAAAACCTCTACAAAATCTATGTTAGGTGATATTTTCCTTGCAGCGTACTCAATGTTTTATTTCTAATATTGCCCCTAAAGTACCTTGGAATAAGGTAACACATGAATGGAATACTTAGAGAGTGTATTTCACACTTATGGTTGGTTGACTTCTTTGTTGTATTTATGTTTTCCACTGCTTGTAATAGACTATTTATTGTACATCCCAATTTACTCAAAAAGTGCACTTCACACTTCATAGTTCTTTCACTTATTAACTATGTTAATGTCAATCATTTCCGACATATATTTCTTCATGAGAGTATTCACTATTTTGATGAAAAACTACTTGTACAAGGCTAATGGATGAATCTTGTAATATTTCTTCATGAGAGTATTCACAATTTTGATGAAAAACTATTTATACAAGGCTAATGGATTAATCTTGTAAAAAAAATTGGGTTACAAGTATGGAAATAACTTTTCTTACAAATATTTATAGGTAATAGTGCTTCTTATAAAGAGGCTTGTAAATGTTTTCAAATGTGATATCATCATGCATGCTATTTATGTAGTTGTAAAAAGATAGACTTTTTGTTTGGGAGGATAAGTTGGTTTATTCATTTATTGTTGAGCTACCTTTACATTAAAAAACCAATGAAATTTGATTTTTATCAAGACATGATTTGTTTTATTCTCCAAATCATTGCATTTTCCTTAGAGTCCAAACATCATTGCATATCTCTTAGAGTTGAAACATATTTTGACTCAATAATAATGGAAATTGTCATTTAGTATTTGTGTTTGCCACGACTTTGTAATAGACTATTTATTGTACATCCCAATTTACTCGAAAAGTGCACTTTACACTTCATAGTTCATTTACTTCTTCACTATGTTAATGTCAATCATTTCCTACATATATTTATTCATGAGCATATTCAATATTTTGATGAAAAACTGCTTGTACAAGGCTAATGGATGAATATTGTAATATTTCTTCATGAGAACATTCACTATTTTGATGAAAAACTACTTGTACAAGGTTAATGGATGAATCTTGTAAACAAAATTGGGTTACAAGTATGGGACTGGCTTTTCTTACAAATATTTCTAGGTAATAGTGTTTCTTATAAAGAGGCTTGTAAGTGTTTTCAAATGTGATATCATCATGTATGATGTTTATGTAGTTGTAAAAAAAGAGATTTTTGTTTGGGAGGATAAGTTGGTTTATTCATTTATTGTTGAGCTACCTTTACATTAAAAAACAATGAAATTTGATTTTTATCAAGGCATAGTTTGTTTTATTCTCCAAATCATTGCATTTTCCTTAGAGTTTAAACATCAGTGCATCTTTTTGAGAGTTGAAACATATTTTGACTCAATAAGAATGGAAATTGTAATTTAGTATTTGTGTCTTCCACTGCTTGTAATAGACTATTTATTATACATTCCAATTTACTCAAAAAGTGCACTTTACACTTCATAGTTCATTTAATTCTTCACTATGTTTTTTTTTAAGTACGTATAAATCACCTTTCATAAGAAAAATCATAGTAGTGTCATGAGTGTCCAAGGACTGTGAATGATGAATTTCCCCAGAGGGAAACCAATTCATCCAGTACCTCCAAAACCAAAACAGACCCCTATTTTAATCATCTGGAATAGAATTGCCCTATGGGGAAACCGATTCGTTCATAGCTGTCTGACTTTCTAGAACACCTAGGACTGACTTATGACAAGAAAAAGAAGAATTATCCAAAAGTACATTTGTATAAGAATAAACAAAACATAAAACAAGCCATGCAGTATGACACCTATGCATGTGTCGTAGCATGCAAACAGTATGTTACGTACCACATTGTCCGTTGTTGGCGCCTGGAGAGCCGATGCCAAGACCACCTCTGAGTTGTCTGCTGCTGGTGTTTGGAGAGCCAGAACCAAGACCACCACTGAGGCCGTTGGTGCATTGGGAGCCTGGTCTGGGGATTGTCGAGTACCTTGTAGAGAGGATATCATTTGTAGAATTTGCGTCCCTTTCTTGTCCAAAATTTTCAAACGGAATCGTAAGTCATCCGCCTCCTTGCGAACCTCAAACACAAGGTATTTTATAATTTCAAGGCCATCTTGAAACTTTTCACATGAGGCATAGTTCGAACAAGAGTGTGGCTGGTTCGGTGGTTTCTTTCAGTGGATGGAGGTGTCTTCCTGAGGAGACTGGGCTGGTGGTAGATGCAAAGGTGGTGGCTCCAAAGATGAATTCTCAGGTGAATTTGGTGGGACGACCAAGGCAGTTTGCGAGGAAGAGGCCAGGTCTGGTAATGGGATGGGGGAGAAACCCAGTGAATTCCCCAAGAGGTCGAACCACTCGACTTGGTAGACCCATGGAGAGGACAAAGGCAGGAGGCCACTTTGGCTCTGAGAGGACTAACCAGAGGAAGAAGGCGAAGAAGGAAGAGAGTTGTGTGATGGTGCTGGGGCAGGATGAGGCCGGATGGCCATGTGAGGCCTATTTTGATACGAAGTCGAGCCCCACTTGGATTTCCACCGAAGTTGAGGCGTGACTGAAGTGAAAAGAAGGTATGAAGGCATGAAGAGATGGCTAATGAAACATGTGAAAACCAGGGGGGAATGCAGACCAAGTGGTGGATCTGCTGGGAAGAGGAAGAACTGATGGACTAGCTGAGGCAGAACATGATATGAATAGCGCTGGAGAGGGAAGACACACATGCGTAGAGGTGACCACCATAAAGACTGCTCCATTGATCGGTCGAGGAGACAGGGAGGAGCACGCTCAAATAGTTAATGGCGCTCTCATTGGAGTGAGGCCTACACATTTTCATAGTGTGGGAGGAGGGGAGGTGCATGTGCTAGTCACTGGCTGGTACTGCTCTGGAAGGTGCCATCCCCTCCAGTTGGAAACATGTATCCTACTAACACCCCATCCGAGGGGCCATCTATAGTGAGAGCCTGATCAAGGAACCTCTGGAGGATAGGATGATCCGTGTGGGTGGAGGCCATGAAGAGAATGTTTGGTCCCTCTAAGGAAACTTCGATATTGGATAAACCTTCCGCAATCTGATTAAATTTTCTGCATATATGCGAAGGGATGAGAGCTAGATGACGCTGAATGAGAGTTGCGATGGTACTGAGCCCCAAAGAAAGACACAAACAGGGGGAGATTTTATTTGGGTCCACTCCATTAATAATTTTCCCGAAGATATTGAGAATTACTTGAGAGTCCCCCTCCACAATAAATTTGTGGTAGCCCTAAGCATGAGATAATTGTATACCTTTTATGAGACCCCATAGCTATTCCACGTTGTTAGTGTTGTGACCCAGACTTCATGCTGAGATCATAAATATGTTCCCCTGGCTATTGCGGAAGACCACACCAAAACCAGTTGCACCTGGATTTCCTTTAAAGGCACCATCAAACTTTAACTTGATAAATTCTGCAGGCGGAGGAGACCAAAGAGAGGGGCTACCTTTGGTTTGGGAGTGCTGGGGGTTCTTGTTGAGAAAGGGATTTGGAGTGACATTCCAACTTTCAAAGATGCTCTGTTCATGTGTAGGACATTTAAGGTCCGTTTCTTTCCATGGTTGCAGATTGATGGTTTCTCTAATATTTTTATGTATTTGAGTCCAGATAGTTTTCCAGTCCTGATGAGTTTCTAGGAAGATACACCTATTTCAATATTTCCAAATTTTCCAAAGGATGAACCCAGGAAGAAACTTCCATATGCGATTGAGAATGGGAGAGTGGAAGGTTGTGTCCCTCCATTCTTCAATGGTTTCCCCGAGTCCCTCATGCTTGCGATCTGTGATGCGCATGACTATGGTGAATTGATCCTAGACTTGTGAGCTATAGAAGCAGAGTTTGAGAAGATTATTTTGCGATTCCACCTCCCCTAAGAAAAGAGGGCATATAGATGGCCCTATGAAGCCTCGCTTCATGAGATTATCCCAAGTAAGAATACTTCTATGAGCCACAAGCCAGAGGAAGGTGCCAATGTTTGGTTGGCAAAATTTTCGTCCAGATCTTCTCGTGGGGGGTAGGGTGGTAGGCCACCTTGATGTTGTAAGCTTCTTGGATATTAAATATGCCCTATGAGAAGTGTTCCCATCTTAAAATGTCCTCTCCCTGAAGGATTTGGATTTTTTTGGTAGTGGTCAGATTGAACCATGGTTGGATATCCACGTGCTCTGCAATGTGGAGATCACTTCTGGAGGATTTTTAGTTTTTCTAGGTGGCTCCTAGGGCATTCTCTTGCTAGTAGTCTTCTACTGTCATCAGTCCTTCTTGGGTAGTTGGGACGAGGAAGGTGTCAACAAGGGAATCATGCGTTAGAATGTGAAATTACTGCCACAAGTCATTCCATAATGAAGCTGTTTTTCCGTTACAAACTTCCAAGAAGGTGTGATTGGCCACCAAAAGATGGTTCTGCTTGGCTGCATTCCAGATTAAGGACCCCAGGGTATTCTTGTTCCATCTGATAATGTTATTTTTGGCAACGTTGGGCGTGTAATTTCTCCTCCAAATCTTGGCCCAAAGATCTTGGGGGCGCTTGAGCCATCTCCACCAAATTTTGGCACTAGGGACTTTGTTCAGAGTTAGTGGATCCCTTAGCCTGAGGCCTCCCTATGATTTTGGTTTGCAGAGTGTTTCCCAGCTAATCAGAGCCATTGTTTTCCCTGTCTTTACCCCCTACCATAGAAAATTTATTTACATGGTTTTGATGGCATTGAGGATGAAGCTTGGAGTGGCTAAGTCCAAGAAGGTGTAGATTGGGAAGGCTTGCAGGATGAACTTAAGGAGGATAAGGATACTGGGGAGGTTGAGCGAGCGAAAATTCCAAGGGGAAATTCTTTTCGAAAAGGAGGTGAGAAGGCCTTCCCAGGAGTTATTTCGAAGGGATTTTTCTAGGAGAGGAATACCGAGATATTTGGATGGAAGGGAGTTGCGAGTGAAACCCAGGATCACCATTATATGAAGTTGGATACGGACCAAGGTGTTAAAAAAGAATATCTGATATATTTATTTATTTATATCCATTCCCGAGGCATCATAGAAGGTTTGAAGGAAATGGAGTATTTTGTCTGCTTCTTGGACCGTGGGGGAGCCCATCATTAAGGTAGCATCAACGAACTGAGTGTGGGATATCTGAGGATCGATACCATGCAAGGGTAACCTGACTATAGAAAGGTCTGGAATGGAGGCTTGTATAAACCAACTTAGGCCTTTCACCTTGATGATGAAGAAGAAGGGTGAAAGTGGGTCCCCTTGACGTATCCCTCGAGTGGGTGAGAAGGGGCGGGACGAAAGACCATTGATGAGGATAGAAAAGAAGGTAGCGGAGGTCAGATTCAAAATCCAGTCAACCTAATAGGATAAAAGCCAAATGCCAAAAGTACATAATGCATGTAAGCCCAACTTAGCTTATCAAACGCTTTGGAAAATATAGCTTTAACAACATAACTGGAGTTCCAGTCTTGTAAAGTGAGTGGATGACTTCATGTGCCAAGATGAATCTGTCCAATATTTTGCTTCCTTCCACATATTCTAACTGCTTGGGTGAAATGATGAAGGGAAGGAGAGGTTTGAGGTGTCAGGCGATCACCTTTGTTAGAATCTTGTAGATTGCGTTGCAAAGAGATATCGACCTGAAATATTTTGGGTGATTGACTCACTCTTCTTTGGGGATGAGGGTGAGAAAGGTGGCATTGATAGCTAGAAGGACCTGACCCGAAGCTCTGGAGTCCTCAATGATTTACCAAAATTCCTCCCGTACCATGGGCCAACAGTGGTGAAAAAAATCCGCATTGAAGCTGTCTGACCCAAAAGATTTTCCTTCTAGAGTATCTTGAAGCACCAAGTATACTTCTTCAATAGTGATAGGTCTCATCATTGCTTCATTCTGTTCCTAAGTGATTTTGGAAGGGATGTGATGAGTTATTTTAGCAATGGCAGGATATCGGTCACCCAAAGGTTCGGACAATAGATCTTCATAAAAGGAGACAAACTCCTTTTCTAGGTTTTCATGAGAATGGAGATTTTGGCCTTCTTTTGTAACTAGGTGAGAGGTGCGGTTGACATGTCTTCGATGAATAATATATCTATGAAATAATTTGGTGTTTCTATCTCCCTCCTTTAGCCATTGAACCCTGGATTTTTGTCTCCAAAGGATCTGCTCTTGAGCTCGCCTTTCACCCAACTTTTGACTTATCATTGCTTCATGCTCCTTGAGTTCCTTTGTTATGCCTTGATTTATGATGTGGATATGCAGGATCCTCATTTTCTCATTCAGATGTTGTTGGGCCTAGAAGATGTTTCCAAAGGCATTGCTTGTAGTTTTTAAGTTTCTGTTGGAAATGATACATCTTGGAACCTTAAGGAATGATCGCTTCCTTCCACCCTATGTGGACCATAGTTTGGAAGTCTGGGTGGTTGAGCCAAAATCGATCAATTCTGAAGGGCTTACAACCCGGAGAAGCCAGAATGTATAACCAGAGTTGAATGGGCCAGTGTAACACACCCACTACGGGAACTAAGATTTTTCATCTTTTTCTCCTCTTCTTCGAGGAACAGAATCCCCGAATTCCTATGGGGCCTCGTGTAGACCCTCCCTTCCTCTATCCTTCCCCATGTGATCATTGGCTATGACCACATGCCTTACCAGAGAGGTGCTTCCATCTTTCGCGATTCGGGGAATCGTGATGCAAGTGTTCCCCTACTCTCTGTCTTTCGAAGTGTCGAAGGCCGAAAAGGATCTAACAACTCATCGAATTTATCAATGACTCAGATTAAATCCTGGCAGGGTTTTTCATACTGGGATTTCGCAATATATTAAGACGCGAGGTTCATACCCTTCGGTTTTCTGGGTACTGAAACACCAAAATCCTTATATCCACCAAGCTCATTTCTGGGTTTCGCAAGTCGGGATTTCACGATGTGCGAAGACAGGAAGTCTTGCACCTGGGTTTTCCTAGGAGCCAAAACTCTGAAGCCTGTATATGTCGCTAAGCTCATTTCAGGGTTTTTCAAATCGGGATTTCACGTCTGGAGAATACAAGGAAACTTTCCCTTGGGTATCCCGTGTGCCGAAACACCGAAACACCAAACTCTATCCACGCTATATCATTTCGGGATTTCTCATATCGGGATTTCACAACTGGCGAATACAAGGAAATTGACCCTTGGGGTTCTCGGGTGCCGAAACACCGAAATATCAAAATCTATTCACAATCTATCATTTCGGGGTTTCTCATATCGGGATTTCGCAACTGGCGAATACAAGGAAACTAACCCTTGGGATTCCTGGGTGCCGAAACGCTGAAATATCAAAATCTATTTACGCTCTATCATTTCGGGGTTTCTCATATCGGGATTTCGCAATCGGCGAATACAAGGAAACTAACCCTTGGGATTCCTGGGTGCCGAAACTCTGAAATATCAAAATCTATTCACGCTGTATCATTTCAGGGTTTCTCATATCGGGATTTTGCAACTGGCAAATACAAGGAAACTGACCCTTGGGATTCCTGGGTGCCAAAACTTCGAAATATCAAAATCTATTCATGCTGTATCATTTTGGGGTTTCTCATATTAGGATTTCACAATTGGCGAATACAAGGAAACTAACCCTTGGGATTCCCGAGTGCCGAAACGCCGAAATACTGAGAGGTATCCCCGCTAAGCTACTTTCGGTGACAGGGATGAAGCAAGTTCATGGGTTTACTAAAACAATAGTCCTTTCAAGGAACTCACTCCTCTCTGTATGGTGAGGGAACTTTCCCGGAAGGACGTGCCTTCGGGGAAATCCAACTAGGGCATCGCGTGAGTTAAGTAAATGGGACAAATCTCCCAAGAACGGACTCAGAATCTGAACTTGTTCAATATATATATATATATATATATATAAACTGAATATGGTCATACAAGTATAAGCACGCATCCACCATTTCTGATCAAAACACCAGGCAAACACTTCTATAAAGAAACCAATTTGTGAGTGTACAACCATGAGCATGCATTCCAGGAATATTCAATTTAAGATACATGACATAAATACTTTTTAGAAAACACCAGCTTTAACGCAACTTCTGAGAGGGGTGCTCGTTTCCACCCAACCGTAGGCTCAGCAACTCCCAATGGATTTACCACTAGCCACCCCCAAGCTAGACCACAAGGCTTTGAGACTCAGTGTCCTACTTCCCACTCGTCGGAAGTCAAGGACGAAGGTTACTCTCCTTCTCCTCTGCTCAAGACTCACTGTATTTTATGGAGTTCCTTTGGTTCTCCTTCTGCGATTCCTGTTGCGTGCTCCTCCCCTCCCCACACTTCCTTTCTTGCTTTGTCCTACAAGGTTGTGTGTGGCGCGAATTCCCCCGTAGTGGTCAGGTTTGAGGGATTCTACGGATGGGCAGTTCACCCCCATCCCCTCATTAACTCATGAGGAGCCTCCCCACCTACCATCCTGGTGAGTAATTCATTCCAGGGCCAGAGAGCAGCTTTGGTCTTTGAGCTAGTAAAGACCAATACGGTATTGGTTTGGTGGAAGTTAATGCCACCATTCCAAGTGCCTTCCACCACCTTTCATCAACCATCATGGTCTCTTTTTCAGCACATCCCCCTCCCAATAGTCATGCAACACATATTCACACATCATTTACATTCATCGACCCTTTTATACAGGGTCCATCAAATCACACATTCACATCTTGGAGTTTGCCATAGTTCTTGGCCAATATAGTTATTTTTATAGACTAGGGGAAATAGGGCGTTACAATCCCCCCCCTTAAAGGAACATCATCCTCGATGTTCTATCTATCAATAGAACATGTAAGTACAGAACTAAACAAAATCGGATATGCCCGTTTCATGGCATCTTCCATTTCCCATGTAGCCTCATCTGGGCCAAAATGTTTCCACTGCACCTTGACTTGTGCAATGGTTCGGTTCCTGAGCGGGGTTTCCTTTCTGTCCAGTATGCATTGAGGTTCTGGTAGGAATTCTCCCTCTAGTTCCACCTGGATCACATACCAGTCAATTATATGATTAGAATCATGTACATATTTCTTCAATAATGAAACATGGAAAACATTATGTGCTTTTACCGTGGGAGGAAGTGCTATCCTATAGGCTACAGGTCCCACTCTATCTAGAACTTCAAAGGGTCCACAATATCGAGGTGCCAACTTGGCACATGCTCCCATCTTTAGGGAACTCTTCCTGGGCCTAACTCTAAGGTATACATGGTCTCCCACCTTGAACTCTCTTGGAGTTCTCTTTTGTTCGGCATAACTTTTCTGTCAGTTTTGAGTGAACTTTAGATTTTGTTTTATCTAAATCACTTGTTGTTCCATTTCTTTCAACATGTTGGGTCCAATAGTAACTCTGTTTCTAGGATTACTCCAACTGACTGGAGTATTGCATGGCCTACCATAGAGGACTTCGAAAGGGCTCGTCTTCAGGGATTCTTGGTAGCCGTTGTTGTAGGCGAATTGCACCAGTGGCAGGAAATCTTCTCACTTTTTGGGTTGATGCATTGCGTGCATCCTGAGCATGTCTTCTAATATTTGGTTCACCCTTTCCATCTATCCATCGGTTTGAGTAAATTTCCATTAATGATTTCCAAAAGTTGGAAGTAAATTTCGTGTCTCTGTCAGACACGATCTATTTTGGCATACCCTGCAGTCTGAATATCTCCTTCATGAATACGTTGGCGATGTCTATTGCCTTACAAGTTGACTTGACGGGGATAAAATGAGCGGACTTGCTCAATTTATCCACCACTACCATGATGGCATAATTATGTTTGGTTGAGGTTGGTAATCCAGTGATGAAATCCATGGAGATGGTTTCCCATTTCCAGTCCGGGATTGGTAGAGGTTGTAATAATCCTGTTGGGTGTCAGTGTTTTGCTTTAACCTGTTGGCATTCTATGCATTTGGCTAAGTACTCAACTATGTCTTTCTTCAATCCAGGCCAATAGAATTGTTTCCTGGTGGCCATGATCATCTTCTGGTATCCTGGATGACCAGTGTAGGGTCTTTTGTGCAGTTCATCCATTATGAACCTCTTCAAGTCATGACAATCTGGGATACAAAATCTGTTTCTATAAGTGAGCAGACCTCCTTCCATCATTTTGTAGCCTCCATACTTTATACCTATGGGTTCTTGCTGTAGGTACGAGGTCACGGTCTGGAAGAATGTGTCTGTCTCTTGTGCATTTTTGACTCTTTCCTTGACATCCGTCTCGCAGGTGCTTACCACTGCCAGGTGAATTATTTTCATGCTTCTGCTAAGGGCATCAACCACCCTATTTTCCTTTCCCTTAATGTGTTTGATTTCAAAATCAAACTTGCTGAGGAGGGCCATCCACCTATCTTGTCTGGCATTGAGCTTTGGTTGGTCAAATATATATCACAATCCACAGTGGTCTGTCATAAGTACACATTTTCTTCCCAGGAGGTAATGCCTCCACATTTTTAAGGCATGCACTATGGCGACCAGCTCTAGATCATGGGTCACATAGTTGACTTCGTGCTCATTCAATTTTCAGGATTCATAGCAGACCACACTTCCTCCTTGCATAAGGACTCCTTCGAGCCCTTCCTTATAGGCATCTGTGTACATGAGGAAGTCATCTTCGGGATCGACGACCTTCAGCACGGGTGCGTGGGTCAGTAGATGTTTCAGGGTTTGAAATCTTTCTTCACATTTTTGTGTCCACATGAATTTTGTCCCCTTCTTTTGGAGGGTAGTGATTGGACACCCAATCTTGGAGAATCATTTTATAAATATCCTATAGTATCCTACCAAGACCATAAAGGATCTGATATCTAAAACGTCCTTCGGGGTAGGCCATTCCATGATAGACCTAATCTTATCAGGGTCTACTGCTACCCCTTCTTCAGATAGGACATGCCCCAAGTAATGTATTTGCTTCTGGAAAAAGTCACACTTGCTAAATTTGGCATAGAGCTAATGTTCTCTTAGCACTTGAAGCACAAGACTAAGGTGTTCCTCATGTTCCTCTCTATTCTTGGAGTAAATTAATATGTCGTTAATAAAAACCAACACAAATTTGTCTAGAAATTTGCTGAGCACATTGTTCATCAAGCACATAAAAGTGGTAGGGGCATTGGTTAATCCAAATGGTACTACCACAAACTCGTAGTGACCATATCTCATCCTGAAGGCAGTTTTGTGGATGTCTTCACCCTTGATTTGGGCTTGATGGTATCCAAATCTCAAGTCAATCTTCGAAAAGATAGAGGCACCTCCCAATTGATCGAACAAGTCATCGAACCTAGGTAAGGGGTACTTGTTCTTTATGGTTACGTTATTGATTTGTCTATAATCTATACACAGTCGGAGGGTACTGTCTTTCTTTTTCACAAAAAAGACTGGTGCTCCCCATGGAGACACGTTGGGTCGGATATAGCCTCTTTCCATCATTTCTTTCAGTTGTAATTTAAGCTCAACTAGCTCAGGTGTGCTCATCCTGTAGGGTGTCCTAGACACTGGCACCGCTCCTGGTGCAAGTTCTATTGAGAATTTGATGTCCCTTCTCTGAGGCAGACCCGATACCTCTTATGGAAATACATCTCTGTGTTCTCTCAGTGTGGGGTGGTCTTCGAGGCTTGGTTTGTCACCTTCAATTTTTTTCAACACTTGTATTGCATATAGTGGACATAATTTTCTGCAATACTTTCTCATTTGAAGAGATGATATTTGTCTCACCGAGACAGGTTTTTGGATCCCTTGAAGGGTTATTCTCCTTCCTTCTTCACTTACACATTCCAAGGTTTTATGGTAACAGTCCAGTTTGGCTTTATGGGTGGCTAGCTAGTCCATACAATTCAACATATCATACGATCCAAGGGGTAATATGTTAAGGGTTGCTTGGGTGGGGAATTCGCCCATAATGAATTGGCAGGCCAGTATGACCTCTGCTACCCTTCTTTTGGTGCCAGTGGCTAACTGTACCAACCATGGCTTGGAATTTTTATGTAGTTGTAGTTTACATTTATCAACAACATTAGGGGCTGTATAACTCAAATTTGAACCAACGTCAATCATAATAGACACTAGATGGTTGGTGATCATACCTTCGATTTCCACCATTGAAGCTTGGTGGTCAGCTTGGTTATTATCCAAGGATGCATAAATTTGCGGCATACTCCTGGCCACGTCATTGACGGTGGTAGCTTCTTGAATGTTGTAAATTATCTGGCTGTTCTGTTGTTGGTGCATGCAATCCCTAAGTAGATGTTCTTCTCCACAACCCCAACATTTCAAAGGTTCTCTCTTTGGGTTATCAGTCTTTACTGGGGTAGATCCAGAAATTTTATTTCCACTCAAGGAGGGAAAGTTCTGCTGGTGTACACTTCAGGTTGGGAAGCTCATCCTTGAGTTCTTTTTATAGTCCTTAAATCTTGGGGATTTAAACCCCTTTTTCGGGAATCCGAAACTATTCTTTTGCTTCCAGCCTTTGCGAGGTCCTGTCCGATGCCCAAGCTGTTCATAACAATATCTTGCCTTTCGGATAGTATCTTCTAGGGTCTTTGGTTCGTCAAATTGAATCCTGTTCTGATAGTCCTTAGGTAGTCCACTGATGAATCGTTGCACCTTTTCCTTTTCTGCTTTTATGTAGGGTACATACCTCAACAACTTGAGGAATCTGCTGACATATTCCTCTATGGTGAGTTGCCCCAACTTGAGTTCATAGAATTCTTTAGTCTTTTCATCAAAGTATTTTTCCGACAGATATTTCTTCCTGAATTATTTCTCAATCCGTTCCCAAGACAGGTCTTCTTCGTGAATCCCTTTTACATTCTTAAGGTCTTCCCACCAAATGGAAGACTTTCCATTCAATTTTAAGGTGGCTACTCAAGCCTTCAAGTTTTCTGAGAATCATGGACTCTGAAATACTTCTTTAGTCCAAGCAGCCAGGCCTCCGCTTCCTCTCCCTTATTTATTTCACCGTCGAAGGAGGGTGGTTTGGCCTTATTGAACTCTTCGAGATTATGATTCTTGGAAAGTTTTCGCTTCTTTCATTTTCTTTGGGAATGCGAACTAGTTCTGCTGCTAGAAGATCCCTCCGAGTTGCCAACTTCCTTTCCAGAAGAATCGTCCGACGCTTGTCCCTTATCTCTGGGGTGGACCTTTCTCGAGGTGATCCTCTCAGTGTGGCCACTGACATGACCACGTTTCTATATCTCAGGTTCATGTTGCAATTGTCTTTGTATGTCGGATAAGCTCTGTAGTAAAACTGCATTAATTTCTGTTTGCTTCTCTTGCTCTTTTATCATCCTCTCGTTTTCAGCCTTGCAGCTCTGTAATTTGACCATGAGGCTCCTCATAGTATCAAATAGATCTGGAGGGGTCCCTACCGCCCTCCTTTCGTCAGACCCTTCGTCTCTATCATGGGAGCCCTCCCCCACTTCATGGTGAGTCACCATTCTATATGTCTGTAATTTCCCGCAGTTGATCGTCCGCTTGTGTGCAAAGAAAATGCTTATTGTTAGTCAATATTTATATACATTCATAACCCGCGCAATATTCATATTTTTCACATGCATACACACAATAGGGGTTTTTCATTCTTAACTTCGAATTTTAATTGAGGGGGTCAAGATAAAGAGTTACTCCTTTTAACAGTACTCCGAATGGAGTCTCTACGCAACCTATTCATGAGCCCAAGCAGGCCAAGTGTTGTAACCATGCTCTGATACCAATTTGTAACACACCCACTATGGGAACTAAGATTTTTCGTCTTTTTCTCCTCTTCTTCGAGGAACATAATCCCTGAATTCCTATGGGGCCTAGTGTAGACCCTCCCTTCCTCTATCCTTCCCCATGTGATCATTGGCTATGACCACAGGCCTTACCAGAGAGGTGCTTCCAGCTTTCGCGATTCGGGGAATCGCAACGCAAGCGTTCCCCTACTCTCTGTCTTTCGAAGTGTCGAAGGCCGAAAAGGATCTAACAACTCATTGAGTTTATCAATGACTCAGATTAAATCCTGGCGGGGTTTCGCATACTAGGATTTCACAATATATGAATATGAGGGGTTCATACCCTTTGGTTTTCCGGGTGCTGAAACACCGAAATCCTTATATCCACCAAGCTCATTTTGGGGTTTCGCAAGTTGGGATTTCGCGATGTGCGAAGACAGGAAGTATTGCACTTGGGTTTTCCTAGGAGCTGAAACTCTGAAGCCCATATACGTTGCTAAGCTCATTTAGGGGTTTCACAAATCGGGATTTCGCATCTAGCGAATACAAGGAAACTTGCCCTTGGGTATCTCGGGTGTTGAAATGCTGAAACACCAAACTCTATCCACACTATATCATTTCGATATTTCTCATATCGGGATTTTGCAACTGGCGAATACAAGGAAACTGACCCATAGGATTCCCGGGTGCCAAAACGCCGAAACATCAAAATCTATTCACACTCTATCATTTCGGGGTTTCTCATATCGGGATTTCGCAACTGGCGAATACAAGGAAAATGACCCTTGGGATTCCCGAGTGCCGAAACGCCGAAATATCAAAATCTATTTATGCTCTATCATTTCGGGGTTTCTCATATCGGGATTTCACAACTGGCAAATACAAGGAAACTAACCCTTGGGATTCTTGGGTGCCGAAACTCTAAAATATAAAAATCTATTCACGCTATATCATTTTGGGGTTTCTCATATTGGGATTTCGCAACTGGCGAATACAAGGCAACTGACCCTTAGGATTCCCAGGTGTCGAAACTCCGAAATATCAAAATCTATTCACGCTATATCATTTTGGGGTTTCTCATATCGGGATTTCGCAACTGGCGAATATAAGGAAACTGACCCTTGGGATTCTCGGGTGCCGAAATGCCAAAATACCGAGAGGTATCCCCACTAAGCTACTTTTGGTGAAAGGGATGAAGAAAATTCATGGGTTTACTAAAACGATAGTCCTTTCAAGGAAATCACTCCTCTTTGTATGGTGAGGGAAATTTTCCAGAAGGAGGTGCCTTCGGGGAAATCTAACCAAGGCATTGCATGAGTTAAGTAAATGGGACAAATCTCCCGAGAACAGACTCAAAATCTGAACTTGTTCA
>ML777283.1:930078-947378 GCA_009831015.1 Picea engelmannii | reverse complement strand
CAAAACACTAGGCAAACACTTCTATACGAAAACCAATTTGTGAGTGTACAACCATGAGTATGCATTCCGGGAATATTCAATTTAAGATATAGTACATAAATACTTATAAGAAAACACTAGGTGTAACGCAATTGCTGAGAGGGGTGCTCGTTTCCACCCAACCGTAGGCTCAACGACTCCCAACGGATTTACCACTAGCCACCCCAGAGCTAGACCACGAGGCTTTGAGACTCAGTCTCCTACTTCCTGCTCATAGGAAGTCAAGGACGGAGGTTACTCTCCTCCTCTGCTCAAGACTCACTGTATTTTTTGGAGTTCCTCTGGTTCTCCTTCTGCGATTCCTGTTGCGCGCTCCTCTCCTCCCCACACTTCCTTTCTTGCTTTGTCCTGCAAGGTCACATGTGGCATGAATTCCCCCATAGTGGTCAGGTCTGAGGGCTTCTACGGATGGGTGGTTTACCCCCATCCCCTCATTAACTCATGAGGAGCCTCCCCACCTACCATCTCGACGAGTAATTCATTCCAAGGCCAGAGAGCAGCTTTGGTCTTTGAGATAGTAAAGACCAATACGGTATTGGTTTGGTGGAAGTTAACGCCACCATTCCAGGTGCCTTCCACCACCTTTCATCAAACATCATGGTCTCTTTTTCAGCACATCCCCCTCCCAAGAGTCATGCAACACATATTCACACATCATTTACATTCATCGACCCTTTTATACAGGGTCCGTCAAATCACACATTCACATCTTGGAGTTTTCCATAGTTCTTGGCCAATATAGTTATTTTTACAGACTGGGGGAAACAGGGTGTTACAGCCAGTAATTATACTCAGGGGCATCGAGGGTGCTGGCTTGCAAGGTTGTTCCATCCATCAAGAGGGAGTCTGAAATGAGGAAGCGGTTGAGGTGACACACAACTTTTTGGGAGCCTGATCATCGATTTGACCAAGTGTAGAGGCCATTTTGTTTTTTCAGGTCGATGAGGCCCAGCTTGTCAATTAAGGCTTGAAATTACCCTGATTCCACCTCAATTCTACGTATTCCTCCTGTTTTCTCATCTAGATTGCAGATCATATTAAAATCTCCACCCAGTATCCATCGACCATTGGTAGTGAGGGTCTCAAGCCCTTATATATTATGAATGAAGGTTGTATTGTACCTTGGAGAAACCGGTCCATACACATTTGTGAGGAATCTAGGCTTGTTGGAACCAATAAGCCTGTATTCCATCGAGATTGACCACCTGGTGGTGAAGAAATTTTCCATGAGAACAGAGCTCGAGTTCCAGAGAATGACTAGATCTCTAGACATTCCTGTTGCATCGGTGCAAATCACTTTCCCTTGCTTCTAGCACCAAGAGAGGACTCGATCCATTTCTTCCATTGTACATTTTGTTTCTTGAAGAAACATGATATGAGGTTGTTCTTCTGTAATACGTTCTCGTAGTATCCTTTTCTTACTACGACCATTGAGTCCCTGGATATTACAAGAGATGAGATTCATGATGAGGATGGGAAGGGGAGGGGGGGAAAGCTGTCAGAAATGATATGTATCTGACCTGAGTTAACCATGAAGTCTCTAATCTCTTGTATGAGCTTATGGGTGGATTTTCTTCCCCTTTTCTTTTCATCTTTCCGAGTCTTACGTTGCTCTTTCAGTTGGCTCCCTTGGATGCCCAGACCTGAGATGGATCTAGCTGTGGAACCCACTGAAGAGTTGAGGAAGACTTTGTGGAATTTTCATACCTAATCCGAAGGGATGGTATATAGTTGCTGGTGGTGGTAGGCTTGTTCTAGATGTTCCTGATTTATACCAACGAGATCCTACTCGTCTAGGTCCATTTTGGTGTCTCTTTCTTCTAGATCTTAAAGTTCATCGTCCTTAGCACTGGAAGCAGGAATGGATGAACTTTTCTCCATGACAGGGGTTTCCATCATTTTTCCTTTCGTGTTTCCATGATTTGCCTTCACTGTAGGAGGGACCTATGGATCATCCATATTCTCTGGTATTTGGTGTAGGGCATCGAAGGGGTTGCTGGAGGGTGGTTCTATGGTTGCAGTTGCGACTGTTTTCCTGGCCACTTGGCGTCGTCTACCTGCTACAGGTATGAAGCCATATTTTTCTTTGATTGTTTCATGGTTTTCTCATTTTCTCACCAAATTGAGGGGTCAGTCTCTAAAGAGATGCCCATGCTCGTCACATTTCCTGCAGCAAAAAGGTATGTGCTCATACTTAATGGTTTGAGACCAGTCCTCATCGTTGTATTCCAGGGCAATGAAACCTGGTAGGGGCTTAGAGATATTCAGGTAGACAAAAATTCGAGCATATGAGGTATAATTTCTCTACTTGGTTTTTTCTGAGGATTTCACATATAACCCAATGGTATTTTCAATGCCTGCAAGTACTTCTTCTAGCCATAACTCCCATGGGAGGGAATAAAGTCGAATACAAACTGGTGCATGCAAAAAATCCTCTATTTTAGGGCTGAAATTCTCCGTCTAGAAGCGCAAGAAGAGACCAACTGAGTTGAAAAAGTAAGGCCCTCCATCAAAGATGTGGTTCCTATCCTCTAGATTATGTAGGATTATGGTGAAGAAACCTTTGGATCCCAACTATAGGTCATAGTGACCTTTGGGTTTCCACCATTGTTGTATCCATTTGATCAGCTCACATTTTGAGGACCATAGCCCTAATAATTTACCGACCAGGGCATATTCTTGCATATATTTTTTCTGTTCTTCTATTCTGGGTGAGATGATGACGTATTTTGGTGCTATCGGTGCCCGAGGGATGCATTTTATAGGTTCCCAAGGTCGCGCTGCCTTCATCTAGTGTTCCCTAAATCAATTTCCATTTCCTTGCCTTTGATTGAGCCTTCGAAGAGAACCTGGGAGCGCAGATCTGGGGGAGGTTCAAAGGTCGACCATCTAGAGCCACAACATGTGTTTCCTTGCATTGTGACATGACTGTAGGAGGAACCTCACTGACCTACCTTGCTTGGGGGCATGTCTTTCCCCTCCAGGGGAAAACCAAGAGCACCAAGGGCTGAGATGAAACCCTAACCCTAGCGTGATTTAGAGTTATCAACTTTATTTTTTTTTTACTTCTTCACTATGTTAATGTCAATAATTTCCTACATATATTTTTTCATGAGAGTATTCACTATTTTGTTGAAAAAATACTTGTACAGGGCTAATGGATGAATCTTGTAAAAACATTTGGGTTACAAGTGTGGAACTAACTTTTCTTACAAATATTTCTAGGTAATAGAGTTTCTTATAAAGAGGTTTGTAAGTGTTTTCAAATGTGATATCATCATGTATGATGTTTATGTAGTTGTAAAAGGAGATAATTTTTGTTTGGGAGGATAAGTTGGTTTATTCATTTTTTGTTGAGCGACCTTTACATTAAAAAAACAATGATTTTTTTTTTTTTTTTACTCAAGACATAGTTTGTTTTATTCTCCAAATCATTGCATTTTCCTTAACCATTCGCGATTCCTTCCATCAACCACTCCATACCATATTTTGGCCTACATATTGGTCCTTCCTACTCCAATCATCGTATATACATGAGCATCCATCTAGTAATATCATGGATGGTCTTTCACACTTTTGTTTCCTTCTATAATACTCAACCACATCATCTACGGCAACATTTTCACCATCAATCCTCTAGGCTTATAGGATAACGACAACATTGGATAAATATAGAAAATAAAATAGGATAACTACAACCCTATGATTTGTGTGAACTTGATGTATGCATCCTCAAGCTTCTCATCCTTAAGGAAGTATATATTAAATTTGGTTAAATGAATTTGAGATATTGAATATATCCAACACACTTTAGATTTAATGGATTCCTTTTTCTATTCAAATATATTAGGCTATCTAATATCAAGTATAATATACACTTAGAGGTTGCAAAGGTTGAGGTTGCTCATGTTGATCCCAAGTTCCAAAACTTGATATGTCTATAATTAGTGTGAACTTGAGACACACAACGCCAAGCTTTTCAACTTGAGGTGGTGTATATTATAATTGTGAACTTGAAACACACAAGGTCAATCTTGTCATCCCGAGGAGGTGTACATTAGACCTGAGTTTAGATGGTTTTTGGATATTGAATTACCCAATACATTGTCAAATCAATGAATTGTTACAAGAGAAAAATAGAGTTGTTTTAGCACCCAACAATACAACATTAAATGCAATATATGATGAGATATACATAGTTGGATCTGAAGCATAATGGTGTATATCCTAGTGAATATTTCATTTAATGCTGCATTGTTTCATGCTTATTGATCACCCAACACCACCCAAGGCTGTAGAAAGTACTTGGATTCTCTCCTGCAATGAAATCAGACCCGAGTTTAGATGGATTTGGGGTACTAAATAACCCAATACACTGTCTAATCAATGAAGTGTTAAAAAAATGAAGAGTTGATGGAGCATCAAGTAGTACAACATTAAATGAAATATACATTGAGACATACACAGTTGGATCTGAAACATACAAGTGTATATCCAATGAATATTGTCTTTAACATTCCACATTATCAATATTGAATATTCACTGTAAGAAAAATGAAAACAATCAAATGCAACTGGAAATTCTAGTTACATCACCCGAAATACGAACATAAGGTGCCTCAACTTTTATATTTTTGTGTTTAACAATTTCAAAAAAAAATATGATGACAATTACAAAATCCATATTGTCTAATCCGGAAACTAATTTGAAAACCAAGTATTTCCTCTTACGTATCCATTGCATTTACAATCAATCCCAAAATGAAGTGTATCCACTCTATCCACTAAAGAAGTAGACAAAGGGTAAATAGGAAAGCACCCAAAGCTAAAATAAAATGGTATAATATAGGGAAAGTCTAACAAGATGGCACATCAATGAAAAAAATACTTCAGTATTTACTATTAACACAGCCTTGGATCTTGGTAACGAATGCCAATTTAAAGGAAAAAAGACTTCATTACTACATCTGAATTATATCTCAATACCAATGTTGTGCATTCAAGTCACACAAGTCATTCAAACAGAGAAATAACCATCTATTTACATATGTATTGTTTGGAAAATTTCTAGTAATGCTACAACAAAAACCTATGGTAATCTCAAAATGATATACATATTTGGAGATAAACCATATAAACCATATTCCATCTGTGAACTTGCATTTGAAAAAACATTTGCATCTTCATTCATTTCCCTTTATATATGATGAAAAGAGACAACATTAAAATTTGATTTGTAAATAAAAATTACAAAATAAATTTTCAGAATTCATTATAACAAAAACTCATCACAAATATGAAAACTCTCTTTTTTTATGCCCTCCTCTTGGAACCAAACCTATCCATAATTACTCCCTACAAAAGTTTGATGTTATCCTAGACCCAAACCTATCCATAATGCCTCCCTACAAAAATGTGATGTCCTCGTCCTGGACCCAAAATGATGCAGGAGCATCACTCCTCAACAACGTGTCAACATCCAGCACAACAACACAATGAGGGAGAATATCCCAAGGAGAGAGAAGCATCATACTTCTCATTTTGTTTTAAATTTATCATTTAATGTAATAAAGTTTGTAAGGATCGAGGAAGAGAGAGCCATTTTATTGTGTAAGGATAAGTGTAAATTTCCTTTAATGGACAATAGTTTGTATAGATCCTGAGCATCGCCTCAGATATGAAGATTGTAAATAAATATTAATTGTAATAAGCTTAGTTGTAGGATGATTTTAATGGTGATATGAAAGCACTAGAATAGTATGGAGGGAAGTCTTGAGAAGCCCCTTCATGTATAAATCAATGTAATCTATGCCCAAAAGAGGTTGTTGTTGAAAATTAGTTAAGAGGTTTTGAGAGCAGAGAGAATAAAGAGAGGATAGGAGAGAAGAACTGAGACTCTGTTGTAGTCTAGTCTTGTAAACTCTTGTAAAAAGTATTTAGGTTTAATGAAAATAAAATTTCCTTGCATATGAATCTATACGTGTGTTATCTGTGAATGAATGTTTGTTTCTGAATGTTTACTGTGCATACTTATGAATGCTATGAGTGTTTAAATGTTCCCTTTGCAGGAATAGATAGAATTCCCTATCTACGTGAATTTCTGAGTGTTCTGGGATCTCAAGGCTAGTGCAAGGAGTGCACACCAGAGTTGTTAGAAAACTTTAAAAATCCAGCGCAAGGAGTGCACTAGAACTCAGTCAGGAGTTATGTGAGGAGTGTGCTAGGTGGGCACACCAAAACCAATTATAAGCTTAGGATGCATAGGAAGGAAGCATGAGGAGTGCGTAGGTGAGCCTATAAAGTCCAAGACTTAGGAGGCCAGTGTAAGGAGTGCATAGAGCGAGCACAATGAGTGCTCCTAAACTCAGAGTAGTGTAAACTCTTGAGGGAAGGATAGTGCAAGGAGTGCACAGAGCAAGCGCAAGGACTGTGCCTATACTCGTAGGAGTATAAAATCTCATAGAGGAGACTAGTGCAAAGCGTGCACAGAGTCAACACTTAGTTCATTATTGAAGAATATCAAAGGAGAGATAGCACAAGAGTATGAAAATACTATTCAAGGAGTGTAGAAGGCGAGAACGGTCTAAGTGTTAGACTGTAAGTGAAGTTCAAAGTGTGTGCAAAGGTCTGAGTCTTTTGAGAGAAAACCTCAGGAGGGAAGCACAAGGTGTGGGCCCAAGTCTAAGTTCTTCAAGTGACGAATCTCAAGGAGGGATAATGAGGTAATTCCCCAAGGAAAAGAGAAAAATATTTGTTTGAAAGTGAACAAATGAGATCTGTTTGGGAGAAGACAGATCCTTCATAGTCGTCGGATCTATAGAAGGTGCACGATAGTTAAGCGCCAAAGTCCTTCAGACTTCGCTGCTTTGACAATTTTTAGGCATTTTTTGTGGAAGTGGCCAAAGCCAGAAGCTCTGAAGTCTCGGAGTAAATCCAGGCTGTTCATTATCTGAGACACGTAGACCATGGATCCCTACCCTTTGCAACTTTGACATTCGACAATTCCGGAAACAATTTGTATTGAAACCTCATAACTCCCTAAGCCCTGAGTTCCAGAGTAGATCGAAGCTGTTGGATTTTGGGGAAGCGTGGACCATCGATCCTTGAACCTCAGGGAATTTTCCAGTTTGGCATTCCAAGGATTTAAATATTTTTGCTGGTTGATATTTTGAAGCCCAGAGTTCCGAAATGCTAGTCCGGGAATTTGCCAATTCGACATTTGAAAGATTTGGAAGTTGTTATGGTTAAAACTTTTGAAGCACGAAGTAATGAAGTGCCAGAGCCCCAAAGCTCCGGATATGCACATTTCTGGTAAGAACTAGGTTCCAACCCTTGATCATATGATATTTTGATCGAAGTTAAGGGGCTAGTTCCCGAAATATGATTTAAAGGATAAAGGGGCCTAGAGAAGGAGCCCGTGAGGTTTGGATTTGTACGGAACTGCACCTAATGGGAAGAAAAAAGGGGCATGTTTTCATTAGAGGGGATGCATGAGGGATCCAAGATCCAATTCGGCTCCAATAGAATGATCCTAGACCAGGAGCTCGCATGAACCCCAAGGTGGGGTGGGGGTTTTCAACAAGTGGTATTAGAGCTCAGAAAATATTTTGTCTAATACCATCATATAGTATCAGAGAAAAACCTCTGTTTATAGACAATAGGAAAAGAAGGATAATTTAGAGCAGTTTAACCTCTTTGAAGAGAATATGAATACAGATGGTCATGTGAGGAGTTCAGAGGAAAGTAACAGTGAAGTGAAAAAATATGTCAAAATGAAGGGCATCGAGAAAATGAGTAATGAGGAGGTTACAAAAGAGATAGCTGAGGTGAGGGAATGACTTGATTTTCTAACAGAATAATGGAAAAGAGATAAATAATCCCAGAAATGTGGATGGGTAATGAATAAGGCTGCTAGATGGCCTATTCAGTAGTTGATTTATAGGAGATAGAGGCACATGATGAAATTTTGGATAAAGGAGCCAGATAAACTCAAGGTAGATGATAGAGAAGTATGCATCTGTGAGCCTGAACAAGGACCGATCCTTGGAAAGGGTGATGATGAGAAGCGACCAACTAAGGGTCTCATGGACTCTAAGGAGAGTTTAGATCATCATGTGGAGTTGCTGATAGATGATTTAAGTGAGGCCATAGAGCTGCATGACCCTTTCGACAACACCTGCGAAGTAGATGAAGTCTCACCCAAGGTAGAGGCAAGGGTGGTTAGAAGACTCAGGTGTCTGGAAGCTTAGCTGGGACACAGATCTATGATTATAAAGCTTACTAGAGAACATACCACCATTAGTTTCTCAAGATACATTCAATAACCACTTCGCTTATAAGACAGAGCTTTGCAGCATTCACACTAATCTATAGTATTCAAGCACTTAACAAAAATAAGCTAGATAAAACCCAGTAGATCAGCACTAAGCATCTTCATACATATCAGATCTAACATTCATACACATCTAGGAGCACAAAGCATAAGAAGATATTCCCACAAATATCAAAGTACTTAGTAGAAGAAGAAGTAAATACATTGAATCAAAGCACAAAGCATCACACACAGATTTACGTGGTTCACCCCCACCCTGGGGCTACATCCACCAACTCTTCTTATTTATTATCTCGGTCAAGAAGTTACAACAAAGAGCCTCAACAATCCTTACTCCGCACAGGACATAAGATCTGCGCAACTCTCTAGATCCTTCTTCCTTGTGCTTCAACACAAAGCCTTTCACAACATCCTACAACAACTTGCACTTAGCTCTGCAAGTCTCTTACAATCATGCACATAGCATTTACAATCCACATCTGATCACACAGATCTAATTACTAGCACTAAGCCATCGACTCTCTTCTACCTTGCCTAGACTTCTATTTATACATACAAAAGTGGGACTAAGCGTGGGTAAACCCACGGGCTGACATCCCTTTCCCATTACATTAACCCAAACCCTAAAAAGGGGCCCAAAAGTGGACCGAGATCCCGTGATCCTTCCTTCAACTTGGACGCTTCCTTCGATAGGGCGTCAAAGTCCCAAAAATGGTCAAATATGACCAAGTATCTCCTACAACTTGGTCAAGGGTGAACAAGCCCCCAACACTCACTCGTGACTCGTCCCGATTCACTCAGGTCTGATCAATTATTCTTTGAACGCCTTGAGCTTGGCTCGAGCTACTTTGACCTGCTGCATTGCAACTGCTTCTTTCTCGAAAAACTTTTGGATGAGTGTGGCATTCACTGACCCTTCTAGGCATTGCTGTGATGAATTCTTGACCTTTTCCAGCTCTGTTCCTTGGTTCTCGATCTCTATAAATAGATGACATGCCTTATCTTGCAAAGGTTGAAGTTGTTGAGTTACTTCCATTACCTTGCTCTGGATTATATGGATCTGCTGTTGTGCTATGCACTTCTCGGAAGACCGTTTCATTTTCTCTATGGGTGATAGGGCCTTCAGCTGCACCTATAGCTTTTCGACTTCATGCTTCACCTCCTGGAGCTGTGACTCCAATTTGTGAAATTCAGGATTCTCGGTTAGGTTCTCATGTATCTACGCACTTCTACTACTTAATTGTTTGCATTCCTCAGTGAGTTTTTTAATCCTTTCTACTGTGCTCCGGGCAGTCATTTCTCGCTGGTCACACTCTTCTTGCGGGGTGCTTGGTATGGTATGAAGCTCTAATTCTACGACTCTTTTTTGAAGTTGCTGAATAACTTCAACAAGCTTCATCACTTGGCATTCTAAGGGTTCTTCTGCTTTCTTCTCTAAGCCGGTCACAGAGAGAAATGATCTGTTGACTTCTTCTTCGATCCCGATCTTCTTCACAAATAACTGCTCCTTTTCCTTTTGGATCTCTACTCTGTCTTCTTCCAATTTTTCTTGGAGAGCATCCCTCTCTTTATGCGCAGCTCAGCGTTGCTCGATGATTTCCTCCTGTGCTTGTTTTAAGGCCTGGGTGGCCTGCGTGGTTTCTTCCTTTGTTTTCTGAAGGCGTGCTTTGACCGTGGCAGCAATCTTGCGGAGTTGAACTGTTTCATCTCCCTCTTGGGTTGTTCCTTTTGGTAGGGGCACATTGGAGACTGTGCGGCTAGACCAAAGTACCTGCTGCACTCCTTAGAGATTGCTCTCAATTCTGTTGTACATTACCTCTTTCTTGGCTTCCTTCTTTTATGTTATTTCTTCTATATCTTCGTTCATAGTGGCGAGGAGGAAATTGAAGTCATATGGGGTGAGCATGGTCTTGATCTTGGTTATAGGGGTTCTAGGTTTCTTCCGGGAGGAAGGTTTCAGAGGTGAAACCGTCCTTTTCTTCGACGAGTCCTCTTTGTCTTCTGGCATTTGTTCGACTTCTTCATCATTACCTTCTTGCTCGGGTGTAATGGATGCGGTCCTTACATATTTGCTGTCTATATCCTATATTTCCTCATCCTTCTTCGTCTTTGTTTTTTTCTTCGTCTAACTGGGCCCAGGTGTATCCTGCACAGCTTCTGGGCTGTTGATGTCGGACAATTCTGTAGGGTCTGCTGAAACAAGGAGGTCTGCCGACCATTCCTTGGTGATTTACTCCAGGTCTTCTTCTGTCAACTTATAATAAGATTGTAACTGTTCTTTGTTCTCATCAGTGTGTGTTGTTATGTAAATGAAGTGGAGGTCCACGCTGAACTTCATTAAGGGCCTGAACCTGAAGAGGGTATTTGATGTTATCCGAGGCTCAAACTGGATGGCACGCTTCAACTGATTGTATTAGGCATGGAATACAACATTGGATTGACATTTTTTTCTCATATCATTCGAGTATCATAAGGTACTGAACTTTGCGGCTAAGGGCTCAAAAGGGTCGAAGTCCAAGAAGGTTGCATCTTTCGGTAGCTCCCATGCAACGAAATCTATAAGTATCAAGAGCCATCTAAAATGTAATTCATGCCCCTGATCCTAGGATTCTCTGCAGTCGATCTCTAGTTGATTCACCAGGTACTTCGCCCAGTTGATCTGTAGTCCCTCTGCGCACTTTCTTGCAAGGTCAACTACAAAGCCAGATACTTGCGTGGGTCGGTTCTTGAAAACGAGCTTCCCTACGATCAACTTACATGCAAGGTGCACTACACCTCTCTGAATAGAGGCTACCTTGTAGCCTCACACTCCTTTCTCAACATCGCCATAAGATTCTTTGATCTTATGAGCAAGAGCGCGGTTTGCGGTCTTTCCTGGATAGTAGTCATCAGGATCAGGGCCCTACATGCTAAGACCTATGATCCTATTGATCAACACTAGATAAACTGTGATGTGGCAGTTAAACCATAGGTATCCTCCATGTTAGCTCACTAGGAGTATCTTAACACAGAAATTGACTTCTTGGTGACGTTCGAAATGTGGGATCTTCATGATGTTCAACAGAGTGGACTATGCGAGGTTCATAGTCCATTGCTAAGGGACGATATTCAAGTTCTTGCCCTTGGTTCTAGTTAGGTACTTGTATGGGGGAAGTGTGTTGTAGACTTTACGATCCCCCAGGTTAAAGTCACTAAACTTCAATGCTGCAATCTTGTCTTGATCTATGTGGACTGTGCATACCCCTTTCGGTAGGTACGTAGTGACTAGAGTGTACTCCAAGTTTCTAGGCATGTTGTCTTTGTTGATCGCACCGCTCAGAGGTGGTATGTAAGAAGGTAGGATGGATGGAACCAACTTCTCATTGGCCATATCATATTTATGTTTGGTTATGCGTTCTGCGCCAGCTCGGGATGTTCCTTCTTGAGCAGTCGATGAGGAGGCTTGCACTCCTCTTTTTGATGATGCCTGTAAACCTGTAGACATCCCTCGTTCCAACATGACTCTTTCGGTTCTGAGGCTAGTGAGTATCTCTCTTGCAGATTTTTCTACTGCACTAAATTCGCCGGACATACATGCTCGAAAATAAAAATTAGTCGGGTTTCACAATGATCTCAGATACTGTACTAGGATGACCAACCAGATCGCAATGACCAATGTATACAACTACTATTCAGCGGGCTTCTAATTCTCAGTTGGAAAAAGTGTTCTTCGTGCATGGCACAACGAACTAAAGAAGAAATTTGGCAACAGTCTTCTTGCAACGGGAATGAAGCTTCCATTAATGTTGATCTGTCCATTATGGTGCGGTCCAATGGTCTAGTGACGATCCTTTAATTCTTTTCTGTCCATTCGGGGAGGAAGTTGAATGGGTATATTGGTCCAATGGCTATATCGCTTCGTCACGATGAAGTGCCATAGGTCACTATTATGATATCTTGACGAAGATCCCATTCTGCAAGTTTTCTTTTTGCGATGTTCTATCTGGAATCTCCTACAAATTTTCAATATTTGCCTTCATCTTACTTAACTTTCTAGCTTTCTTTCCAGTGAGCTTTGTCTCAGTAGTTCTTTTCCTATTTTGGCTCTTATTTTCCTTGGATATAGTTACTTCACACTACTGAGGTTCTTTCTTAGGGATCAGGTATAACATCTCTTCTTTATCTGAGATAGAAACTTTAGTCTTCTGTGAGTCCTCTGGTATTTTGATAAATTTTACATCTAGGTTCCTAGTGTGATATAGCTTCGATCTGTTCTCCTGTTCTTCAATCAACTGCACGATCCTTCTGGTCATGAATTCTTTTAACTCTTGTCTCTATTGTTCTAAAACTTTTTCTTCTTCCTTCTTTCTGGCTTGATCTCTTTCAATCCAAGGATTTCCAAGTAACATAGTAAACGAGGCGTTGTCCTGAATAAATTTGATAATCTCAAAATCTTCTTCTGTTGAAGTTACATTAGCATTCATAGATATCTGATTGAGCCTTCCACATAGGTTCACTAGTTTCCCTCTGAATAAACCTATTCCACTCAGTGAAGGGGTCATAACATGCCTCCCTATAGCTTCCCAAGTTCTTTCTATCATAACATTCACCTGTGTTTCCTCATCTAGAACACAGTCAATGTCGAAGTCTCCTATTCTTACCTCAATGCATTCTTTATTGTTAAAAACCTCTGATAATCTAACATGTTGGTGATCATTCAAGGTGTATTGTATCTATAGTAACATCTTGTCTGATTCTCTTTGGGGTTCTGTTATTTCTGGATCTGCCTTAAAGTTTTCTTCTTTCAGATTCATGCCTTCAATTTTAGCAATCATTCTAGGGAAATCTAATACTTCGTGGTCCAAAGCTTTGCAACATAGACAACTAGGTCTTCCACCAGGGAATTCCTTAGCAAGATGTCCCGGTATTCTGCAACTGTAAAAGAGGGTTAATCCTCTCTTTTTTTTAAATGATCCCCAACCTCTTCTGTACTGCGCACTAGGGTTATGGTAGCTAGCCTGAAAAAATTTCTTTCGAGGATCCTACATCCACTTGTTAGTCCAGACATTCTTTCTATACATAGGTATAACATATCTATCAAATCTATTCATATTAAAATTTCTTTCTTCTATCAGAGCCCTAGTTTCCAAGCTAGGACAGAATCTATCAAACATACGTAGTTCCATACTAAAAAATTTACACTTATTTTACTTCTGCAGAGCACAAAGCTTCCAGAAAAAACTTTTGACTATTCTTACTTTTATCAAAGCATAATGATTACAGATCTTACCTCTTTTCTGCAGATATGACCTTTCTTTCTTGGCACAAATCTTCACAGGTTAAGTAGAACACTGTGCACTAGGGAAACAGATCTACACACAGATCTTTCATGGTTTCTAGATCGAATATTTTCACAAAGCTTTTCTTTCTCAGTTCCCAACAATCACAGTTCCGGTCCCGACAACAGAACCATTTGTTGGCACAGGGGCAGACCCAGGGTTCAATGCTACAAGATTGCACCAACAAAACCCTAACTACTAGACCTTTTGGAAACACCTACGAAGCATATGCAGTCTCACCTGAAGCAACGATGAGGGGGTTGCAGGACAGATATGTCTACAACCAGGGGAATATTAAGTGGGTCTAGTAGAATAACAACACAATATGCACCGATCACTTATCAATATATATCTCTCCTCCGTAGTTATAGATCTGATCTAACACAACAATGTAAATAATAAGATAACATCAACAGAGATCAAAGCAACAATGACACATACAAAACACGAGATATACGTGGTTCTCCCTCTCTCTAGGGCTACATCCACATAACTGTGCTTATAATTCATTAAGGTAAAGCATATAGTTCTTGTCTGCACTCTTAGCTAGCAAATCTTCTTTCTTCTCTCTCTTTCTCTCCCCTCTCTTATGCACCCAACTACAGGACTTGATCTCCACACACAACTGAAGATATTATAATACCAGAAGGGTCTCTCTCTCTCTCAACACTTCTCTCTCTCAATACAATAATCTCTCCCACAATAAAGCTGGATCAACAACAATATCATGTCAATAATCAATGACCAACCCGACCCAGTTCCACTTGACCTTTAGTTATACATTACAATACCTCACCAACAACCTTAGGCCAAAACCTAAGTGCCAAAACCCTAGATACCAAAACCATAGGTGTCTAAAACCTTAGGTCAACTTGACTCACTTTTTTCAGGCTTTGCCATCTTGCCTTCCCTTCCTTCTCGCACGGTGCTCCAAAGAATCCAATGGTGGATTTTTCCACTTTCTGAGTTGCCCTCGATCCATCTTCCTTGCCGATCTATCATACTTGATCTCCTCATCCAACGGCTTTGTTTTCCGCACTTCTCTCCATTTTTTCTTCTCTTCTGCTCACTTCCACCCATTGACAGTCACTGTGTCTCCTGCGAAGCTCGCTTTTTACCTTTTCTTCCTTGTACTTCGCTTCCTTCCAGAACCAAGGGCCAACAGTTTATCATTTAATGTAATAAAGTTTTTAAGGCTCAAGGAAGAGAGAGCCATTGTATTGTGTAAAGATAAGTGTAAACTTCCTTTAATGGGTGATATTTTGTACAGATCTTGAGCAACGCCTCAGATATGATGATTGTAAATGAATATTTATTGTAATAAGATTAGTGGTAGGATGATTTTAATGGTGGTATGAAAGCACTAGAATAGTATGGAGGGAAGGCTCAAGAAGCCCCTTCATGTATAAATCAATGTAATCTATGCCCAAAAGAGGTTGTTGTCGAAGTTGTTGAAAAGTGGTTAAGAATTTTTGAGAACAAAGAGAATAGAGAGAGGAGAGGAGAGAATATCTGAGACTCTATTGTAGTCCAGTCTTGTAAACTCTTGTAAAAAGTATTCATATTTAATGAAACACATATTTCCATGCATATGAATCTCTATGTGTGTTCTCTGTCAATGAATGTTTGTTTCTAAATGTTTACTGTGCATATTTATGAATGCTATGAGTGTTTAAATGTTCCCTTTTAAGGAATAGATATAATTCCCTATCTGTGTGAATTTATGAGTTTTATGGGATCTCAAGGCTAGTGCAAGGAGTGCACATAAGAGTTGTTAGAAAAATATAAAAAATCCAACGCAAGGAGTGGACTAGAACTCGGTCAGGATTTTTGTGAGGAGCGTGCTAGGTGGGCACACCAAAACCAATTATAAGCTTAGGAGGGATAGGAAGAAAGTGTGGGGAGTGTGTAGGTGAGTCTGTAAAGTATAGGACTTAGGAGGCCAATGCAAGGAGTGCACCAACACTTAAAGAAGTGTAAAATCTCGAGGGAAGGATAGTGCAAGTAGTGTACATAGAAAGCATAAGGAGTGTGCCTATACTCGTAGGAGTATAAAATCTAAGAGAGGAGATTCGTGCAAAGCATGCACAGAGTCAAAAATTAGTTCATTGTCGAAGAATATCAGAGGAGAGATAACGTAAGAGTGTGAAAATCCTATACAAGGAGTGTAGAAGGAGAGAACGGTCTAAGTGCTAGAATGTAAGTGAACCGTAAAGTGTGTGCAATGGTCCAAGTCTTTTGAGAGAAAATCTCAGTAGTGAAGCACAAGGTGTGCGCCTGAGTCTAAGTTATTGAAGTGACAAAGCTCAAGGAGAGATATCGAGGTAAGTGCCCAAGGAAAAGAGAAAACTCTTTGTTTGAAAGAGAACAAATGAGATCTATTTGGGATAAGATATATTTTTCACAGCCATAGGATCTGGAGATGGAGCACAATCGTTAAGCGTCAAAGTCCTTCGGTCTTCGCTGCTTCAACATTTTTTAGGAATTTTTTGTGGAAGTGGCCAAAGCCTGAAGATCTGAAGTCCCAGAGTAAATCCAGACCATTCATTATCGGGGACATGTGGATCGTGGATCCCTACCCTTCGCCACTTCGAAGTTTGACGATTCGGGTAACAATGTGTGTTGAAGTCTCAAAACTCCCGAAGACCATAGTTTCAGAGTAGATCACAACCATTGGCTGCTAGGGAAGCGTGGAACATCAATCCTTGAACCTTTGAGAATTCTCTAGTTCAACGTTCAGAGGATTTTAAGAGTTGTGTTGGTTGATCTTCTGAAGCTCGGATTTCTAAAGTGCTAGTCCGAGAATATTCAAATTTGATGTTTGGAAGATTTGGAAGCTGTTACGGTTAAAACTTCTGAATCCCAAATTAATGAAGTGTTAGAGCCCTGAAGCTCTGGATAGGTGCCTTTCTAGTAAGCACTCAGTTCCAGTCCTCGGTCATATGATATTTTGCAGAAGTTAAGGGGCTAGTGCCCGGAATATGATTTTAAGGATAAAGGGGCCTAGAGAAGGAGTCCACGTGGTTCGGATTTGTATGGAACTACACCTAAGGGAAAGAAAAAAGGGGCCTATGTGCATTAGAGGAGATTGAGAAAGGATTCGAGAGTCAATTCGGCTCCATCAGAATGATCCCAGACTGGGAGGTCACATGAACCTTACAGAGGGGTGGGGGTTTGCATTACAAAACTCTCTAAATTCTTGCCTCTAATATTAGGCAATCGATATGTATTTTAACCGATGAATTGTTTTAAAAACATGAACATTCTTATGGAAACAAGGAAGATAAAATTAAATTACATAAAGACATTGATTCAAAAGTGCAAAGCAATGATGAAGTTTATACAAGATCTAACAATTAACATAGGCAATTGGTACAACATTGGAAAAAATTCCATTGAAATGAAGAGACATAAAAAAACATTGGGATATGTGAAGTGCCAGCATTAGCACATAGAGACCATATAAATCACAATGTGGAAAGAAGTTGGAGTCTCATCAAAGTTGGTAATTTAAACCTAGTCTTTGGTACAAATTGGTATTTTTATAAATCAACAAAAATATAAATCAACAATAGAAAATTAGCACTACTATGTTGGAGAGAGAGAGAGAG
>ML777283.1:916761-930043 GCA_009831015.1 Picea engelmannii | reverse complement strand
TATATTATTTGCAGTGAAATTTGAGGTGGATTGAATGATAGTCAAAGTCAAAGGTTGAGGTGGTTCAATTGGGTAAAGATGAAGTTGAGGTGGATCGACAACAAGTCGAAGGTTGAGATTAGTCGACCGAGTAAAGTCAAAGTTGAGAGTCAAGGTGGTTCAAAATGGTAAAGACATCAACAACAATTCAAAGAGGTCAATTGACAAGAGGTCAACAAGAGGGCATGTGGAGATCGAATGAATACCGAATGAAGGTCGATTGGGAGTCAAGGGATAATCCGACTTGCCCAGTCGGCTGTAAAAGAATCCAGAGATTCATGGTATTTGTAACAAATCATATGCATGGATCTATAACCATTTTTGGGTGCCTTTTATTTAGGGTTTTTCTTGCTGTAAATGCTATAAAGAAGGCATGTTGTAAGGATGTAAAAGATCAATGAATCTTGAATCTTCAGATGATGAATGGATAATCACCAAGAGTATGAAATTTAGAGGTTACTGGTCATGCAGATGTAAGCCAAGTTGGCTATTGGGTTGTCCTTATGAAAGAAAGAGGGTATGGTGTCGATTGTTTCTTAGGTGTGGACCAAGGTTAGACATGTAACCTTTTATTATGAATGAATAAGAAAACAAGAGAGTAGAACGCTCAAGGAATGCTAGTTTTCCCGGTTTGGTTTTCCAGGGTAAAATATTTGTGTACTGTGTGGTTTCCGTGTCATTTACTTTCCTGATTAAATCTCTCTTCCTCTCTTCTGCCATATTTAGCATGGAAGTGTGTCTCATTTAATAACATGTGGTATCATAGCTTGGCTTAATAAGCTTGGATCTGAGATAAACTCTAGGTTCAGTAATATTCGTAAGTTAGAAATATTTAAAGATTGTGCTAAAGATTGTGTTAAAGAATGGAAAGAAACTAGAGAATAGAGATTGAAAAATTCAATGGACATAATTTTGAGCTTTGGAAGCTTAAAATTGAAGACCTCCTTGTGGATCAAGAATAGTGGAAAAAAATCTATCCAGTTACCATGCCGACATGTATGTTGATGGAGGAATGGGAGAAACTCAAGAGAAGAGCAAGGATTACGATTCGAATTTTCCTTGCAGATTCAGTACAACTAAATGTATCAGGTGAATATTCGGCCAAGAAACTATGGGACAAGTTGGGAATCTTGTACCCGTCGAAATCTATTGTCACCAGTGTAGACCCAGGGTTCAATGCTTTAACAACGCACCAACAAAACCCTAACTACCGACCCTTTTGGCAACACCTGCGAAGCAGATGAAGTCTCTCCTGAGGTAGAGGCAGGGGGGGTTGTAGGACTCAAGTGTCTACAACCAAGCTGGGACACAGATATGTGATTACAGTACATAATAGAGCACATAGCCAATAATATGAATTAGATTACTATCCTCATTTAAATTGCATATTTAACCCTTATTACAGAGAAACATAGTAATAACCAAGATCTAACACTTCCAATCACTTATCACACAACATTAGCTCAGATATAGAATTCATTCTTATCATTAAGCACTAAGCTGCAACATCATATGAATTCATTATATCTAACCTCAACATCACTAAGCAAATAATCACATAACCAACATCACACAAAGCATATCAAGACACAGGATATACATGGTTCACCCCAGTGTGGGGCTATATCCACCAAATTCTTTTTATTATTTATTAGTCTTCAATATCTTTACATTCATATGATCCTGTGCATAAAGCCACAGATCCCAACTCCATAGTGGATAGGTGATTTGCGCACTAGATCCACCTTACTCAAAATCAAGTCAAGGCACATAGCCAACTCCTTGATAGCACAAAGAACTTACAACTTCTGCATTAAGCCAAAATAAATCTATCATGCACATAGCCACTAGTAGTCTTGCACTAAGTAGAATCGCAAGTACTACTTCTTACATCGCTTAGATACTTATTTATATCATTACAAAAGGCCTAAACATGGGTAAACCCATGGGCTGACATCCCATACCCATTACATAAACCATAAAAACCCTTTGTTGGGTCCAAAAGCCTGCAAAACGAGTGAGATCCCACGATCTCAGCTCTACCTAGGTGCTCCATCTTCGACCAGCCTGTCGAAGTCCCAAAAGTGTTCAAACAGGACCAATGTTTCCACAAAACTTGGTCAAGGGCCAAAATGCCCCCAACACTCACCTGTGACTTGTCCTGAGTCACTCAAGTATGGGAAGAGCTGCTTCAAAGGCCATAATCTTAGCTCGAGCCACATTGACTTGCTGCTTTGCTAGAGCCTCATGCAACTCCTGAATCACTTGCTATGTAACAGGCCCTTCCAAGCATTGTTCCATTGTCGCAACTACTTGGTCTAGTTGCGAGCCTTGGCCTTCAATCTCTTCAAAAAGCATGCAGGCTTCATCCTACACCGGATGGAGTCTCTATGTCACCTCCATGAATTTTATCTGGATGGCAGTAAAATGTTGCTGGAATGCACATTGTTTCTATGACCGCTTCATTTTCTCAACTACAGTAAGCAACTTCTTCTGCACCTGCACGATGGATGCCTGCTGCTTCGCCTCTTGGAGTTGTTCTTCCAGTTCCTTTAGCTCTAGATCTTTTGCAAGGCGCTCATAGGTCTGTGCACTCTGATCAATCAATTACTTACACTCTAAGGTGAGTTCCCTGATTCTATCTACTACGTTCCTGACAACTTCTTCCCTCTAATCGCACACTTCTCACGGAGTGCTCGACACTACTTGGATTTATAGCTCCATTACTCTTGCTTGAAGCTGCTGAATGGATTCTATGAGATTCCCCACTTGCATCTCAGTTGACTTTGGTTCCTCTTGTGCCAATATCAACACAAAGAGATGTGATATAGTCACTACCTCTTTGACCATAGTATGCTCTACGAGCATCTGGTCTTTTTATTTTTTCATCTTCGCTTTGTCCTCCTTAAACATCGCCCTGATTTCATCTTTCTCCTGCTGCGCAACTTGAAGTTTCTCTAATACATCCTCCTTTTCTTGCTTCATGGCTTCTGTAACCTACTCCTTTTCTTCTTGGACTCAATGAAGTCGAGCCTATGTTGCATCTACTAATATTCGTAATTGGATTGGCTCATCCCCCAATTCTGCAATTTCCATTGAAGAAGGCGCAGTAGGTACTGCACGACTTGAATGGATAGCTTGTTGTATGTCCTTGATCTCCTTCTTTATTATTTCATATAGTGTTTCTTTCTTTTCTTCATGTCTCTGTAGGATATCCTATGAGGCGTCTTCCATGACTGGAATGATGAGATCGAAATCGTCCACTGTGAGCACATTCTTTGGCTGAGGCTTATTGGCTCGGGTCTTCTTTCGTGGTGAGGGTTTCTGTGGGGAAACCTTCCTTTTGTTCAATGTTTTGGCCTCTGTAGGAGGATTCTTCGATGGTGTAATTTTTCCTTTGTCTTTATTTTCTTCTTCTTCCCCTCCTTCTTCTTGGTTCACTTCATCACCTCCTCAGCATGCAGGTGAGTCTGACCTAGTTTCCTCTAAGGTGCTGTCCTCCTCATCGGTTTCTATGTTCTGCACTTCCTTCCTTTCCTTCTTTTTCCTCATGCTAGTATGTCCATCATGTTTGAACTGGGTGACGAAGGGACTTCCGATGATGTCAGGGTCAGGGAGTTTTGCATATTCCAGTGGTACGAGGAACTCTGCTGGCCATTCTTTGGTGATCTCCTCCATTTCTTTGTCGGTCAGCCTATAATAGGACTGTAACTCCTCCTTACTTGCATCCCTACACGTAATGATGTAGATAAAGTGTCGATCTACATGGAACTTCGCTAGCAGCCTGTATTGATGCAAAGTGTGGGGTTTCATTCATGGGAATGCTTCGATGGTGTGCTTTAGTTGTAGGTAGTAAGCATGGAACACCATGTTCGATTTCCACTGCTTCTCCATATTATTTGTATACCACAAGGTGGAGAACCTTGCAACCAATGGATCTGATGGGTCAACTTCTGGGAAGGTTGCTCCTTCCGGCATTTTCCAACCAACAAATGTGGTCAATACCAGTAGCCAACTAAAATGAAACTCATATCCCTGATATTGTGCTTTGCATCAGTCCTTCTCCAACTCTTTGACAAGGTAACTTGCGTATTTCATTTGCATGCCTTCTATGCACTTTCCTGCGAGGTATACTACAAATCCAATGACTTGCGTCAGGAAGTTCTTTCTTACGATCTTACCGGATATAAGCTAACAAGTTAGGTGCACTACACCATCTTGGATGGAGGCTACCTTGTAGCTTCACTTTCCCTTCTCTACATCACTATAGGCTTCCTTTATGCATTGCACCAGGGAGCGACATGAAGTATTCCCTGGGTAGAACTGGTGAGGGTCCAGTCCCTGCATGCTCAGTCCTATAATGATGTGGATCAGCGCCGAATACACAGTGACGTGCCTGTCGAGCCAAAGATACCCTCCATGATAGCATGACAGAAGGATTTTAACGCAAGCGTTAACCTCCCTATGTCGATTGAAGTGGGGGATATTCATTACATTCAAGATCGTTGATTGCGCGATCTCCTTTATCCACGGTTGAGCTACTCCTGTGCACAAATCCATAGAGCCCAACTGTGCAGTGGAAAGGTGATTTGTGCACTGCGCACTAGATCCACCTTCCTCAAAATTAGGTCAAGGCACAAAGCCAACTCCTTGATAGCACAAAGCACTTACAACTTCTGCACTAAGCCAAAATCAATCTATCATGCACATAGCCACTAGTAGTCTTGCACTAAGCCAAATCGCAAGTAATACTTCTTACATCGCTTAGCTACTTATTTTTATCATTACAAAAAGGCCTAAACATGGGTAAACCCATGGGCCAACATCCCATACCCGTTACATAAACCCTAAAAACCCTTTGCCGGGTCCACAATCCCACAAAATGAGTGATATCCTGCGATCTCATCTTTGCTTGGGCGCTCCATCTTTGACCAGCCTGTCGAAGTCCCAAAAGTGGTCAAACACGACCAATGTTTCCACAAAACTTCGTCAAGGGCCAAAAAAATCCTTGGTAAATAATCCATTTCTCAGAAATAAATTGTATCTTCTGAGGATGAGTGATTGTAGTTTGGTGACTAAGCATTTAAATGTGTTTAATACCATTATAAGCCAATTATCATCCGTGGATATTAAAATCATTGAGAAGGAAAAGTTGATTAGCCTATTATGTTCTTTTCCAGACTCATGGGATAGATTAGTTGTGGCTATAGGGATTAATGCAACACATTAGTGCTAGAATACGTGGTTTCATCTCTACTACCAAAAGAAATGAGAAGGAAGAACATGGAAGGATCAAAAAAAGATGATTTGGTTGTGAGAGGTTGACTGATTGAAAGAGATAAAGGAAAATTATATGGTAGAAAGTGTAATTCGAAGGGTAGATCTAAATACCTAGTTCAATCGACAAGAATATGTCGGAAATGCGGTAAAACTTGACATCAAAAAAGGGACTACAATTTGAAGGCAATGGAAGTTAGTACAAGATACGATGAGAATAAGTTGATTGAGAGAAGGACGACTCCAGATAAGGGAGGCGATGTGTACCTGGTGTCGACCAGTGCATAGTCAGATAAAGATGTTTGGTTGATCGACTCATGAGAATCCTATCATATGACACCATATAGAGAATGGTTCTATGAATATGAATGATATGAAAGAGGAGAAGTGTTCTTGGGAGAAGAATCAACAACCAAAATTGTCGGAAAGGGAAGAGTTCGACTGATATTGTAGAATGGGAGAAGTAGAACCCTTCCAGGTGTGGTACACATTCCAGGTTTGGAAAGAAACATGATATCTGTCAGCAAGATGGGTGATGCAAGAGTGCATACTCTATTTCAAAAGGATTTGTGCAATATGGTCATAGGTGCTATGGTCTTAATTAAAGGAGTTCAGATTGGAACCATATACAAGTTTCTAGGGAGTGTTGAATTGAATGGATGTAATAACATTGTTGTTCCTGAAGTTGAATCAAATTTTAATTGACTCGACTTGACTCCAACTGATTCGATTCAAACCTACTCGACAAGTCATCATAAATTCGACCCGACCATGGTATGGCACGAAAGGATGAGATGCATTGGAGAAAAAGGACTTCGAGCTATGCATAGCAAAGGTATGGTCGAATAATTTCCTGAATGTAATTTAAAATTTGACTTTTGTGAATATTGTATATATGGAAAACAAAGTTGGGTGAGGTTCCCATTTGGAGCGACAAGGACAAATGGGATTCTAGAGATGGTTCATAGTGATGTGTTTGGCCTTGTTACAATGCCTTCACTTGGTGGATCCCTGTATTATGTCTCCTTCATAGATGATTTTTCCAGGAAGACATGGATATATTTCCAAAGGAAGAAATCAAAGGTTTTTGAGAAATTCAAAGAGTTTAAATCTCTTGTAGAAAACCAAACAGATAAGAAGATTAAGGTGTTGAGAATTGACAACGGTGGTGAATTATGTGGAAAATAATTTGATCATTTCTTGAAGCAGTGTGGCATAGAATGCCAAAGTACCACACCATATACCCCACATCAAAATGGATTTTTCGAGAGAATGAACAAAACTTTGATGTACAAGGCGAGGAGCATGCTTAGTGGTGCTGTGCTCGCACAAGAATTCTGGGCAGAGGCAGTTGACATTGAAAAATATATGTTGAATATGTCTCATTCACCAACGTTATCCAACATGACTCCCCAAGAGGCATGGTCAGGTAAGAAGCCTTCAGTTTCACATCTCAAACTATTTGTATATGATCTGTTGGATAGATAGTTTTGGGATATAATTTTGGTAAAAATCCCAAGTATAGAAGAAGTGCGCAACATAGGTGCACAAGAAAATAAGGAGGACTAGGGAGTGCACAACTGAGGTGCATATAGGAGGACAAGGAGTAGCGTAGGTGCATCTAGAAGTACAATGTGCAGTAAGTAAGAATAAAGCAAGAATAAATAAGAGAATAAAGCAAGAATAAAGAAGAGAATAAAGAAGGAGAAAATGAAGGATCATATATCGACATGATAAAGATGGAAGGATGCACAAAAGCAGGGATAATAGAAGAAACACAACATGCAAACAAAAAAGAAAGTGAAAGCAGTTGAACAACCAGTTAACTGGAGTAGTCATACCTTGTAATAGGGTTTTCTTGGAAGAACCAAGTAGGGTTTTAAGCCCTAGATTGTATATATAAATATGTAACGGGTTGGGAGAATAGGGGTGGCTGGTTGTTGTTCTTTTTGGGTTCTCGAGTTGTTGTTCCTCCTCATGTAATTTGGTTCATGTTCCTGATTGTCTGTTCTAGTCTGTAAAAGAGAGGAATCCATTTATGAATGTAAGAGATGATGTAGAGAGAGAAAGGCTTGCACTGTAGAGCAACTAGGCTAGGAGAGGAGAAAGATAACCATGAAATATCTTTGTAAGCATAGTGTACAAGACAGAAGAAATTGACAAACACATAATAAAGAAGCTAGTCATTGTGGATGTAGCCCAGAGTTAGGTGAACCACGTTAAATCTTTTGTTGCATGTCTGCTATATGATTTTTCATGGATTCTATTTTATGCTTATTACATTAGATCCATGTTATGCATAATCATTGCGCAATAATCATAATTTTTACAGTAATGGGTTATGTCATAATCTGGAATCAAATGATGGTATGAATCTGAACTCACTAAGTAGTAATAGAGAACAAGGACATAATTATGTGCACAACACTAATAAGGAAGAATGAACATAATGGTCAACTCCCATTCCATCACTACTGCATAAACCTAGTTCTTATTTTCCCAATAGATACTTCGAGTGAGACTTCATTTGCGCAAGCAGGTGATTCTGAAAGGGCCGATGTTTGGTGGGTTTTGTGGTCAAATATAACTCGAACCTAGATTCTTACAAACTGCATGAAGCACCAACAATTTGTTCTGTTGTTGGGACCCAGATTCTGTGATTAAGGGAATGTTTTGGAGGCTGACTAAGAAAGAGATCTCAGAATGGTTGGAAAGGAAGGAATGAGAGTTTTCTTGACAAATGAACAAAAATTCTCGGATGAGTGACAAAAAATTAATGCAAATGTATGTATATACAAAACTGCATGAAATTTTCTTTGTCAAGTTTCCAATTATTCTAATAGAGTGGCTAGAAATATTAGTGGAGAATATTGGAAGGTACACAACTACAACGTTGAAGAATTAGACTCCTGATTTGGTAAGAAAGTTGAATTCCATAAGTAACCCAACTACTCATGCAATTGATTTCTATTTGGATAACATACTAGGAGGATATGTTACAGAGTTTTCTGTAGATTGTACCAAATCATACAACGTTGCAGAGAGGGAATTTTTCAAGGGTCTACAAGGAAGGTTCATGAAAGAAGATGTTGTTGTGTGACAAGTGCATGATGAAAATGCAATCCAAATGATAAGGGTATTTGCACACATAAGGGAACCAGAGGATAACAAGAGGATTGTCCGAGGAAGAGTGAAGGAAGAACTGAAGAAGGAAGGGAGGGAATGAGAATGCAAGAAGAAGGGATACTAGAGGAAGAAGAAGAGTTTTTAGAACTATGCAGAGGAAGGAGGTACAAGAGGTGAAATATTGGGGTTGGTAAAGGAGAGCCACATAGTGAGCTAGACGGTAGAGGACCTTTCCCAATAATCCAAAATTTGGAGATACCACACATAAGAGGAGAGGAAGAGGAGTTCCAATTCAGTCCAGTAATATAATAAATGTTAATTCCTACTCAGACTGAGTCCTATTTCAAATCCATGACCCCGTGTGCATCACCACGATCAAAGATAATAGTTGAATACTTATCAAAAGAACTTATAGTTATGTATTGAAGATAGGGTAGTAGCAGTCAAAGCAGTGGGAGCAATGCGCAGAGTCAGATTTAGAGTTAGAGTCAACCATCATCATCAAGAGGAAGGAATAGAAAAAGAAACATCGCAGGGGTAGATAATACCCTTAGGTTTCCTGAGTTCTAGGGAGTTGGGTCAGAGGACCCAAAAAAAAATATTTTTGTCTACAAAACAATTTGGTTTGTTGAGAACATACATGATGAGGTTGTGAAGATTGCACAAATAGAGACAACATTTAGAGGTCGTGCATTAGTCTGGTACATGAAGCTACAAAGTACCACACCGATGGGACAAGCTAGGAATTTGGTAGAGATATGGAAAGCACTATTGAAAGAGTTCATGAAGCCAAAGTTGGAGTCACAATACATTACAGAACCGAAGGAGATTAAATAGGTGTAAACATAGTCAATATGGGATTTCGATCAGAGGTTTAAGGATCTGATGGGTAGATGGGATGGAGCAAGTTCATATGCAGTTGGTTACATTGACGATTAAAATGACAGAGCTTACAAAAGGGAAGGAGAAATGAGAACAAGTTGGGTGTACCAAGTGTAGGAATGAAGGCCATCATAAGGATGAATTCCCATCATTCGCACAATATTTGGCAATGAAAGTGTTGAATCCATTACCAGGAGGAGGGTATTGCGAGATATGTAAGAAATGGGGCCATAATCACACTGAGTGTCCATTATTACAAAAGTATCAAAGTACACCAAGGAACTTGTTTTGTTATTTTTGAAAGTGTGTGGGACATGAAGAGAAGGATTATTGTACATTCGACTTGATGAGGGAGCGTACATTGGATACGTACATGATTCAGGAGGAGAATGATGCAGCATAAGGGGGTGGTCTGAAATATAATAATCAAAGAGGATTTAATGTAGGGAACAAAGGAAACTTTGGTATAGGTCGAGGTAGAGGAAATTTTGGTAGAGGAGGAAGAGGACCGATAATATGTTATAACTGTAATCAAACATGACACTTGTCTAGGGACTACTTGAATATGTGTACAATGTGCACATATTGCAGAGCAATGGATCATGTGACATAAGATTGTCCTCAACTAGTTACAAAATGACAGGACATAGGTAACCAGAACCATAATAAAAATCAGAATGTGCATAAGATATCAGCCAAAAAATGCATTGAAGGACCAAAAATAGTAGTTGTTATGCATGGAGGAGCTAGAACATAAGATGCTATGATGACTGGAGGGAAGCAGACTGAGCAATGGGTAAGTAAGTCAACAGGGCCCTTGGCAACCTATGATCCTCAATAAGAAAATGAGACATATAAGAGAGCAAGAAAGTAAGTACTTGGACATGATTGGGGAGAATCAACATCTTCTGTGCCTCATGTAAAAGATCACACTATGCCAGAGAAACCAACTAGAAATGTAAGCATGCTAACATGATTCTTGAGGATTTGTGTAGAGATAATGAAATATGAAACTGCACCGAGTATGTTATATGAAATGATTTATCACTGTACATAATGAAGGGAAACTCCTATCGCACAAAGGGTAGTAAATCAAGTACTGCACATAAAGAAAACCAATGGAGAATTCATATTTAGTGCACAAATTCGTGAGTATGATGTGGATAATGTCATCTTGGACTTGGGATCCAATGTGAATGTTTTACCTAAGTAGACATGGGAGATGATGGGAAAACCGAAGCTAGTATGGTCTCATGTTTAGCTAAGTCTCACAAATCAACACAAAATAGTACCGATTGGACTTTTGAGAGGAGTACTTGTGAACATATGTGGGGTGAGAAACATGGAAGACTTTGAAGTTATTGAGATCGTGGATGATAGTCAACCATATCCAACACTGATCGGACTGGAATGGGATTTTTATAACGAGACAATCATTAACTTGAGGAGGAGGGAGATGATATTTGAGGTTGGATAATTGAAATTTATTGCACCCTTGGACCCATCAAAAGGAAAGATATACATAGAGCCAGCAAGAGGAAACAACATTGACAACTTATATAACATGACTACATGGATGGAAGATTATGTCAACCCGACTGCAGATGGTGCATTGAGTTGGAGAAGTACTAGTTCACGTGCAACAAACTCAGAAGAAGGTATAGAGCATTGGCAACAGAGGATGCATGAAGTGTCAACTAGACAATGTGCATGTATAACCACCTGATCCTTGCGTTTGTAACAAAGCTATTTGATCCACCTAGGTATGATGGATTAAATGATATAAGTTTGTTTGTAAAGGAATTTGAGTTGCAGGTACCCAAACAACAAGGGATGTTAGCACTATATGTTTTCCTAAAAGAGATTCCAGCCAGATGGTGGGATGCACATACAGAGGGGATGAAAGACTGGCCACAATGAAAAATACTCATACAAGTAAGCCTTGGAATTGAGGTAGATAACATTGTGGAGAAGTATACATGAGAAAGTGATCCAACATGTCATGTTGAGCAGTGCAGGAATTTATGGAGTTCAATACTGGAGATAGAATGGACACACATATTTATACACACACTGGACATAATTCCGAAGAACTGGTATTTGGAATTGGAAATGCGTGGGGAGACAACATGATGATAAAAGCTGGTCGAGAGGTTCAAAGTCACATTTACATTTGAACATGAATCCCCAACCATAGATGTAGTGCTATAGAGTGTGCAGTCTGCACAGAGCCAATACAACATTCCATGAGTTATTGGAATGCTATAATGTGGCTAAGGAAGAACATGATGAGGAAGCTCCCGTGAATGTACAAGTACCTAAAAAATAAAAAGAAAAATAAGTAGAAGGGACATATCTTGAGTCTGTCGCATACACACAACCTATAAAGACGCGGAAAGTAAACATTGGGATGACAGAAAATCCAAAGTTTACACAGATAGGAGATTATTGGAGTGATGAGACAGTAGAGAAGATTGCAAACTTACTACGAGAATAACATGACCTATTCCCGATGACATTTTCAGAGATGAAGGGGATAGCTAGAGACTTAGGTGATATGAATATTCAACTGAAACCATGTGCTAATCCAGTGTGACAAAGGCCTTATAGGTTAAATCCAAAGTACAAATATAAGGTGAAAGCTGAAATAGACATGATGTTGGATGTAGGAATTATTGAACTAGTAGAAGAATCCAAGTGGATCAGTCCAATGGTAGTCCGAGACAAGAAGACAAGAGAAATCAAGATCTGCATGGATCTGAGAAAAATGAATGACACGTGTTTAAATGACCCATTTCCAACACCATTCACAGATGAAGTACTAGAGAACGTAGGAGGACAAGAAACTTACTCTTTCACAGATGGATTATCAGAGTACCATCAGACAAATATTTCCTAGGAAGACCGACACAAGACTACTTTTGCGACAGAGTGGGGGAGTTATCAATATACAATAATTATGTAAATCCCATGTTTCCCCCAGTTTGTATATATAACTATAAATGGCCAAGAGACTATGGAAGACTAGATATGTGTGAATTTTTTATTTGATGAACCTTTGTATAAAAGGTCAATGTATGTATTTTCTGTTATTAATATAAAATGGATAAGTGTTGCATAATTGCTGAAAGGGGGGTTTTCCAAGATAGAACATGGATTCTATGAGAGATATGGTGAGGGGAACCAAAAATGGTTGAGATGACCCCCCCACCAAACCAATACCTTACTGGATTTAATGACTCAGACTCAGAACAGTCCTCTGACCCATAAATGAATTACCAAGTCATATTGGTAGATGGAAGAGTCCTCAAGAGTTAATGAGGATATGGGGAAGAGTACCCATTTGCAAGACTTCCAAAACTGACCACAAGATGAGGATTCAAACCCACACAACCTTGCTGAGGAAGGAAAGAAGAGAGGTAATTCGTGGGTAGAGGCAAGGAGAGAGTGAGAAAGTAGATCCGTGGAGAGGGCAGAGTCAAAAGACCAATCTTGAAAAGAGAAAAAGAGTGCTTGCAACTCTCTGGTTCAAGAAATAACTAATAAATAAGCTTGTTCTAGGTGCAAGAAGATGTTGGTAGAATTTTCATTCCAAGCTGATAAATGGGTCCGACGAGTGACTCTATAAGTACTCATGTAGACCTCCTTGCTTGGTACAAAGAAAATCGTTGCCAAGGTCCTGTGGGAGGAGGAGAGTAACCTCTGTCCCTGACTGTCATTGAGCAAGAAGAACGAGTCTCTCTCAAGGCATCGTGGTCTAGCTTAGGGGTGGCCAGTGGTAAATCCACCAGGAGTGGATGTGCCTATGGTTGGGTGGAAACATGCACCCCTTTCAATAGTCGCTTCACAAACTCTTGTTTTCTGATAAGTACTTTCATACTCTGTGTGTTGAAATGGAAATGGTGATTGAATATACATATATATGTTTATTATTGAGTTTTGTGTTGAATGATTAAGA
>ML777283.1:882456-894925 GCA_009831015.1 Picea engelmannii | reverse complement strand
AACTTCCAGGGGTCGTAACGTTTGCATACGACCTCCGTTATAGGTGTGTGATAGCCCGTTGGAAAGGTATTTTATAGAAATACACTTTACACCATCAAAGTTTAACTTCATCTATAGTTTGAATGCGGTGACCCAAAAAAACATTGTTTAGGGATCCAAAACGGCCCTGGAAGTACAACAAGATGTGATGACATGAAAACATACAAAATAATCCAGTTGGATTAGGTGAGAGGCCACTAGTATCCACCTGGAATATGTTTAGGGATTCAAATAACCCCATAAGTGTAGAAACCACAATTAAAAATAAGTACAGAAGAACATGTTGAACTAAAAACTCACAAGAGGAGCTAGTTGGAATAGGTGGGTGGCCAACAATATCCACCTGGATCAGAGCTACCTTTAGGTTCATATAGGACCATAAGGAAGGGTTATAAGGAATTTCATGTCCCTACATTGAAGCCGAAACCACTTGATGAAGGAGAGGATCTTGTGGAGATATCAATTATGCCATATTGGGCACAACCTGCATTTTCTGGGATGAAGCAACTCAAGAGAGTGCATATAAAAGTATATGAAACTTCCCTCTAAGATTCGATGAAGTAAAAATTCTAGAAATTCAAAAACAAATGAGGTACCAACAAAATATTCTTGAACAATGCATCAGACCAATACAAGAAGAAGCAGTGAGGGTGATTTGTGAACTGGCCACTGCACAGGGAAAGGTAAAGCAAGCATCCTAAAACATTGTTTAGGGATCCAAAATGGCCTTGGAAGTACAACAAGATGTGATGAAATGAAAACATACAAAATAATCCAGTTGGATTAGGTGAGAGGCCACCAGTATCCACCTAGAATATGTTTAGGGCTTCAAACAACCCCATAAGTGTAGAACCCACAATTAAAAATAAGTACAAAAGAATGTGCTGAACTAAAAACTCACAAGAGGAGCTATTTGGAATAGGTGGGTGGCCAACAATATCCACCTGGATCATCCTCTAGGTTCATATAGTACCATGAGGAAGGGTTATGGGGAATTTCATGTCCCTGCATTGAAGCCGAAACCACTTGCTGAAGGAGAGGATCTTGTGGAGATATCAATTATGCCATATGGGCACAACCTGCATTTTCTGGGATGAGGCAACTCAAGAGAGTGCATATAAAAGTATATGAAACTTCCCTCTGAGATTCGATGAAGTAAAAATTCTAGACATTCAAAAACAAATGAGGGACCAAAAAAATATTCTTGAACAATGCATCGGACCAATATAAGAAGAAGTAGTGAGGGTGATTAGTGAACTGGCCACTACACAGGGAAAGGTAAAGCAAGCATCCTAAAACATTGTTTAGGGATCCAAAACGGCCCTGGACGTACAACACGATGTGATGAAATGAAAACATACAAAATAATCCAGTTGGATTAGGTGAGAGGCCACCAATATCCACCTGGAATATGTTTAGGGCTTCAAACAACCCCATAAGTGTATAACCCACAATTAAAAATAAGTACAGAAGAACGTGCTGAACTAAAAACTCACAAGAGGAGCTATTTGGAATAGGTGGGTGGCCAACAATATCCACCTGCATCAGCCTCTAGGTTCATATAGGACCATGAGGAAGGGTTATGAGGAATTTCATGTCCCTGCATTGAAGCCGAAACCACTTGTTGAAGGAGAGGATCTTGTGGAGATATCAATTATGCCATATTGGGCACAACCTGCATTTTCTGGGATGAAGCAACTCAAGAGAGTGCATATAAAAGTATATGAAACTTCCCTCTGAGATTCGATAAAGTAAAAATTCTAGACATTCAAAAACAAATGAGGGACCAAAAAAATATTCTTGAACAATGCATTAGACCAATATAAGAAGAAGTAGTGAGGGTGATCGATGAACTAGCCACTGCACAGGGAAAGGTAAAGCAAGCATCATATGAAGCAAAAAAGAAACTTACAACCTTGAATGCATAGGGGAACGAAGATATCATAGAAGCATAGGAAAAAATCCTGAAGGAATTGAAGGTAGAAAATATAGCCTCCCAAAATTTCATTGTGGGATGGAGGAGAAGGAAATAGGGCTGTGTGGCTTGGGATGAGACACAAGTGAGTGTTGGGGGCCTGTTGGAAAGGAAATTTTGGGATATAATTTTGGTAAAAATCCTAAGTATATAAGAAGTGCACAAGAAAGGTGCACAGGAGAAGGAGGACTAGGGAGTGCGCAACTGAGGCACATCCATGAGGACAAGGAGTAGCAGAGGTGCATCCAGAAGTAGATCACACAATAAGAATGAATAAAGAAGGAACAAATCAGGAGAAGAAAGAAGGCAAAAATGAAGGATGACAACTTGACATGATAAATATGTAAGGACATGCAAAAACAAGAAGAACAAAAGAAAATTAGCATGTAGATAGAAAAGAAAGTGAAAGCAACTGAACAACCAATTAACTAGAGTAGTAATACCTTGTAATAGGATTTTTGGGAAGAACCAAGTAGGGTTTTAATCCCTATATTGTATGTATAAATATGTAACAGGTTGGGAGAATAGGGGTGGTTGGTTATTGTTCTTTTGGGGTTCTCGGGTTGTTGTTCCTCCTCATGTAATTGGGTTCTTGTTACTGATTGTCTCTTCTAGTCTGTAAAAGAGAGGAATCCATGTCTGAACGTAAGAGATGATGCAGAGAGAGGGAGGCTTTCACTGCATAGCGACTAGGATAGGAGAGGAGAAAGATAACCATGACATATATTTGTAAGAGAAAGGCACGAGCCAAAAGAAATTGACAAACACATAATAAAGAAGATAGTGATTTTGGACGTAGCCTAGAGTTGGGTGAACCACATTAAATATTGTGTTTCATGTATGTTATATGATTATTCATGGATTCTATTTTATGCTTATTAGATTAGATATGTGTTATGGATAATCATTGTGCAATAACCATGGATTTTACAATAAGGGGTTATGTGGTAAAATGGAATCCAATGATGGTATGAATCTTATCTCACTAAGTAGTAATAGAGAACAAGGACATAATTAAGGACACAAAAATAATAAGGAAGAATTAAAAAAATGGTCACCTCCCATTCCCTCACTACTACAAAAACCTGGTTCTTGCAATCCCAATAGATACCTTGGGTGAGAATGCATATGTGCAAGCAGGTGATGCTGAAAGGGCTAGTGTCTGGTGGATTCTTTTGGTCAAAGATAACTCGAACATATGGTATTACAAACCACATGCAACACCAACAAGCTCTGGGATCTTTCATCGAGGAAAAAAATGTATAGTTGAGATGTGGTCTTAAGAGAAGTTAGAAGTAAGTATGAGCCTGAAGAAAGTGTTCAAACCGAGAATAATCCTGAGATGATGCATTTTGAACTGAGGAACGAAGAAGATGATTCAGATGAGTCGACTGAATCATAAGAAGGGGTGGAACAATTGATCCTCGTTTTAAGGAGGTTAGAAAGAGTAAGAAAACAAGTCGAAAGGTATAATTTGCCTGAATTCCATTCCACATTCATGTTAACTTCCATCGACGATGATCCCAAGTCAGTCGGGGAGGCATTCGACTCAATAGAGGGAAAAATATGGAAGGACGCCATGGTGGAAGAGATGGAATGCTTACACAAGTATGAGGCATGTAACTTAGTAGAGTTTCCTAGTGGAAGCAAGCATGTCAGTAGAAAATGGGTATTCAAGAAGAAGAGGAATGCAGTGGGTCAAGTCTAGAAATTCAAACCTCGACTGGTAGAGAAAGGATATTCCCAAGTCGAAGGAGTCAACTTTGGTGATATTTTTTCCCCTATTGAAAAATTAACTTCCATTAGAGTACTAATGTCTCTAGCTGCAACATTTGATATGGAAATAGAATAGATGGATGTGAAGACAACGTTCCTACATGGGGACCTCGAAGATGAAATCTACATAAAATAGCCTAAAGGATTTGTAGTGAAGAGAAAGAAATATTTGGTGTGAAAAATGAAAAATATCCCTTTATGGTCTAAAGAAATCACCAAGGATGTCATACCAAAAGTTTGAAACATACATCCTTAGTTTTGGATTTGTGAGAAGTAAAGTTGATCACTGCATATATTCTAAAGAAGAAGGTGGGAATTTCATATACATAGATTTGTATGTCGACGACATGTTGTTGATTGGAAACAACATGGACACAATAAAGGAGGTGAAGAAACAACTATCCTCCAATTTAGACATAAAGGATCTCAGTGGAACTAACTTCATTATGGGAATGGATATTAAGAGAGATCGAGAAACTAGAAATATCTGGTTGAACCATACAAAGTATATTGAAACAATTTTGAAACGTTTTAACATGCAGGATTGCAAACCAGTGAAGGTGTCAATTCTTGTGGGAGAAAGGATAACTACTGAAAAATGTCTAAATACACAAGAAGATATAGAGGACATGGCACATGTTCCTTATGCAAGTGTTGCTGGTAGTATAATGTATGTGATGGTATGCACTTGACTAGACATTGCACATGCAGTGGGAGTGTTGAGCAGATACATGTCGACACATGGGAAGGAGCACTGAAAAACTATAAAGAGAGTATTCAGGTATTTGTGTGGCACAAACTATTATGCTATATGCTACCAAGGAAAACCTGGAGATGATAGTGAATTAAATGTACATGGCTTTGTCGATGTCGACTCAGCTTGAGATCTGGATCGACGAAGGTCGACTAATGGATATGTCTTCAAGATGTTCGGTGGATAAATTAGCTGGATGAGTAAGTGACAAGCGATCATAGCCTTGTCAACAACATAAATTGAATACATGGAAGCCACTCATGGAAGAAAAGAAGTAGTATGGATGCAAAGGCTATGTTCAGAAATTGAGTTTGAGAAGAGAGCTATGAATATAAGTTGCGACAGTAAAAGCACAATATTTCTGGCAAAGAACCCTGCTTATCATTTTAAGAACAATCATATATATGTACAATACCATTTCGTGAGAGACATGGTGGAAAGAAGCAAGGTGTTGCTAGAGAATGTAGACACGTTGTAAAACATAGCAGACTCATTGACCAAGTCCACGAGTGCTGTGAAGTTCTCTTGCTACAAAGAGGCAATGGACATTGCTACCCTGGGTTTGTGAACAAAAGTTAATGTATCTTTCAGTTTCAACAAAAAATACAACAAGTGGGAGAATGTTGGGTTGTTATATTATTTGTAGTAAAAGTCGAGGTGGATCGACTGACAGACGAAGTCAAAGGTCGAGGTGGTTCGACCAGGTAAAGACAAAGTCGAGGTGGATCAACACTAAGTCGAAGGTTGAGGTTAGTCAACCAAGTAATGTTGAAGTCAAAGGTAGAAGTGGTTCAACATGGTAAAGCCATCGAAAACAAGTCGAAGAGGTCAACCGACAAGAGGTCGACAAGAAAGCATGTGGCAACTGATTGAAGAAGAAATGAAGGCTGACTGGTAGTCGACAGATAATGCGACTTGGTAGTGGACTGTAACAGAGTTTTGAGATTCACGATATTTGTAGCCAATGATCTGCATGGATCTGTAACCATTTTTGGGTGCCTTTTCTTTAAGATTTTGCCTTCTATAAATTCTATAATGAAGGAATTTTGTAAGGCTAGAAAATTTAATCAATGAAGCTTGAATATTTATATGATGAATGACTAATCATCAAGAGTTTTAAATTTAGAGGTTATTGTTCATGCAGATGTAAGCCAAGTTGGATAAATGGTTGTTCTTGCGAAATAAAGAGGGTATGATGTCAATTGTGTCTTAGGTGTGGACCAAGGTTAGACATGTAACATTTTGTTCTGAATGAATAAGACAACATGAGAGAAGAACACTCAAGGAATGTTGGTTTTCTTGGTTTGGGTTTCCAGGGTAAAACCTCTATGTACTGTGTGCTTGCTGTGTCATTTACTTTCTTGATTAAATCTCTCTTCCTCTCTTCTACTAGCTTTAGCGTGGAAGTGTGTCTCATTTCCTAACAAAAGTATGATAAAGAGAGTTAACCATATCCATAATCATAAGAGTGCATAAGTGAGAAGTAACCATAACAAAATAACTTGCAATAGAACTGGTTCTGACTTGCAAGTTAACTCGTGACTCGATAGTGCTTCCTTGTACTTGGTGGGCTTAGGCTTGACTTAGTAGGTTTGTTTTTTTTGGGTGAAATCAAGCAGTTCAAGATGACTCCAGGTCAAATATGCCAAGTTCAAGAAAACCCAACCCATTTCAACCACAAATTGGGTAGATTCAACAAGTCTCAAGCTGACTCACCAAGCCTAGATACTATGGTCTCAGATATGATCATTTTAAAAACATTCAAGTTATAAAATTAGAAAGAGATATAATATTCATATTCATAACAAAATATGGCCCACCATAAGTAGTATGATTTGTATTCACAATAGAATGTTTACAAAAATGAAAATACCAAAATGTTTATCGTTTAGTTCATAAATTATAAATCAACGCACAAATAGACTAATATTTTATTTCCATCTTATATGTTGGCTCTTATAGAGTGAAAGATCCAAAGGAACTATTTTAATAGGAACTACTTTTTGTGCACTGAAATCCGATGACAATACATAGGTTGGTCGACACAATTCCATCGACACTCCAATGAAAAATGGTTATTAGTTTCGTCGGTGTAATGCAGTCGAATATTTGACGAAAATATTGATGTTGGATATTTGAAAAATTATCGTCAGTTATGTCAATGAATCTAAGTACCAAAACCTCATTGAAATCAACCATTATTTCTGGTAGATACTCGTCGGAAGTCTGACGTAACTAAATGTCACATATTCAATGTCCATACAATAGATCCGATGGAGGGGCCATACCTTCCACATATATTACTATTGCATTTGTCGTCGGTTATCTGATTCCCATGTTCATTGGATATTCAACGCCTATACAGTAGATCCGACAGATTTTCTATACCTCTCATGAATTTTACTGTCGAAACGTTCGTCGGAAATCTGACAAAGATGTGTATATTCAAAAATAATAATAAGATTGCATTACATTGCTTCCACATGAAGTGAAAAATTCCTAGAGGTTCTCTAGGTCATGTTTCCTAGTATATCCATCTCAAGACCCTCACGTACCTACCCAGGCTAAAAATGACTAACTTGGGACCAATTTTATGATCTCCAATGGGTAGTCAACTAAGCTATAACCAAAAAGGGTCTAGAGCTACCACCTAGGTTAAATACATTTACATAGATCATGTAAGTATGGTTCAATATAATACAATGAGTACAAAAAGGTCACACTTTTGTCTTATCAATGATACAATAGTACAAAGCATCGTGATGGAACATCTAATCATGGTACTCTGAGCTCCTTATATCACAAAAATAGGCACAAAATTCTCTCATAAGAAAAGTCACATCCAGCTAAAAAATATAAGGTGCACTTAAGTGAATATGAGGTGTAACACACTCAATAAGAATAAGAAATTTTAAAACAAATTTTGATTTCAATTTTCCATTTCACTGCAATCTATTGATGAGAAAGTGGAAAGTAAAACAACCAATGAAGAGGGTAGTATTAACGATAATACACAAATTACATATATTTCAATATGCCTTTGGGCTATTGATTAAAACATAACATATTCAATCTTCTACCAACAAAAAGACATAAGAAAAGCCTACTCCACAAGAGCCTTAACAAAGTACTACGGTTGGATCATCTCCTCCTAGGGTAAACCAACAAAATTCCTCTTGAGGGTTGAAGAAGAATCCTCCATGTGTCTTATGATAAAAAGATTCCTCTTAATAGTGAAATTCTCCTCAAATAATGGTAAATAATTTCCTTGTGCAATGATTGAGCTAAATTTCTTTGAAGGAAGTAAAGTACCCCTCTCCAAGGGAGTGTAAATAGACCAGAAAGGTAGAGGAGAATTAAGAGAGGAATTGCCTGAGAAAAAAAGAGCATTGTAGATTAAGACCAAGTACAAAAAGGTTATCTCCATTTGCAACCATGACAATTTTTCCTTCTCTAATTGAAATTACAATAAACCTTCTTCTTTTTAATCTCAAGATAAGATAGTGTCTATAAGAAAATGGAAAAAGTTAAATTGTCTTTTAAAAAACAAATAACTTCTTTTGAATAATATTTTCCAAGTAATAAAATCAAATAATTTATATTCCATAATTTGAAACCCAAATCTTAATGCAAAGATTCCTTATTCCATTATCATAAAATAAAGGTTATATTTTAATATTTTAGAATTATTGTGATGGTTGATCATTTAGTAATTACAATACATCATATATTTAAAGAGTTTTATGAAACTACATTTACATATAATATTTAATATTAGTTATTTTTATATATCCATTAAAAACATATAATATTTAATATTTTATAGTAGTTATTTTTATAAATCCATTAAAAAAGTGAGACATAATAAATATCATATTTTAATAAACTCAGAGCCATTGCAAATCCCACCTAGCACTTCAATTGTGCCATGATATCGAATAGTGGTAAACTAAATGTCATCAAAGTTATTACTTCAATCAAATTTGCATATGATGTCAATAGTGCATTTATGGTTATCCTTTTTCATCTCCACATAACCAAGTCACTAGAGTGGATTCTTTGCGATATTTAGAACCTTCATATATAATTGTGCATATATTACCTATCACCTTCCTTAATTCTATGTTGTTGGAAAGCTTCAAATTCTCTTCCCCATTCCCCAAAGGGTATACCTATTTTCTTACTAAGTTAAGTAGTTTATTACATATAAAATGCATTGCCCATCAGAATAAGATATTTATCTAACCATATATCTACATCTTTAGTGGTACGTTGAATTCCAATATTGTTGATGATAAACTTAAGAATGTAGGGATGACCCCATAAGCTTTTTAAATTTGCACGAACAAACCCATCAAGTTGAAAAGATTTTGGAGAAGCCATCCTAACATTAGTGTGAAGTATCAAGACATGTAGAAATTACAAGAAGGTCATCGCCTGGCATGTGACCACTCCTTCCCATGGGAAGGGTTGTAACAACTAACCAATTAGTCTTTGTACAAAGGCCCTGATTAGTGTGAGATTGATGAATTGCGATAAGCCAAGGCAAAGTTGTAAACCCACCACGATGTTACTAAAAAATCACTGAAATTATTCCTTTTCCGTACTTCATTTACTACCATTGAATGATATCCCACTGAGTTGGTTTGCTAAATTATGTTCGTTCTCCCATTTTACTTTTGACCAAGAAGGTATTTTTCTTTTTGAGGGAATATTGTTCTATTTATTTAATCATCTTTCATGTTTTAACAACGATGACATAAAGTGTGTATATTAAAATAATAATAATAATAATAATATTGCATTACATGAGATCCTGGGAATGTTGTAACGGAAAAAGGATTATGCTTATTTTCATGGAATGGATTATGACCCAACAGTGAGACTAGCCTACCACCCCCTCCTCCCTTAGCAAGTGTATCTAGTAATTAACTATATCATTTAGCCTTTCAATATCCCCATATGCGAGGGGTAGATAAATTGATATCGAGGTGTAGAAAATACACATATGGCAAGTGAAAATATTTAGTTCTCAATGTTGTAGCTACAATAAGTGCTCCAACACCATATAGTTGAAAAAGGTACACTCTCATCACGATGTATCTTGACATCCCTTAGCCACCCCTACAACTAATGATGTCAATCACACTTCCTAGACCTATATTAGATACAACATAACTAATCCCCCTACCTACACCCATGGAGGAGTTATATTTAAAAGGTTTTGGTAGAGGATCACTAGAAAATGGAGAGGGAAGGTCACTCCCATGTGACATGTGATTCATTGGCTTGTTACCAAAGAAACTTTGACTAGAAGAAAGCTATGGAGGGTTGATAATTGAGGAAAATCCACAAGAAATTGATGTTAGTGGAAAGGGAAAAGTAAATGGTGGCATCTATGGGATATCAATTTGGATGAGTAACCATCTTAGGCGAGAAGGAAGAGGATATAATCAACAAGTTTTTTCACCTTCATATGGAACTTGTATTAGTAGAGAATTTATTACCACTCCATTTGTAATTCATAACAATGGATGTCCCTCTATCAATTTCTAGTACTACCCCTCCTATGATGACTACTAACTCATTTCCACAACCCATGTCAAGTGTAGTGTATAGCCCAATAGTCACAATGCATGCGACTAGTTCTAGATTTGAATTTGGTGTTTAGATTAAACACAATATTTTACAATGGAGTATTCAATATAAGGTAGTGGAAGAGTAGACTCATTCAGTATACGACCACAATTAGTTCTTATGGTGGAAGAAGTTGAAGAGGGAGATGAGCTTCGAATACAACTTGTCATTGACTTTTGGAAGACAGATCTACCCTCACTTTCCAAGATCATTATAATCATAAACAAAGATGAAAGGAAGAGTTAAGGAAAAGTATGATTGCATGAGAAAACTATGGAGTCATAATCTATATCTCAAGGAACAATGGGAAAAATAAAGAGAAGTTTTGCAGATACAAGTAAACTAGGCTACAAAAAATTAGAGTCAATTGAGAAAACAAGGAACGAAAACCACCACATTTTTATCTAAACAAATGGAGTAGATATATATTGCACTAGTTGTGTTAAAGAAACAATATTGAATAACTGAAAGCTTTAAGAAAAAGTTCATGAGGTTGCAATGGGGGTAGGAGAAGAGTTATCCACATGTTTTGAGGATGTGCTCCCACACATACCTAAGGCCTTAGAAATCACATAGAAAGAAACTACTGTCAAAATCAAGGTAACAAGAACACTACAACATATTGTAAAGGAAGGGAAAGGGTTGGTAGGGTCCATCATAAACTCATAGGAAATATATAAATAGGAGAAGAAGAAATAACTTTCAAGACTGTAAGCCATTGAGGAAGAAGATCACAAGAAAAGAAAAGGTTTGATCATCAAGGAAGTGATTAATAAAGCCTAAGTGTAGAGAATTTATAGTAGGTATGACTAAATTTTCAGAGCTCATGGATGAAATTCTAGAAGAAAAGATATATCCCTATAGCACCTAAGCATAAAATATAGTAGAAAATAAATCAAATTCAAGAACAATATGAGAAGGTTTTCATTGAGGCCATCACATCAAACACTCCAAAATAAAATATTAAAAAGACTCAATGCATACTTGCCAAAATTGCCAAGTATGTAATTTCCACGTCTATAGTTAGCATGATTACCATTTTAGTCTAACTTTGAGTTGATGCTCGAACTCATGGTCATATGTTTTATCCTCCATTAAGTGTAAGTGTTGAAATAACTTATACCTTGAATACTTTAAGCATTGCGATGCAACTTTAAAATAGGCATTGGAACATTTTCTTGCACACTAACATTATCACGTGTTTTTTCAAGGTACCCATAAAAACCTTAATTAATCATCACAGTCATGAGTAATCATAAAGGAAGCATACTATAAAATTGTCAACATTAAAACATCTTAGCATAATCACTTTACAAGACATAGAAAAGCTGAAGCATGAGAATTACACCTAAATAGATATAAGTCAATGACCTTATCATCCGATCACCTAAGTGCAAATTAGGAGTGGGCGCTATAGTAGACAAAGGGAATTATAATTCTAACTCTTTGGAGGAGCAAGATATTGAGGATAAGACATCACTTTTCCATCTATGTGAGTGGGAAGAACCAAAATCACAATATAAATAATCATGTAAATCAAACAAATCAATTGCAATTAGAAATGAAATAAAAACTCAAATACCTAGATATTCAATGGTTTTCCACGTATGATATTCGTTTAACACTGCTCCAATAGATCTCCTCCACTAGTTGTTCTAATAATTTAACCAACGCTTAAAAAAATAAAAAATAAATAAATAAAAAACATTTTTATGACTAAATAATAATTAAAAATACTTGAGTACATGAATACCTTAATGAGATCTTCTTGGTTTTGAGAATAATTTATTGAAGTACTCTAATCTTGGAGAAAAACCTCCCTCAATTTGACAGAGTAACAACGAAGTAAAAATCGAATTTGTTGTTGCTCTGTTGGATCAAGGGAGGTTTTCTACAAGATTATCCAAATCCTAATTTATTCTCTACTGAACATGGCCAACCACATGAAGGTGGAAGCTCTTATGGCCACTCCCCCCCCTCACATAACTCTCAATTCTCCAATACCCAAACTATCTACTAGAAAACAGTTGAAAGCAAGACATTAATATTCATGCATAGACACAAGCGAAACAACAAATTCGTAAAGAAACATATGTGGTTTTGTGCTTAAAGAAACATATATCAATCATCCATTAACATACAACATTCATTCATTTAGATACAAAATACTTCATCTCAATAAATTTGATCATCAAAAATATGTTTTCACAATATGGTACATGATGTTCTAAGTACAATCATTTCTTTTTTAGTTTCTTTTTGTTTGAAATGAATTCAGAAAGTAGGTC
>ML777283.1:844434-877348 GCA_009831015.1 Picea engelmannii | reverse complement strand
ATGTTTATCACTCTACCTATGTGCATTGATTTAATGGCTCTAGAAAAAGGCAAGCAAACCAAAATTATGAAATAAGAATAGCCACCCAAATGAAGCTACATTTTAGCTAACGTTGATGATATGAATGTCTCTCTCTTAAGTGATTTTCTAGTACATTCCTTCCCTCATACTTGAATATCTATTTGAGTGAGGGGAGTTGATTACAAGAATCTTCCCAAAAATTATCCATATTACATCTCTTATATCACAAAATATATTTTCAATAGTCATCCCTATCCCACTTTTTTCATTCTTCAATGTACAAATATCTAGTAGGAAACTCAATGGTTTTATCTACTACACAAATATACAAATATTATTTATATCCACTATACAAATACACATCTTATTTATATTCACTATAAAAATATTGTCAAATAGAAAGGTTCTAATATAGTTTGTTTTGGTCAGGTTTTATTAATCAAAAACATCATTTATGGTGTTTTCCCCATCATTACTCTATATTTTAAGTAATTATAAACTAATGGTGTAGTGTGTGGCACATCCTGATCAATACTCTCATGTGTGTGTGTGTATTTCCTTCCAATTCAATGTGAGCAAGCATTTTATTCATTGGTTCTGAGTACACTAGATTGGTCATTTGTTGTTATATGTGATCCAAGAGGAAGGCCTATAAAATATGTACCTGAAGATGTTCTAGAGAAGGAAGATGATGGAGAGCATGAAGATGTGGTGGAATAAGGTGCAATGGATTAGGAATAATATGGGGGCATGAAGAAAATGTCACAAAAAATATTGGGAGCTTGAAGAGGCATCGAACGAGGGAGTCCAAGAAGTAGAAAAATATGACGAGGTTCTTCATAATGTCGATTATGTTGTGCTCAACATCCCAAATATGGGTGCTATCTATAATCATTTTAATGATGTGGGAGGGTTGCATATGTATTATAATCCTAATGAGTTATATTATATTCAGGATTATGTGGGAGGATTATATGTAATAAAAATATATTAAAGTTGTGATCAATTTTAATACTTTTGTGATTTATGCATCCAAGAAAATAAATTGGATCAAAAATTTTGAAGGATTAATTTGGCTTAAGTGTGACCATAAAGGAGAAAAATTATATACTATATCTCAATTTAATACATAAAATCTTAACATTCTAATATAATTATTACTCGTTTCCTTATCCATAGCTCAATTTTGTGATAATTTTGACACAAAATTAGTTAGGCTAGAAAATTCACGGTATCCTCATAAAATTCACCTTAGCCTCTCATACATGTAACTAATAAGACCTATCCTAATTCTTAATCAAAGACATGGATGGAGTTCTCAATTAATTGATGGAATCACACATGTTCTTCTAGGTATTTTTAAAGATACAACTTCAAAACATATCATCCCGAAACATAATCCCCTTCAAACTAATGCAAGAAATAAGATTTGGTACAAGGTCTTGATCAATACAAGGTCTTGATCAAGAGCCACAATGGCCTTAGGTGAATAAGGAAAAGGAAATGGCTGAGGTGAAAAGACCACATTGGGAAAAAATGAATTTCTAATATAATTTATATTATTACCTTATAAAAATTGCACACATAATGTTATACTCCATGTACCATCATAAAGAAGTGTGGTGACAATGTGTTCAAGCTTGATCTACCACCCTCCCTAAGTATTCATCGAGTCTAAATTGTGGAATTAATGCAACTTGATAGTCCCTCTTAATTAAGGAATCATTTTCACATTTAATACCTCTCCTTGGTATTGATCTCAAGTTTAGCACTCCAATTATGAAGGATTAGATAATTGATAATACTAACAAACACACTAAGAACAAGGCTATTACACTCTTCAAAATTATGAAGTAGTACAACTTCTTGAGTGAACCAATTTCTTCATATTCGGTAGATCCACTCCATAACAACATCAAGACCAATTCCAAAAAACTCATACATGAAATTGGGGCCATTTGTAAGTAGATGGGGGTGTATGGCTAATGATCCAATGAAGATGACATAACTTTTCTTGTAGTAAAAAAATTATAATATTAAGACATGTTGTGTAGTTTTTGTTCATATTATTTTCAGATATTGGTGTACAATTATATCATTATATGTAGACAAAATTTGATCAATTAATATAATTTGTTAGTGGTTTATAAAGAAAAAGACTTATGCTCTTATTGAATACTTCTGGATCAGATGTGTGGTGAGTACTAGAACCCACAACCAATGACCTAATCTCAAATTTATAGTGAGTAGTAGCACCCTAGTCTCAAAGTTGTAGATCCTACGCATATTTTAGCTACATCACCTCACTATAGAGGTTTTCATAGGTTTTCTTGAGATAGAAAATACCTTAACAATGAGGGTTTTAATGCCAAGACATAGTTATCAAAGTGGTTTTAATGCCAATACCACAACGAATGCACATTCAAACAAAATGTTGAAGCTTCACTTTATCTCAACCACAAAGCCAAGCTTAAACATATAATTAATTTTTTTTGTATATCCTTACCAAAACTTTCCTACAATTGGACTTTGAAATTGGGTATCACTACAAGAAAGGGTATTCAGGCATTACAATCTCAAGAACGAATGAATCATCCCATTATAGGATGTAGAACATCACGATGAACTAGGTCATGAATTGGAATGAAGGAAACAAGATTCACGCTTTTTTCTTTTCTATCATTTTTTCCCTTCCTTGATCACAAGTTAAAACAAAAATTTCTCATGGCAAGAGAGAAACAAGAAACTACTATTAAAAGAGAGCAAGAAAATGAAACATTTACCAATTTGGATACCATTGTTGGTCTAGGTGGGCTCCTGATCGATCGCTATCGATGCCCTCGGTCTGTCTATGTGGCTCCTTGGACGTGACGTCACCCTGTCTCTTGTCCACGTGGATTTTCTATCGAGGGTTTGCAGGGTTGAGGGGTCTTTGTCATGGGGTCACTTTGTCTCTTGTTCGTGCGGGTTTGGTGTTGTCGAGGGTTTGTAGGTCGGTCGAATGGTCTCTTGTCGCGGGAATGTTTGAATGGACATCAGTCGATTATTATAACATATAACATATACTATATGTTATAATATATACATATATAACATATATGTTATAGTGAGTTATTGTGTTAGGAATAATGAGTGAGGGATTAATGTTTAATGTATTAATAAGTTGGGGGTTTTCCATTAGTGGTGAGTGGTTGAAGATTTAAGATTTTTGGGTCAAGGGGGGTTAGCGGGTTAGTGTGTAAGTGTATTTTTACCCATTAATCTTTATCACTTAATGAGAATATTGAGTTCATTTACCCTCGACCCTAATTAACAATATTTGTTTTCCAAGAAAATCTCATGGGAAAAATCACGAGATGTTTTCCCACATTCATGGATGACATCCCTAGTAAACCCATCAACGTAGACTGGTGTTCCTCACCAAGGGGGATTTTAACTAGGCACACACTAGGATGGAACAAGCCAAATTCCCAACAACATTGGCAACAACCAGTTCAACTAACTAGTCGTAATTAACAATATTGAGCAATGGTTAATTACATTGACCATGATATATGATGGTTGGTATTGTTTTATATTGGGCATGGTTGACCATATTAATTATATTAACCACATTGACCATAGTTCTATGTCCTAATTGACCATTTAATTAATGCACAAACCCCTAAATGTCCTCACCCACTAACCTTAAGGTTAATGCATAGTCATGGTGGTCTCTCATGACACTTTAGTGGTAATGAAAATTTGAAAAAACAAGGTTCCTTAGTGTCGGGGGGATGATATGGGCACTTTCACAATGAATTTAAATATGGTGTAAAAATATTAAATGTAGAAATTTGAATGGTGCTCATATTACACTCATGGGCCAAAGATGCACTTTCATGTCTTCTTAGGTGGTTTGACACCATGTGCAAGTTTTATAATCTCTAAAAGGATATTTTAGGCCCTGATTCATTCATTTTTATCATTATAACATCACTAGGGTCACAAGAAATTACATCCCTCACACATAAAACCTTGTAATGGCACTCATATGACCCCTGTAGGTCAAATATTCCCTTTACAAGACATGTGTGGTGCTAGAATATATGCATGGTCCATGATCTTTAGAATCATGTTTTAGGCTATAAGACATTGGCTTATGTTATTTCAATATTTCTAGGGCCCCAAGAACCTATTTTAGTATGAAAAACCTTATAATGGCAAAATAATGTCATTAGGGGTGAAGACATAATGGCATAACTAATATAATTTCTCACACCTAACCCTTATAACTCCTATACAACCTAACCCAAAGTACTTATAAGATCTATGACCTCAACCCTTATAATCATAAAACATAATCCATATCACATATAACCATATAGGCCTATATCCCTATCACTCATAGCCACATAATACATATAGGCATATAATTTTAAAACTCCTTACCCCTATAGCACATAAATATTATAAACCATATATACCCTAACTCATATACCTCAAATAATAACCCCTAACCCCTAATCATTAAAATCCTTGCATATAACCTTTATAAACCCTAATAATGGACCCATATAATATTCAACATTCTAACTCTTAATATTATCCCTAACCCCTATAATCCTAAACCACTCATCCATAACCCCATTTGACACATTACCATTAACCTCTATAATCCCTTATTATATAACATTATAACCCTTAACACCTATGATCCCTCACACCTAACACCTAATCTCTAATAAATATATATTTTATCATCCCCAACCACAATGGCCCTTAATATAAGCAATAGACATTATAATCCCTAATGCCTATAATTCCTAACACTTATCATCTCTTAAACTCTATGGTCCTTGTAACCAATAAGACCCATAACCTTTAACACTTATAAACCCCATCCTATATATGGAAAAACACATATAAATACTAACTCCCATATCCCTTAATCCATATAACACCTAACCCATTTAATTCATTTAACCCATATCTCCTATAACATCTAATACTTTACTTCTAAATTCTATAACCCATAACCATATAATCACTATGTATTGTAACCACTACCATCCATAACCTCTAATATAACTCTTATAATGCCTAACTCTTTATAGCTCATATTTTCTACGTCAATGAGGACACGTGTTAGTAGATTGTCAACTTTGGGAAAAAGAAATGCAAGGATGAACAAGAGTTCGAGAATTGAAATCTCCAAAGTCTGGAGACACGAAGGAGATCTCGACCATTGATCCGAGAGGGACATGCATTGTTGGATCGTGGACTCTGGGTGAAATGCTCTAGGAGCAAAGGAGAACTTGAGAATTGAAACTCTCAGAGCTCATATTGCAAAATTGATCTCTTCCGTTGGTTTGGAGGGACATGTGTCATATGATCGTTGAGACCAAGGATTGCGCATGGATAAAGGAAAGAAGGCAGAGTTGTTGATTGAAGAGGACATATGTCAGCAGATCTTCCATTTTGGAAGATATCCAGTCAACAACAACAGGGTTTGAGAGTTGAAACTCCTGGAGCCCCGATCACGAAGGAAACCTCAACTGTTGATGGAGGAAAGAGAGATTTGGTCCACAAACTTGAGAGGACAGATCTGAACCGTTTGTTCAGGAGCACCGTAAATTTTGTGAGATCGACGATGATGCTCCATTTTGGGGCAAGAACATGCTCGAGCCTTAATATTTCATGAGCAGGCCACAATTGAAACCATGGTTTTGGAGAAAGGACACATGGAGGCTTGTGGTGAATTGTGGAGTGAAAAGCAGTTTGGTCTAAACCACCTTTGGATTCCCCCACAATCGCTTGGTCACATGAAGCTCATAGCCCAAGGTCATATCATGAAATGGAGCCAGTGCTCACTAGACAAAATTTGGGAAGCGCCTTTTGAATAAGAGCATGGTCACCACCGACGATCATGTGAAAGGAAGGGGCTTAGCCAAAAAGGTAGCGCCCACTGTGTAGATTTTTCAGAAAGGTAAAAAGGTGCCAAAGACATGAGCACACAAAGGTTCTCTCAGTAACGGCTAGAGACAGACTGATTGTGACTACAGAAAACAACTGATTGCATCTACCAGAGAATTCGAAGAATCTTAGGGTGATCACTAGAGAAGTTGAAGAGTCTTGAGGTAATTGCTAGTGGAATGAAGACTCATCATAGAGACGATAGGCATATGGAAAAGCATCTAAGACTGTAGCTGCTAGAGAAGCCAAAGAATCTCAGGAACAACCATTAATGATGAATAGTCTTAGCATAATGGCCATGGAATGAAGAACAGACTCAACATAATCGCTAAAGGGGATGAAGAGTTAGCTGTATGATCCGACAGAGGACTTGGATTATAAATATATGCAAAACAAAGAAGAGGAAGTTGCTTCTGTTGAGGGTTATTCATGTGGGTAAAAGCAGGTTGTGTCCAGCAGTTGAAATGCACAGAAGAGGTGTAGTGCATAGAACAAAAATGCATATCTAAGAGAGGAAGAGGAAGCTGAGGTGAGCGTGCAAAGATAGAGAAGAATAACAGGAAGCTCAAAGAAGAATGCGAGCAGGAGGACACTAATGCAGACATAACATAACAGTGCAACAAAACAATGATGAGACTGGTAAGCTATTGATAAACACTATATCACTATAATAAAGTTGTAAAAAGAAAATATTTATATTTCAGGGTGGTAGGGAGGTGCTAGGGAGGATTGGTGTCCTCAGAGTTTCAAGTGGGTCCTTGAACACATGGAGTTGTAGCTTCCATCTGGTTGTAGCCAGAAAAACCAAGGTGGCAGGGTAGTGCAAGGGAGAACTATTGTTCTCTATTATACAAGTCGGTGCTTGTGTGACTGGAAGTTGGTGCTTCCATCCAGTTGGTGTTGGAACACTTAGGGAGTTGGTGCTTCCTTCTAGTGGGTGATAGAGAAACCAGGGAGTTGGTGCTTCCTTCTAGTGGGTGCTAGAGAAACCAGAGAGCTGGTGCTCTCAACAAGTTGCATCTTGCAAAACAGAGGTGGTAGTCTCACAATGAGTTGGTGCTCATAAGAATGATAATTTACAGAAAATAAAATTACTTATCATATTAAGAAGAAGAGTTTTTTACCCTTTATGGGTTTCCTCAGGAAATATCTGTCTCTATATATTTCATGTGTGTGATTGATGTTGAATATTCTATTGCTTACCTCACTGCATTATTGTGATTGTCATTGAGTGCTCTGTAAAGAGTTTAAAATAANCTCTTAGTTGTCCAACAATTGGTATCAGAGCGAGTTCCCTTTATTTAAGGGTAGATCCTAGAGTGTAAACATGACTAGCCATGGAGGAACTTCAACCAATAAGGCCCCCCTATTCAATGGAACAAACTTTGGCTTCTGGAAAGTTAGGATGAGAACCTACATAATGGCTTTAGGTGCAGATGTTTGGGATGTGGTAGAGACTGGTTATGTAAAGCCGATTGTATTATCTTCCAAGGATGACAAGCTATAATTCAACTTCAACACTAGGGGTATGAATGATATTCTGAGTGGGCTTGCAGAAGAAGAATTTGTAAAAATTATGCACTTAGAAACTGTCAAAGCAATGTGGGACAAACACATTAGAAGCTATGAAGGTAATGAGAAGGTAAAGGATGCCAAGCTTCAAACCTACAGATTACAGTTTGAACTACTAAAGATGAATGAGGATGAGACAATTAATATTTTTTTCTTAAGATTTGAGGAGCTTGTGAATGCCATGAAAGGTCTTGGTGAGAATATTGAAGACATATTACTAGTTCAGAAGATCTTAAGATCTCTGCCTGATAGATTCAATCCAAAAGTTTCTGCAATAGAAGAACTGAATGATCTTAAGACTTTGTTTATTGATCAACTCCTAGGAACTCTAATTGCTTATGAAATGATAATTAGTAAAGATAAATCTACCACTAGAGAAGCATCATTTAAAGTAGGCAAGAATGAGGATTCTGAGGCTGATGAAATTGAAGAAAAATTTGTGAGAAGACTAAAGAAAGGATCATGCAAGTACCAAGGCAAGTTTCCCTTCAAATATTTTGACTGTGGAAAGATAGGTCACTTTGCATCTAAGTGTCCACACAAGAAGAAGGACCAGAACTCTGAAGGAGAAGAGAAGTACAAACCTAAGATATTTGGTAAAAATAAAAGTTTATGTGTAAACAATGATGACTCTTCAAAAGACACAGATAGTGACTCTTCCTGTGAAGATAAGGAAAATGAATTCATGCTTATGGCCAAAGAGGATTATGATAATAAAATCATAGGAAGTGATTCTAATGATGAAGAAATTGTGGTTGACTTGGAAGGAGAGTTGATCAATGCTTTGGAAGAGATTGACAGACTCAGACTTAAGAAGAGAAAGCAAAAACAATTGCTGATACAGTTCAAGAAAGGTAATAAAAAACCCGATGAAGACTTTACCCTGCTAAAAGTGGAATTACAAGAGGCAAATAAAATCAAAGACATTATGAAACAACAGTTATCAGAAAAGAAGGCAAGATGTGAATCTCTGGAGGAAGAAGTAGTGAAAACTAGGAAAGAGTTGGAGAAGTTTCAAGCCTTGTATCATCAGAATCTGTCAAGTATCAAAGCCTCAGAAGGATTAGACACCATTCTGAATCAACAAAAGAATCCAAAGTTGAAAACTGGTTTGGGTTATGAAGAGGGATCAAGTAGTGGTCAACCAAGAAACAAAGAACCCATCAAGTTTTTCAAATCTATGACCAATGACAACAACAAACCTGTAGAAACGAAAGAAGATAATTAGCAGCCCAAGAGGAGTAAAGAAAAAGGTGTCAGAACTAAATTTGTAGAACAAAGAAATAATACACCCTCTGCTCAAGAAAATCATCAGCATGGAAGAAATTGACCTTCTCAAAGAAGACAACCATTTTCCAGGTACAAATATTTTTTCTATGGATATTGTTTCTACTGTTCTAAATTTGGCCACAAAGCTGTAAATTGTTCCTTAAGATTTATACATGAGAAATTGAGACACCCAAGGAATAAATATCTGCCACAACAGAGAATGAGACAACCAAGTAACAAACAACCACAGATTCCAACTTGTCAAATTAATTTTAGAGACATGCAACTGAGGAGGTCAAGAAATAATAAAAAATCAATGAGTAGACAACGCTTCAACAATCACTTTGACCTATTGAACAATGAGCTTGAATGTTATAACTATCATAAATTCGGCCACAAATTTGCAAACTTCCATCTGAAGAATTACAAAGTAGATCCAAGGATAAATATCTTAGCTAGAAGGGCCAACACATGGAAAAAGAAAGATAGTGAAAAATGTGGTCTAATACTTCCAACTCAAAAACAAAAGGACTCATGGAATATAGACATTGAATGTTCCAAGCACATGACTGGAGACAAGGATAAGCTTCTGCATATAAGTAAAAGCTAAACATGAAATGTGATATTTGAAAATGATGAACCAGGTAAAATAAAGGGTAAAGGGATGGTGAGTTTGAGTAATGGAAAAGGAAATTCTCAGGATGTTCTGCTTGTAGATGGTCTGAAACATAATTTGCTCAATACAAGTCAAATGTGTGATAGAGGTTGTGAAGAGGTGTTCACATCCAAATATTGTAAGGTGAAAAATGTAATCTTAGGACAAGTGGTGGATAAAGGCATAAGGAATGCTAACGATGTTGATATTGAATCCTCCCATGCAAGAAAATAAGAAGTAGAAGAAGAATCATGTCATAAGCCAGAAGCAGAAGTTGTGAAGGTTGAGAAGTCAAACACCCAAATCAAGTTCTCGAATAGCTCCATGACCCTGGATGAGATCTTGGATAGTCAAAGATCACCAAATGACAAATCCGGTATTGGATACAACAAGGAAGAAATCAATACTCCTAAGAAGTCTAACATAGGTCCTTCATTTGTAAAAAGGGAAAGCAAGTATGAGAGTCTTTGTAATGGTTTTTTCTTGTGATGCATGTGGTCATAAAAGTCTTGGATTTTAGGCATAATGGAAGAAAAATGAAATTGTTGTAATTGAATATCAGAGAAGAGTGACAGGGGGAGTCATTCAGTTATGACAAGAAAAGGTTGATGGAGTCCCAGTAAGAGTGGTGAGAAATATTGAGTCTGCTACAGAGGACACAACTGAAGTTAAAGATGAATAGGTCTAAGAATCAGAAGGAGAAGACTGTGAGTTAGATACAAATACTCTGCAGAACTCAAATAAGAGGGTCCATCCTGTCATGGGGAGTATGTATTTTTTGAATATCTGATACGTCCGATAAAGTACTGCAACAACTCAGGGGGAGCATATTTTCTCTAACATTGATGTCAAAGGGGGAGAAGAGCAACATGTCTGGATGCTACAGTTGGAGGTCTAAGTAGAACAATGCGGTCTTTCAGGGTTGCCATCAATGCCAAAGGGGGAGATTGTTGGCATGTTTAGATGGAAGAGTATGCTTGTCATTGATGAAAAGAACAACAATGACGATGGCATGATTATAGGAAGAGTGTGCTTGTCATTGATGACAAGATCAGAGTGTGCATCGATGGAAAAACATGAACATCATAAGCTTAGGTGAAGAAGAAAAAAAGTATGTAGAGATCAAAGCTTAGGAGAGATATCATTCTGAGATGTACAGACGAGATCCCATACATCAAGGCTCACAGAAGGATCAAAGGTCATGGCTCTTAGAAGGATTAAAGGTAAGCTCAGGTGAAGAAGCAAACAATGTGCAATCCAAGCTCAGAGAGGCATAGCGCAGAGTTGCACGTAGAGCGCAAGTGTGCACCAGGGCCAAGGTTAATTCCATTACCAATGCTCAAGAGAGATAGCATTCTCAGAAACGCAGACGAGACCCAAAGTCATCAGGACTCACATAACCTTTGACACTTAGAGATTTGAGAAAGCCAAAGATTAGGAGGAGGAGAGATAGTGGCCATTGGATCACCAATCCGGAATACCCGATGGCCGTCAGATCAAAGTCCAGACAAGAGGAGCTTACAGAGGAGGAGATTAGACCTCAGCCATCGAATCAGAGCGTGAAGGACTAGAAACTATTGGGTATAGTATAACTGCGAAGAGGATAATGGCCAAGAGACATCCTCCAATTCAGTGAAATACAAAATCGCAATGAGATTTGAACCATTGGATCTAAAGGACATGTGGCAAGAGATCGACATTTCACTGAATCACAAATTGGAGAAGTCAAAGGTGAGAGTTGTAGGAACTCGCGATATGCAAATTCGTGAAATGATCTAGGTCATTGGATCCAGAGGACACGTGGCGAGAGATCAACATTTCACTGACTCGCGTGATGGAGAAGTCAAAGGTGAGTTGTCCTCCAAATTCTTGAAACACGAAGTCCTGATAAGATCCAAACCATTGGATCATTGAGGGATATGAGTCATTGATCTAGATCAAGTTTCAGAAAATCGGGAGTTAGAGTTGGATGAGTCATGGTTGTCTCACATTCAAACACACGAAGCGCGAAGTCACGATTTGATAACAACCACCAGATCAATTTCAAGTGGAAGGATAGGATAAGCTAGAAAAGTTCCATCACAGAAATATCGAGTCGTCGATCCAAGATCTTGATAAAAACAACAACATTCACTTCGGATATAGAGATGCGAGGAGTTTTGCACTCATGAAAGTTTCAAATTTGAAATCCCTAGAATGTGAAATTTCGTCAACCATTGGATCTGGAGATCAAACAATGAATGTTAGGTCGTGGTAGACCACGTTAGCAAGGAAAGGTGGCAGACTATGTCAGAAAGGACACACGTCAGTAGATTGTCAACTTCGGGAGAAAGAAAAGGAAGTATGAATGAGAGTTTGAGAATTGAAATATATGAAGTCCGGAGACATGAAGGAGATCTCTACCATTGATCTGAGAGGGACACGGGTCATTGTATCATGGACACCGGGTGAAATGCTCTGGGAGAAAACGAGAACTTGAGAATTGAAACTCCCGGAGCCCGGATCGCGAAATCGATCTCGACCGTTGGTTTGGAGGGACACATGTCATCTGATCGCTGAGACCAAGGATTGCGTGTGGACAAAGGAAAGAAGGTCGAGCCATCGATTGAAGAGGACATATGTCAGTGCAAATCTTCCATTCCGAAAGATATCCAGTCAGCAACAATAGGGTTTGAGAGTTGAAACTCCTGGAGCCCGGATCATGAAGGAAACCTCAGCCGTTGATGGAGGAAGGAGAGATCTGGTCTACAGACTTGAGAGTGAAAATCTGAACTACCTGTTCAGGAACACTATCAATATCGCGAGATCGACGATCGTGCTCCATTGGGGGAAAAGAACATGCTCGAGCCTTAATCTTTCATGAACAGGCCACAATTGAAACCATGGTTTTGGAGAAAGGACGTGTGGAGGCTCGTGGTGAATTGCAGGGTGAAAAGAAGTTTGATCTAAACCACCTTTGGACACCCCCACAATATCTTGGTCACATGAATCTCATAGCCCAAGGTCATATCATGAAATGGAGCCAGCGCTCACTAGACATAATTCAGGAAGCGCCTTTTGAATAAGAGAAAGGTCACCGCTGATGATCATGTGAAAGGAAGGGGCTTAGCTAGAAAATATATCACCCACTATGTAGATTTCTCAGAAAGGGAAAAAGGCACCAAATACATGAGCATGTGGAGGTTCTCTTAGTAACTACTAGAGACAAACTGATTGTAATTGCAGAAAACAACTGATTTCATCTACCAGAGAATTTGAAGAATCTCAGGGTGATCGCCAAAGAAGCTGAAGAGTCTTGAGGTAACTGCTATTGGAATGAAGAATCATCATAGAGACAATTGACATATGGAAAAGCGTCGAAGACTGTAGCTTCTAGAGAAGCCAAAGAATCTTAGGAACAACCTCTAATGATGAACAGTCTCAGCATAATGGCCATGGATGAAGAATAGACTCAGCGTAATCACCAGAGGGGATGAAGAGTTAGTTGTATGATATGGAAGAGGACTTGGATTATAAATATACGCAGAAAAAACAAGAGGAGGTTGTTTCTATTGAGAGTTATTCAAGCTGGTAAAAGTAGGATGTGTGAAACATTTGAAACACACAGAAGAGGCATGGCACCTATAACAAAAATGCATATCTGAGAGAGGAAGAGGAATCCGATGTGAGCGTGCAAAGATAGAGTAGAAGAACACAAGTCTCAAAGAATAATGCGAGCAAGAATACATCGATACAGAAATAGCATAGCAGTGCAACATAACAATGGTGAGACTAATAAGCTATTTATAAACAATGCATCAGTGCAATAAAGTTGTAAAAAGAAAAGATTTATATTTCATGGTGGTAGGGAGGTGCTAGGGAGGATTGGTGTCCTCAAAGTTTCAAGTGGGTGCTTGAACACATGGAGTTGTAACTTCCATCTGGTTACTTCCAGAAAAACCAAGGTGGCAGGGTGGTGCAAGGGTGAACTATTGTTCTCTATTATACAGGTCGGTGTCTGTGTGACTGGAAGTTGGTGCTTCCATCCAGTTGGTGCTAGAACACTTAGGGAGTTGGTGCTTCCTTCTAGTGGGTGCTAGAGAAACCAGGGAGTTGGTGCTTCCTTCTAGTGGGTGCTAGAGAAACCAGAGAGTTGGTGCTCTCAACAAGTTACATCTTGCAAAACAGAGGTGGTAGACTCACAATGATTTGGTGCTCATAAGAATGATAATGTACAGAAAATAAAGATTACTTATCATATCAAGAAGAAGAGGTTTTTACCCTTTATGGGTTTCCTTAGGAAATATCTGTCTCTGTATATTTCATGTGTGTGATTGATGTTGAATGTTCTATTTCTTACCTCCCTGCATTATTGTGATTGTCATTGAGTGCTCTGTAAAGAGTTTAAAATAAGAATAATTGTTTAAGCACAGTACCAACTGATTCACCCCCCCCCTCTCAGTTGTTCAACAATAACCATAAACCCTAACACCTATAACTTCTAACCTCTATAAAACCCATCACCAACACATAACTTATATAATTCCTTTAGCCTACAACCCCTTTAACTCTAAATCATTTTAACCCTTAAATATTCACTTTAAATTATACATTCTCTAACCCTTATAACCCATTTCCTCTTATGTGTTTCCACTATAAACCTATATTCTTTATCTCCTATATCACATATAACACTTACACCCCAAACCTATATAACCGCTATCACTCACAATTTTTGTAACATTTATCATTCTTAACTCTAAAGACATATACTACCTAGCTTGTTAAACCCTTCACCACCCCTAAAGAATTATTATAACCCTAATTACACATATAAACTAAATTAACTTAGTCACCAAAAATATTACTCATATAGAAAAATGATCTCTATAACCCCTAACCTTTATAAGCCATATAACCCTAACCCATTTATACCCTAATACCTATACCCAATAAACTCTAATTTCTAACCGTTATAATAATAATATAATCCATAATGCACATAACACCTAAAATACCTACCACATATAACTATTAACATGTAAACTTTAACCGTCCTCGAGGTGTAGGATAGTCGGTGACAGAGTGTGTTGTTAAGCCACTCTGTGTTGAAAAGTCATCGGTTCAAAACCCGCGGGGACAAAAAATCCAACCATGTTAAGGGTTGTTGTGGCTCAGGCCGGGTGCGATCCTTGGGTGATTTTGACGGCTTAGATGCCCCTGAGTCATGGTTTCTCAAGCCAAAGGCTAATCCCGATGCCAAGAAGGTCTGGACCAATTAACAAAAAAAAAAAAAAAACATGTAAACTTTAACCCATAAGACTTAAGTTACCTAAACCCTAACCCTTATAACACTTAACCATTTAAAAACCTAATCGATATAACCCCTAACTACTAACATATAACCCTTAATACCATATCTCCTAACTCATAAACCCTAACACTAATAACCTATTACACCTATCCCCTAATTCAAACAAACCCTAACACTTATAACTCTTACCCATATAATTCTTAAACCTTATAATAATTAACTCATATTATCATTCATTCTTAGAACATATATAATCATTAATCCCTAGCCTATATAACATGTATAACCCTTATTCATTATGACCCTAACCACAAAACCATAGAACTCTTCTCTTCCCTAATGTTTAATATATTATCTCAATTAAATAACTCTTATAACCCCTAACTCATAATTCTCACCCATTGTGTCCCCATAATATAACCCCTACACCATGTAAATTTTATAACCCCTAAACCCTATAAAACCTAATCTTCAATCATAAACACACACAACCCATAATATCCAATCCCAATAACCCTTAACTCCCAACTTCTAATCCCTATAATTTCTAATCCTTAATTGATAACACCTATATACATGTGTAATTTTCACCCATTTGGATATGACCCTTAACCTCTATAATATCTTATTCCACAACACTACAATCCATAACCACTATAGTCCCTCACAGGTAACCCCTAATCTCTAATCAATTTAAATTTTATCACCCAAACCATAATGACCCTTAATGTAAGAAAATAAATATTATGACCCCTACTGCTTATAAGTATTAACCCTTATCATCACTTAAACACTATATCCCTTATAACCTTCAACATTGTTATGAGAAATATTACCTTGCAAAAATGTTAAGATCCCCTTTGGACCAAGACCCATTCTTTGGTCCAAAGACAAAAGTAAACAAATGGTTGCTACTTTCCTCACAGATCTAGCTCATTAACCTATAGATATAAAGAGGAAGACATACCTATTTCCTGAAGTTTCTCCTCAATGCTCCATCCTTTTGCTTCATTGCTCCAATTCCTCCAGCAACCAAAGAGACCTGGAAAAAAAGATTCAAGAAAACCTTCCTAATTCTACTATATTTAGTTAGATAAAAACCAGATCTATCTATACCCAATTTGACTTAAGCTTAGACATTATCATGAAAAACATAATGAAGGGAATAGGCCAAGTTGATATTAAATAGAAATCCAAAAGAAGGAACTTACAAAGCATGTTTGATGCTGCAACAATCTTCTCCAAGCTCTCCTCATCCAACCCTTGCATGAAATTCTTGACTTCAAAATGATGACACTTCAATGTATTTCCCTCTCTCGAGATCAAAGGTTTGACATATGAGATCTTCCCCAATTTTACCTTGTAAATGCCTTCAATTTATAGGATTGGGAGGCTCAACCACCATGGGATATTTAGGGAATTGGTTGAGGATATGGCTCCATGAATTGGGATTTGATCCTAAGATAGATCCATAGGATAGGATTCGAGCAAAACCAACCTCATCTCTTCAGATCTGTCCCTTAGGAAAAGGTGGGATTCTCTATATTTTCCTCTAACCAAAGTGTCACTCCCTCTAAGTTAGAGACAATAAGCTAGTGGATCCCCCTTAACATGGCAAGGGGAGCACCGATGCTCCCTATACATGGACAGGGTGGTGCCACCCTTCATAAATGCCCAAAAAATGGTCGAATTTTCAAGTAAAAGTCATGTTTGTGACCTTGAAATGATGGGTTTCTTCCTCCAACATGACTTGGGGATCATGGAAAATGTTTTTCACGGTTTCAACGAGTTGCAATACTTGGAGAATTTCATGTGACACTTAGTAAGGTGCATACGACACTTAAAAAATTGCATGCGACACTTAACAAGGTGCATACGACACTTAAGTGTGGCATTTTGATGTGTAATAGATGCCCCCTAAAGTGTGAGGCGAGAAGAGAAACTGATGGATGAAACAATTTACAAATTCTTCAATGCAAGGGTTCTAGAGTAGGAGAACCTGGTATAAGTTGCAAACAACCATCAAATAGTATAAATATATGTTTCATTCTTGAGGAAAGCATACCTATGCTCGGAATATGAGTTGACTCAAAGCATGGCCACTGACCAATACACTACGGATCCATGAAAATAATGACTAAGTATATGGCCACCATAGATACAATGTGGATCCATACATCCATGACATGAATTGATCGCAACCATGAAAAATACACAGTGGAGGTATGAGAAGACAAAACATAGCCACAAATCAATACAATGTGGATCTATGATTTCTAGAGTGAGGTCAAAATACTAGTCTCGTAACATATAGGAAAATTGAAATGAGTCAAAAAAGTCATGGCAAGAGAGTTAAAGTCGAAAAAGGAGTTACGCGACAACTCGATATACCATTTGGTTGTTGCACCTGTAAGTGTTCTCTGAAAAATCCTTAGACGAATGGATTCATCCATCAAAGAGTTTGAAGAACACCATAAATGGAAAGTCATAACATGATCATTAGAATCTTCCCCAATTTTTCTGTCAAATTTCGGGATGTCATACGATAATTTGGCAAGGATGGAGGGCCAAAACATGGCATGCTGAATGGGATTTTTTGTCAAATGCGACATATATGGAAAATCTAACGTAGCCAAAAAAGGAAGTTGTCGGTTATCATGTGGATATTGGTGGTAACCATGTGGCATGGGAACACTAATAGGACCATATCCATGTTACGACGAGATGGAAAAACTATATGGTACTCCCATGTATGGTGGTTGACCTGAAGTTCCCCCCATGTATGGTGATTCTTCGGGCTATCCACCCATGTAAGGTGGTTGTCCTAATTATCCACCCATGTATGGTGGTTGTCCTAGTTGTTCACCCATGTACTGTGATTGAACATATGGACCTCTTACATATTGATATTGACTTAGTGGTCCCCCATGTATTGTGGTTGACCCAATGGAACTACCATATATTGTGTTTAAGGGGGATGTTGTGTTGGAATCATGGGGTTTATAGATCGATAGGGAAAATTTCCTTGCTGAGGAATGGCCACTGGATTGGGTTGAACCCACAAAGTATTAGAAACTCTCGGATCAGTATGTATAGGACACATGCCAGTGGAAGTAGGGATATAAGGACTTGCAGGAGTGGATGGTCCCCATGTTTTTTTATGTTGCACCAACATAGGAGTTTTCCTCGTGGCTGAAGGTTTCCCCTTGGTAAAACATTTCCCTACAGCTAAAGGTTTCCCCCTAGCTAAAGGTTGGCCTCCTATTGAATATTGAACTCCAATGAAGGGTGTACCCATTTGTAAAATTGGAGAGGGAGGGTGAGTATATTGTGTAATTGTGATTGTGTGAATGACTTGACTACTAGCCATCTGACCGATGGGACAACCAAGTAAAGCACTTGGTGTGTGCATGTGTGGAAATAGTGAAGAAATAATATTACCTAACCCATGTGCGAAGGGAGATGCATTCAAAAGTGGTTATGTCGGGGTTACCTAGGTCACCGATGTTTCCAATAAAGAAGAAGTACCAACAATATTAACTATAGGAGTTGTTGAAAAAGATAAATTCCCAAGTCCTTCAGGGAAACTAAAAGACGATGGGTTCATGGAAAAATACCTCCTAATGGACGAACCGAATGGTAAATTGTAAGAAGAATAAACATAAAGATATTCTAATGATGGAATTTAAACGAACAATGGGTCATGCATATCAATGATATGAAGATTTATTATGAGGAAAATGCCTACTACGAGGTTGAAACAGGTTCTTCTTCATGGTGGTCACTTCCAATAGCTACACTCTCGAATTGAGAATGCATTTCCTCATTAATAACTTCTTTGTTTGAAGGATTTCTTTGATGGTCATAAATTTTAGGATTGAGACCTTGCATGCTGCGATATCTTCCTAAGGCCAACTACGAACCCAAAGAGAAAAACACCTCTTAAAAAAATATACAGGAAACCAACCAAACAAACAATAGATAAAGTGATGCAGGAGCATCACTATCGTCATTTAATGAGGCAAGGTGGAAGACGACTCAACATCCAACACAATGCACTTAACTAGTTTGGATTCCAAGGAGGGTGGGTCACTTTAAATTTTGGAAGCATTATAATTAAATATCCCATGAGATATCGAAGCTAGAGCCATTGTATGTGCTCCAAGGGATTGTATTTGCTTTTAATTCTTGTAGGATTGTACACATTTTGAGTGCCAACTCATATATAATGTGTAATTAATAATTTATTATAATAAGCCTAGTAGTATGATTCTTTTAATTGTGATATGAAATCACTAGAATATCTTCGAGGGAAGGCTCAAGAATCCCCCTCATGCATAAATCAATATAATATATTCTCGAAAGAGGTTGTTGGAAATTGTTGAAAGCAGAACCTGAAAGCTATTGAGAGTTGTTGAACTCCTTGTAAATATTTGTTGAAGGAATATAGAAGAAGAGAATTTCCTTTAGATTTCTGAGCATGCTTTTCATTTAGTAACTGAGTAAATGTTGTGTTATTTGTCTTTGTGTTTTATGTGTGTGTGCATCTAAATGACTTGTTGAATGAATCCTTAATGTTTATTTAAGTTTTATTTTTTTCTCTTCTGAAATCTTGGTGCAAGGATTGCATAGTGCCCACAAAAGGAGTGCGGAGGCCGAACCATTACAGGTTTGAATAAATTAGGAGATATTGCATAAGTTTACGTAGAGCGAGCGCAAGGAGTATGCCTATACTCATTGGAGTATAAAATCTTAGAGGAGAGATCAGTGAAAAGCATGCACAAAGTCAACACTTTGTTAATTTTTGAAGAATCTCAAGGGAAGATATAGTGCAAGAGTGCGCAAATCCTATGGAAGGAGTGTAGAAGGCGAGAACATTCGAAGTTCTAGACTGTAAGAAAAGTGCAAAGTGTGCACAAAGGTTCAAGTATTTTCAAGAGAAAATATCAGGAGGGAAGCACAAGGTGTGCTCCATATTCTAAGTCCTTCAAGAAAAAGGATATTAAGGAAGAGAAATCTCTTTATTCCAAGGTGGATAGACAAGATATGTTTGGGGGAAGTTAGAATCTTGCACAACCATTGGATCCAGGTAAGAAGCATAAACGATAACCCTTAATTCCTTCGAACTTCGTTGCTCCAACAATTTTTAGGTGTGTGTTGTGGAGGAGGCAAAAGCCCCGAACTCTTGGAGCCTGGAGTAAATCTAGACTGTCGGATGTAAGGGACACGTGTCCACAAATTATCATGTATTTGGGATTCCAAATATCTGGAGGATCATGGGTGAAAAGTGTTCAGGCATGAAAAGGACCAAAGTCCCAAAGCCTGAAGTTAATCCAAGTCGTTTATTATCAGACACGTGGATCGTGGATCTATGCCCTCCATCACTTTGAAATTCAACAATTTAGGAGTCTAGTGTTGTTTAGGAGCTATAGGTCCCGAAGACCAGAGTTCCGGAGTGGATCACAATTTCTTTCATTTTGGGAAGTGTTGACCGTTGATCCATGATCCCTCCAAGAATTCATGATTTCAACGTTCGGAGGATTTGAGGCATTGTGTTGGAAAAACTCCTGAAGCCCGAAGCTCCAGAGTGTCGAAATTGCCGCTTTCAAAATTTTAAGCCCCAGGTTTTGGCCTAAGGTCACGTGAAGACTTTGTTGGATTAAAAAGACCCTCACGAATCCGAATTTTCGTGCAGTTAAAGGAGAAAATGCCCGTGGTAAAGAATTATGAGGGATTAGTGGGAACTTGAGAGCCACTCTGGTTCTTGTGTAAATCGATCCTAGACCGAGAGGTCGCTTTAGACCCTATAGGAGGGGAGTGTTAGGGTCCTAACCCACACATAGGTATAACAATATATTCAAATGTAATAAAGGTCAATATTAATAAGGCATTTCAATAAAATAGAATAAGGCAGTTGTAAGAAGACCTAATAGAAGCTTCCGCTTCTAGAAGGATCTTCCTCTAGATGCTTCTTTTTAGTATAAATAGGAGTCGAGGGTATGAGAACCCTAGCTTGGATATCATTGTAATAGAGCTCTGCTCAATTGGAGGTTTCCCCCTCGAAGAGGCCCGTGAACATTGATTTCAGATTCAAAGTGCTATTTCTGTTGTTATTCTTATATCATTTCAGAGTTATTGTGGTGAATGTTCTGGTTATATTGTTGTTATTCTACCATTACTAGAATTTTATTTCTATTTTGCATACATTTTATATCTGGTATATTACAAGTGGTATCATAACACTTTCCTCGGTAGAAAGTGTGGGTTAAATTTTTTCCAGGGTAGAGATGTATTCCAACATCTTTAAGCCACATAGATCTGTCGTTATGCGCATAAACCCACGGTTGAGGGATTCATACAGACAAGAAATGTTAGAATATAGAATATTGTGTGCTCATTTTACCATTGACGATAACCTCGTCACCCAACCATAGGCCGAAGCCACCCTCCGAGCACCATAACCTTGACTGAGAATTAATCCGGAAGTAAACCCTAGGCTAGATAGTCAAACAAGGTGTAGCACATATTCCTCCAAGGATAGTGCACCAACAATAGCTAATCAGATAGTCCAAACCCTAGCCAAGAGATAGTCCGAGTTCATATTGAAAACTAGATGCTGTTGCAGCTGTACCTGCAACCCTCCTCCACATGTGCGCACCAAACTGGGAACTGCAATTCTGAGATACGTCAAAATGAGAACTGCCACCCTGTATTTATACTGGTTCTGCCAGATTTTCTAGGGCCGACTTCTCCTTCTGGATATGTGTTTGTTCAGTATATTATTATTATTTCTGGCCGACTTCTTCTCTTGGAGGCTAATAACCTAATATAAATTATATTCTTGAGCCGACAAGACTTCTAGGGTTATTATCCAACTCATTAGGGTTTAGTCTTGCTTTCCAGAGTCTTCTATTCTCATCAGGTTCACACGTGGAGGTAAATACCTCCTGTATCTACCATAATATTAACACTCCCTCCTAGCTAGGGAGGTATTACAAGTAATGGTCTTGAGCACAAAAACATACCATTTAGCCGGTAGCATCAATATAGTTGTCTAGACTATCTCATGACTAGATAATGAACATCACCATCACCATCAGCTGCATCATCTCTCGAAACCATACTTCATCTGAGTAATTAGACATGATGTTGGATAAGTCACTCACAACATAGAGTGATATAAGAGCCACTCTTATAATCTAGAGAAGTAAATTCTCTGAACCAATTTCCGTCTGGAAAATCTCTATTCATCATTCATCTGGATGGTGATTATTTTCAATAAACTGCTGATAGTCTTCAAGGCAGTTAGAAAAAAAATAGAACACAACTGTGTCTATCCATAGTAGTACATAACTACAATCCATTGGTTCACTACCACACCAAGTAACACAAAAGTACTTGATTTGCAACGTATAGTTACGAACAGTGGAACATATCCACCATAGTAGTCTTCATCTACTGCCATGCAGTCTTCATAACAAACATCTGATAGCAACCTGCATAGAAACAATGTTATGATATAAACTGAATCATCTGGGCCAATCTTTCACTCACATCTGTGAGCTCTGAAAGAATATTTTCCTCACGAAAAGTGGAACATATCCACCACAATAGTCTATATCTATTGTCTTCATAACATACATCTGATAGCAACCTGCACAAAAACAATGTTATGATATAAATTGAATTATCTGGGCCAATATCTCACTCGCATCTGTGAGCTCTAAAAGAATATCTGCCTCAGAGTAGAATAATGAGATATCTGGACTATTCTTCTCAAGCAAGGAAGAATAACTATCCTGTCTTCTAAACCCGGACCATTCCCCACCTTGGGCCATTCTTCCTACACTAATTAAAGTGCACCCTGGAGAGAATGTATAACCCTAAGGAATGTTGAGTCTGGACCATTCCCCACCCTGGGCCATTCCTCCTACACTAATCAAAGTGCACCCTGGAGAGAATGTATAAACCCTAAGGAATGTTTGTCCCTGATTGCTGAGCCTGGACCATTCCTCCTACACTAATCAAAGTGCACCCTGGAGAGAATGTATAAAACCTAAGGAATGTCTGTCCCTGATTGCTGAGCCTAGACCATTCCCCACCCTGGGCCATTCCTCCTACACTAATAAAAGTGCATCCTGGAGGGAATGTATAAACCCTAAGGAATGACTATCTGGACCATTTCCTCTATTAACCACAAGAGGAAAATACTATCCTGCATCAACCTCCAAAATAGACCATTCCTCATGTTAACCACAATGAGAAATTGTTGTCCGACGAGGCGGACCAGTCTTCTTGAGTAATCCTCAAGAAGAGATACTGACCTAGACCACTCCCCATGTTAAACACAATGGGAAGTCACTGTCTATGATACATCAACAATCATACTACTTCCCATGTTAATCACAATGGAAAGTGACTGTCCATCAAAAGTCTCAATCCACTTTCCAAACAGGAAAGCATCTGTCGAAGATGGAATATTTTTCAAATTTAAAGATGAATGTCTTCAATAATGTTTTCAGTGCTCCCTCCTAACTTGGAGAGTCATTTCTTCCTTTTTTTCAATAAGAAGGAGGTTGTTTCCACGAGCTCTAGCTTGAGTACGCAAACTCTTTCATCTTGGATAGAAGCTTTACCAAAATGTCTGCTTATCTGCTCATTTGTGGAAATATGTATTGGAGAATCATTTTCTCCTTTCTGGACTTCATCATGTAATGCTTGATTTCAAATGTACTTTAGTCTAGAACATTGTGAAGGCTTCATGTAGATCTAAGCAATAGAGTATATCATAGTTGGAAAACTGGAACATATTTATGTGGCACTTCTTCTGTCATCATGAGATTTGATCTACTGAGTAGTCATCTTGATGTTATAGGAAATCTTCACCATGCTTCTACTGTGCACTGGAGGTTCTCCACCAATTTATCTTCTCCTATCTGCATATAGGAGTCTCTTTCTGGTATGCCTCGAGGTCTTTATATTGCTCTTCATATGTTGTTTATTCAATTTTTCCGGAGAACATTCTTTGTATTCATCTAATGTAGAACTCCAACTCATGGATGTTGCAGATGATATAATGACTTATGTAGAGATAAGTCTGGTTTACTGGAACAAGTAATCATCATAGTCTTCTCCCTCCATCTAGGAGAACCTTTGGTTCTAGATTTCACAATGATTTCATTCATAAGTCTTCCATACACTGTTCTTCATCACAACTTTTAGTTCTTCTGCTTGATTGCTTTTAGTGAGTTCATATCAGGCTGGTAATCTTGTGATTCTTGATACAATGACTGGTTGTTCTGGTTTCTCTTACTTTCTTGGAATCCTCATGTTCTTCTTCATGTTTTTCTTTAGCTCTTGGGTCCATGGAGTTTCTTATAGATTCCATGCCCTAGAGATTCTACTTCTTCCTTACATCATAGGATCACGGATCTGGATGGACAACTAGGAATACTTTAAGGCTTATCTTCGAAGAAGTCTTCTTCTGTGGTTGAACTGAACACATACTATCTTTCATGGCTGCTACCATGGATATATATATTTCATCATCTTCACTGGATCATAGGATTAACTCCCTCCTAATCCTTGCTTCATGTATAAGTGTATATAATCGACTCCCTCCGTCTGTCAGAGTCCATGCTTCCATCTACATCCTTGTTGTCTTCTACAATATATAGTTGGCTCTCTTGTCTAACAGAGTCCACGCTTCCATCTTGTTTTCTTCTACAAAATGTCATAAGTCTTTTTCCAATTTCCTCTCGATTGCTGACTTCTTTCTATTTTTGCTTCTTCTAAGTCTCTTCATGATCGATTCGGCTTAATAGCTTCCACATGATTTGTATTTCATCCTTTCATGTGTATTATCTAATGATATCCATTTTCATCTTGTTTGTTCTTCCATAGGTATATCTCTTCTTGGAACATATTATCTTCCAAGAGATATATATACAAGATATGTGCAGAGATGATGCAAACAATATATGTATAGAGACGATGCAAACAAGATATGTACAAGAAATAAGAAAAGTGTTGTTACCTTTTAGAAGAAGAAGTCTCTTCCATCCTGCTTAGTCTTCTTTGTAGAATCCTTTTCTTCGGCAATTTATGATTTGTGTTTCTCCTTCCTTCTCTTTAGCTCGAGACAATGATTATTTTAGTGACCGTACTTTTGATAGTTGAAGCATTGTACTTCTGAAATGTCTTTCTATTGATTTGGCTTCCTCCTTGAGCCAAACTTCCTTTTGTTCCCGAAGTTCTTGAATCTTGCTGTGAAGGCTTGATCATCGTACTTCTTTTGGGGTTTCTCTTTTGCATTGATCCTTGATTCTTCTTGAGCACAACAAGTCCAAATTTCTTCAAATGTCAGGTACTCCTTCCTTGTGTTCATGCTTGCGGCAAATGCATCCCATGTCTTGGGAAGACAATTGAGTACTATGTTCACCAATTCCTTTTTTGAAGTGATCTTTTCAATAGCTTGTAGTTGATATCTTAACTGGGAGATCCTTACAAAGTATGATGTTATGCTGTTGTCATCATTCATCTTCATGTTACAGAGCTCATTCTTTAGACTCATAACTTGTCCAATGTTTCTGACTGAGAAGAGATTTGTTAGGGAATCGTACATCTTCTTTGATGAGTCAATATGGGAGATGTAGGGTATCAAGTGGTATTTTATGGAATCCAATATGATACTCATAGCATTGATGTCAACATCTTTGAACTTCTCCATAGCTGCAACGTTCCGCGGTTCCTTCTCTTTTCCTTCTTCAAACTCTGGCTTCACGATCTTTCCTTTTATGATATCCAGTACTTTATTATTGGCAAGGATGAGGTCAATCCTTGTCTTCCACGCTCTGAAGTTAGAGGCTCCATCTAACTTGTTCTCAGACTTCATAGAGTTAGTCATGGCTTGCTTGACTTGGTCAAACCCTAGATTTGACCAGAAATTCAAACTTCACTTCTTGGCTTGCTGAGAGTATTAGGAGATGCGCTAGGCTAGGGTGCACTGATCTGTTCAAAGATTGGGTCAATCTCTTCACTTAAGGTGTATCAATGAGAGGATTAGGGTTTCTATAATTGCTCCTGCTAGTAACCCTAGCAACAATGTCTTGGAAGCTGCTTCTGCTAGTAACCCTAGCGACAGTTCCTCAGCGAGATCAATATCCTAGCGGCTATGTTTCCTTCCAACGTTTAGAATGAATGAAGGAGGTGTGGGCCCATAACCTGTTAGAATATAGAAGATTGTGTGCTCATTTTACCATTGACGATACCCTCGTCACCCAACCATAGGCCGAATCCACCCTCCGAGCACCTTAACCTTGACTTAGAATTACTCCAGAATCAAACCCTAGGCTCGATAGTCAAACAAGGTGTAGCACATATTCCTCCAAGGATAGAACACCAACAATAGCTGATCAGATAGTCCAAATCCTAGCCAAGAGATAGTCCAAGCTCATACTGAAAACTAGCTGCTGTTGGAGTTGCACCTGTAGCCCTCCTCCACATGCACGCACCAAACTGGGAACTGCAGTACGCACCAAACTGGGAACTGCAATTATGAGATATGTCAAAATGAGAACTGGTGCCCTGTATTTATACTGGTTCTACCAAATTTGTTGGGGCTGACTTTTCCTTCTAGATATGTGTCTGTTCAGTATATTATTATTATTTCTGGCCAACTTCTTCTCTTAGAGGCTAATAACCTAATATAAATTATATTCTTGAGCTGACAAGACTTCTAGGATTATTAGCCAACTCATTAGGGTTTACTCTTGCTTTCCAGAGTTTTCTATTCTTGTCAGGTTCACACATGGAGGTAAATACCTCCTGCAGCTACCATAATATTAATAGGAAATACAAGTGGTACTTAAGCGCACATCTGTTGGCCACCCTTGTAACCCTTGTTGGTACCCCTTTGAGTGGTAGCACATCAGAAAACACCTGTGTATGGATCGACCTAGATTACCTGAAGCCCTCTTTAGATAAACCGATTGGCCTCCTGACTGCTATAGTGTCACCGACAACAACACTCGGGAAGATACTCTCTAGTACCTGGGTAGTCGGGTAGTACGAATAAGGGTACGGTCTATCCTCCTTAGTTAGTGCCCTGAGATATTGGGCTGAGTACTACTATTGGACCCCACACGTATATCGGAGAGCTATAGCACAGGGAAAACCCTTGTCTGTAGAACCCTTGATTACCTAATCCTTGGGGACAGAAACATAAACAAATTAAAACAGGCAAGATATATTTCCGCGCAACTGTGTTCGGGTTGCCAAGTAAATACACATTTCTTTCTGGTTAATCATTTGGGAATTTCCTCTCTGCAGTATTCTTTTAGACCTATTCCATTGGATTCATCTCTTCACCCTTATCACATTCATCCATATCATTTTTTGGGCAAAACGTTTTTACCCCGCCCACCCCTTTTCAGTTCCCCCATCCTCATGGCCCATAATTGTAGCCAAGACTTGGAAGATTCTTCAACACCTTGAAATATGGTCTCAATGAGACCCAACAAGAAGTGAAACAACTTAGTGCCAATGTTTCTGCCATCAATACAACCATGTAGTCCTCAATGGGAGAAATCAAACAAGACCTCACCACCCAACTTGAATCAGTATTTTTGGCACTCTACACCAAACTGCATATCCCTACAGATAACCCTTCCTCTTCCTCACCCCCACATGCTGAAGGTGACCATTCCTCTCATTCCCATACCTTGCAGAACCATCACTTTCAACGTGACCTACGCCTTCCATGGGTGGATGTGACCAAATTTGATGGCTCAGACCCCACTAGTTGGGTAACGCAAATGGAACATTACTTCTCTTTATACAACATTATAGATGAATTGGCCAAACTCCAGTATGTTGTTCTCCATCTAGATCAAGAACGTTGGAAATGGTGGCAATGGAGAAAAAAATTGTGTCAAGGGTATATTGCTTGGACACAATTTGTGGCAGATCTTTATGAACGATTTGACACTGACACCAACCATTTGGGTCATTTGAAAAGGTTGAAACAATTAGGAACAGTGGAATACTTTATAGCTACCTTTGAGCGCTTGGCTTTTAGAACAAAGGGCATGTCTGGTGCCTTTTTCCAAGAGTGTTTTATCAACGACCTCAAGGATGAAATTCGGGCCCATGTCCTCATGGATCGGCTTGAGAGTTGGGTGGAGGCTACCAAAAGAGATAAATAAGCACAACATGTTATCTCTTCTCAAAACCACAAACCCTCCTTCATCCCTCGCCCTAAACCAGTAAATCCCACTGCTCCCTCTGCTCCACTAAAGATCCAAGAATTGACTCGGGCTGAAATGGTTGAATGCAAACTCAAAGGCCTTTGTTATAACTGTGATGAAAAATATTTCCTGGGACACAAGTGTAAATAAAAAAATATTTTTATGGCCATCTCCAAGGAGATTTCAGAAGAAGATGAAGAAAATCCCTCTATGTATGAATCACCTGAATCCACAGACATAACCCTCCCAAAGTAGAACCAATCATTTCCCTCAATGCTCTCACTAGCTTCTCTGCTCCCCAAACTCTCAATATAATCGGTTACATCAAGCATCGGAAGGTCATCATTCTAGTTGATAGTGGAAACACCCATAATTTTATTCATCGCCGCATTTCCCAAGAAACTCATTTCTACATCCATTCCATCAATAATTTCCAAATCATGATTGCCAATGGTGGTTCCATGAAATGTGGAGGGCGTTGTGAAAATGTGTGTCTCAAAATTGGTGACTACCACTTGAAATCCCATATCTTTGCTATCAACATGGGAGTTTGTGACATTGTGTTGGGTGTAGACTGGCTAAGGACTTTGGGTTCCATTCTCATGGATTTTAAAGACTTAACCATGCAATTCGACCAGGAGGGACACCAATATAAGTTCCAAGGATTCATCGTTGGTTCACCTGATATCATTAGTTCCCATTGCATGGAAAATCTACTAAACAAGGGTCATACTGGTGTTATCGCCCAACTCCATGCCATACAAGCAACAGAGACACCCTCGGTACCACAAGACCTCCAAGCCATCCTTTCTAAACATCAATTGGTCTTTTCCACTCCCAAAGACCTCCCTCCTTCCCATGGTGTTCATGATCATTCCATTTCCCTTGTACCAGGAATCCTTCCTCCCAATATTCGTCCATATCATCACCCCTTTTCCCAAAAAAATGAAATTGAGAAAATGGTCCAGGAACTCCTTAATGCAAGCGTTATCTGCCCTAGTACGAGCCCCTATTCATCTCCTGTGGTCATGGTCCCGAGGAAAGAAGGTTCTTGGCGAATGTGTCCTGACTTCCATGCCCTCAACAAACTTACCATCAAAGACAAATTCCCCATTCCTGTCATTGATGACATCCTGGATGAATTGAGTGGCACCCAATTCTTCACTAAACTAGATCTTTGTTTGGGCTACCACTAGATACGTATGAAAGAGGCATAAATCCTCAAGACCGCCTTTAGAACTCATGAGGGACACTATGAGTTTTTGGTCATGCCCTTTGGCTTGTGTAATGCCCCCTCCACCTTCCAAAGCCTCATGAATCATGTCTTCCATCCTTTTCTCCACCATTTTGTATTAGTTTTATTTGATGATATCCTCATCTATAGCAAAACCTGGACATACCATCTTGCTCATGTGGATCGGGTTCTCCATCTACTCATATTTAGGTGGTTTTTCGGCACATGGTTTTTTGCCGATGGTTTTCTATTTCTGGTTAAGGAATTATGGTTGTTGACTAATCCAGGTCATTGGGTTAGGGTTTTGGATGCTACTAGCTCCTATATGTATATTTTATTTTAAACAATGTATCACAATGAATGGATATAAAGTATGTTGGTTTTCCCGGCTTGGGTTTCCAGGGGAAAATTTTCTGTGTAATGTTTGTGTTTGCCATTGTATCTTTTCTGTTTTTTTACTGAAAATCTATTTGCAGTAAATACTGTACAAGGTTAAAATTTACAGTTAATAGGAACTAGAACTGATCTTCAAAACTTTTAAAAATGAATTACCAACTCTGCAAAAAAATTCTCAAATAGAGCGTCAATACCAATATCAAAAGAGTAATTAGCAACTCTACAAATACTTCTCAAACAGAGTATTGATACTTGTCAACACAACCAATATTAACTCCCATATTGAATAGTTGCATATGGTGAATCATATTAACATATATAGTCACAACAAGCAAAAACAACCTATTCTTATTTCTCCTTCATCATTATGTCATATTCTTATCTACCCCCCCTCAACCCTGACAAAATATAAACCACCCTTATCTATCTCCCTCATCCCCATACCTTCAAGGTGCCAGAATAGGAACAAAGAATATCCATATTTCCTTTATTGTCCCCCTCCTCACAAATACAACATTCAACCAGTGTGGCATTTCCACTTTCCATTAGTGATTTAAAAAAACAAATGACGACGTTACTAGAAACTGGAATTGATCTTCAAAACATTTAAAAAGGAAAGAATTACCAATATAAAAATAGGAATTAACAACTATGCAAATAATTCCAGAGCATCAGTACCAATATCAAAAGAGGAATTAGCAACTTTGCAAATATTTCTCAAACATATCCCCATGCAAGTAAAACAATGAAAATATCCATATGCTACTTTTTAATTAAGCTCTAAGACCAAATTGGATGAAGGAAAAAATAATTATGACTATATTGCCAATTCAAAATATTAGTGGAGGATAATAATGACAGCAAGAATATATATGTTGTAATTTTGATTAATACAAAAATAAACAAATAAAAAGTAATGAAACATGATAGCACAATTCACATATGGAATCTCCTTTTTGTTGGGACCAACACTCGATGCATTTCCTATCATGAGCATACTATGTTGTGAAAAAACACATGTTTTTGATCAAAAAGTTAATGATAAATACATACTTGACACCCATAAACCATTCATTCAATGAAGATGACAAAATATAAACCACCCTGATCCATCCCCCTCAACCCTGTACCTTCAAGGTGCCAGAACATGAACGTGGAATCTCCATATTTCCTTTACTTCCCTTTTCCTGTAAAATACGACATTAAACCAGTGTGGAATTTCCACTTTCCATTAGTGATTTTTGTTTAAAAACCCCTATCCCCTTAATCCCTAACCCCTACTCCCTAAAACCCAATTAACCTCTAAATCCAACTAGGACCTAAACCCTCTAAAGCTATCTTAACCCATAACCCCTTAACCACTAAGCCCTAGTATGGCCTTATTAACACTTAAACCACTAATATCTTAACCCCTAACCCCTTACACTTTGTACCCCAAAACATTAAACCCCTTAACCACTAAACCATACCCTAAACCCTAATTAAAATCTACATCGTATGTCTACTTCTTCTCTTATTAACTTACTCTCATTTTTTTCATGTGTACATAGAATATATCCATAAAGAAAAAAAAATACATTGATTTTCTTCTACATTTAACATATAAACGTATACAAAAAAAATCTGCAATATAAAGACATATAATGAATAACTTACCAAGAGACGATATTCATGCCTGCCTTCAAGTTGTCCATACTCACTACAATGTTTTTTAGCTGTTTTATTAAAAGTCTCCTTCTATTATAACCCCTGCATTTTTTATAAGGGAAATAACATTTTTGATCACCCAAAGCCTCAACCAATGCAGATCTCAAGTCTCGGCCTTTTCCTCCTGGAGAAATGTTATGCGACATTTTTACTTACCAAACTTTCAATGATGATTATCTTAAAAAATCAATTTTAGTAGTTTAACTATTTGTAATGCAATTAACAAAATAAAAAGGTTTTGTATTTTGAACTAAAAATATCCCTTATAACCTCTCCAAACCGTCACTAGTATAGAAACAATGTCAAATGTCTTTAATATTTCAAACTTTTTAAATTATGTATCGCACTTTCGTCGGACTTCCAACAGATGTTGACTAGAAAGATGTTTCTTAATGAACAAAAATATTGACTTCATCAAACATCGATACATACATCATTGACCTGGTCAACCATTGAATATCTAACGATCGTTGACTTGGTCAATCATCAGATATCCGATGAGAGTCTCTTTCGTCATATATGCAAGGAACGTAGGGGATTCAAAAAAAAATACAAAAAATGCAACTAAAATCCGATAGTACGACTGATTTTGTCCATACTATCGGAGTACGATGTTGATTTTTTCGCCCATATGTAGTAGTGAGGGCTCAATAATATTATGACTACCCTTCTAAAACCTCTTATGCAATTGGTTGGAATGCCTCCAAAGGCAACTCATCATCACCATTATCTTAAGAAACACCATAGTCCCACATCCTAGAAATACAACAAGGTAGCTTTGTTGTTTTTTTGGTAGAAGGTGAATATTTGAGTGAACATGCACCAAATTTCCTTCTTACATTTGATAATTCATTGAAGGAGAAGGGTCTAAACCCTCTCATCCATGACCTAGTGACACTCCAGTAAACAAGGCCCCTAAAACCTCTAAGTTGTAAAAAACAATGGTATAAATAATGGTTTCCATGAGAGACATCTTGGACAATATGTCATGTAAAATTAGTTAGAAAAATTAGATTGGGGAACAATGTTGATCTGGCCATATCTGATATCTTTGGTTAGCAATTCTACTTGCATTTATGTCAAATCAATATACTCTGAAAGTGTCCATCCATGGAACCAAGGTACTTTGCATCTGATGAAAGTTATTTCTCTAGGGAAAGACAATGATCAAAAATTCATTTTTGTTGATCTAGTTTGAAAATGTAATCAATAAACTATAAACAACTTTTCCATATGATGGATTACTTCCTCTATTTGTGTCGGTGTGTGTAGTCTAATTCTAGGCAAGATGAAACTTACTCCAAGTTTACTTTTGAAGCCAGGGGTGATATCTTTAATGAATACTTATTGAAGGTATGGATACAATGTAACCAAATAGCTAGTGTGAAGCACTATAGGTATAAATATTCTCTATGTTTTTAAATACACATCAATAAAAGAAAACACCCAGATCACCTTTAAATTATCAATCATTTGATAATATATTTACACACCCCTAGCAATCCATTCCAACTTCACTGCTAATATATATATATATATATATATATATATATATATATATATAT
>ML777283.1:821421-844362 GCA_009831015.1 Picea engelmannii | reverse complement strand
CTTTTGGATCCATAGGTGAATTTTTTTTATGAATACTTGTTGAAGGTACTTTCACCTAGATAATCAAATTGACTCTTTTCATCTATGAGATAAACTGCAACTTGAGTGCTATTCTATGAGGTTGTTTTCAGGAGGGTCACGATGGATGTACAAATAACTATGCATAAATGATGGCTCTGAAATTACTAATGAAGATAGCAATTGATAAGGGGGGTTAAAATATCCAAGTGAGTGGTGACTCTTCTATGGTAGCCAATTAGATGTTCATGGTTATTTCAAGATGGAAAACATTTTTTTGTTATTGTTCCTAAAAGATTTTACGTGGATATTTTTTTCCAAACAATTCCTATCACCTTGTATATAGACAACTTAACTTAGTGGTAGATGACTTATCCAACGAAGGATTGTAAATGGAAACAAACACAAGTTTTATGATTGAGTTTAGAGGAGCATTTTTCCATCCATGTACTGAGTTTTCCAACCAACAATATTAAAGCAACTTGAATGGCTTGAAGCAAGAAAATATAATGCATATGGCTTATGTACCTTCCAACCTTTCATTGGTTCCAACATAGATACATATCAATCTGGGAATGAATGTCTTCATTGCCCTATATAAATCCATCCTTCTATGGGATTTCAATATTCAAATAGGTAGCAAGAAAGGAAAGAGTAGTTCCAACCCAAATTCATTTCTACCCATCCATGTCAAAGTGAAAAACTCTTTGATAAACTTGATTGAAAATAGTCCTACAGGGTTTTACAGTATAGTTTCTAAATGTATACAACTTGGCAATGAACCCACAACAATTACCAACACACAAGCAAACTCATAAAAATTACTAGTAACTTTACAAATGATTTACCCAAAAAATTACACATAGCAAACAAATATGTACTAATAAACATAATTCCATTAAAACAATGTAATGTGTTGAAAGATAGAGTCTTTGAAAATGTTGCAGACCATTTGATGACACAATTAGTACAAAAATGAATAAAATTCCAAAATTTTTATATCCATACATGATATATGAATTATCATACACGATATGAATTTTATGCAACATACATGATATATGAATTATCATATATGGCCATGTTCTCTGCCATTCTCTCCTCCGACCACATTTTCCTCCACCACTCTCTCCTCGTATAACACATTTGAAATGCATGTTAGAGACATAATTGTAAGTACTTCTCTTGAAAAAAACTAATAAGTACAATTAAATTATGATGCATCTAATCATAGTTAGAAACTTTCAACCATGATTGATACCCGTGAATCACCAACCAGAACATCTTCCAAGATGGAATAAGGTTGCATCATACCAAATTTCCCCTCCTGGTTCCCCTATATATATATATATATATATCATTTTTATATAATTAAATGAATACAAATTAGATGATTGACACTTGAAATCATAATTTTAAACTTTGAAACAAGCAATACCTATGAGCTGTGAACCTCTAGAATATCTCCCAATGTAAATGATGTTTCATTTAACATTATAATGAACTACAATTAAAGATCATAAACATTTTTTGTTAGTTCAAAAATTGTGATGATGTGGATCTAACAAAATAATTATCATCGAATGCATGAAACATTTACCAGTTGTAGAACATATCGATCCAATTCCCCCTTCCTCATGCCCAATTAATTCTTGCAAACAGTTGCGACAAAACTTTTCATAAGCCTATACCTCTTCAAGTCTCATGTGGTCTATCTCATCATTTGTCTTATATATAAAACTATCATGGGAATTGGATCTTTCTCTCTGTCGGTTCAAACCGACATCGATACCAAACAAAGATAAATTTAAATTCTCAGCTATTACCCCCTTTGTATCCCGAACAACGTGTGAAGTGGCGTCCATATTTGAACTTAGAGAAACCACCCTTGGTGGATGAGATACGAAGGGAGTTGGAGGTCTAGGAAACATTGGATATCTAAATGCACCTCTTCGATTATATGTTCGACCTTTACCAACACCATAATATTTGGATGGTAGGTTGGTATAATCGGGCTGAATGTTCTCAAAGAACTCTGCATAAATGAATCTAGAAAAATAATATGGCACCTCATCATTCCATGGAAGTCTACCATATGCTACCAAGAATCGATCATAAATATGGCTTGCAATGTGAGGGTGCTTGAAATATTGCACCTTCAACATTCGTCGCTTTGGTCCTTCCTTAAAATTGAACATTGATTTTTCCTACTCTTTTGACACCCTTTTCTCTATTTCGAGCCATTTATCAGGTCCCATCACCTGTTTCCTGCGTCTCCTCATCAAATCAACAAAACCATCGGTTGATAGACCAAGGTTATTATATACATCAATGAATTTCTCTAAAGAATGAAAAAGTATCTCCAAGATTTGTTTGCTCTCTGCAGGGAGATCCATTTTCTCAAGAACATGCTTCAACTTACATTGAACAATATTTTTTTGAACCTCATCTTCCCAAGGAAGCTCCATGCCAATGTTCGAGGGAGAGGTTTGTGATAGGGGTGTAATATTAATTTTCTTGAAAATACTCAGGTCCTTGTTCATGTTCACTCTCACCCTCTGCTTCATTAATGTCCCCAACAAAATTCCAATCCTCTACACATTTATAAATATTTGTAGATATTTAGGACAATTTACAATGACATATATATGCATGTCCATATGCACAAGTGATTTATATAAAAAAATTAAAAAAAATCAAAGAAATTTACTAGCCAAATGTTGTTGATGTGATTGGGGTTGTTGTACATTGTTTGACATAGGAGAATCTACTCCATAAAATATTTCCCCAAAATCACGATTATAAAAATATTGCAATTATCTATGACACAATGGATCAAATTGAGCATCCTCTATAGATGGATGTGCACTCTCCCGCGATGTTTTTTCTTGTGATATACTAAATGATGCATCTGATATACTTTAGTTAGTTATATGAATTTCAACATATATGCATGCACAATTTAACATGTTAATATAAACAAACATGTGCCTTGATCTATAGGATGACTAGATCTAGATGAATTTGATTGTTGTCTAGAGTGACTAGATCTCCTTTTTTCACTAGACCTCCTTGTGTGACACGTTGTCCATGTCTAACTAAGTTTCCATGTCGAAATAGGGGTCCCTCTACTACTTTCATTAGATATCCTAGAGCATTTGCGAGGAATAATTGGATATTCCTCTCGATTCATATATATTATATATGTGTACCAAACTGCAAATTAACAATTGGAAAATTTTTAATACATAAATTGACTATATTTTTATACATCATATAAAACCGTGTATTTCTTCCACATATGAAGAAGAAATTCCATTAAAGTACAATGTTTATGTGCATGGATATCCATCGGGTCATTCTTAGTCTAGTGGCTATTCATATTGAAATTCCAAAGTGCCAATCACAATTTTCTTACTATATTAAGAAAGGTATAGAGCCTGAAACTTTGAAGAGTTGAATAAGAAAGTGTAAGTTTCCATTTGAGCATACCCGTCAATCAAACACACTGAGAAACATCTCCCTAAAGTGAAAAATAATTACTTTAAAATGAAACTAAGCTATGAAGAGATAAAGGAAAAATTAATTGCTCGGTTAAACACTTTGAATGTCAGTGTTGATGAAGAGAATGATGGGTAAATTATTAAGTTATTAGATCAACTATTTATTTTTCTCTTCCTTTTTGGTGAATTGCAGAACTTTCCAAAAAGGGGATGCTTGGTGGTGGAAGGCTTTGTAGAATTTCAGTGTATATGCCACACTTTCAATGTGCATCTCAAATTGGATCAATATTTGAAGGCATAAAAATCCGCTCAAAGGCTCAAAAATCCAAGATTATGAATCATCCTCTAATTGAATAATTAGGATGCTAGGGGAATTCACATGGTAATATCCAAATATTCTTAAATGTGAAATAGAATTTTTGTTGGGACATACCTTTCCTCATATGGAATTATAAATGTGACATCACAAGTAGGTATTATATTGATGACACTGGCTACGCAAACCACTACCTCTCCCCATAATGAAAACTTCATATTATTATATGTAAGGATGCAATGAACCATCTCCATGATATCCCTATTCTTTTGTTTTGATAGACCCCATTTCATTGTGGATTTTAAGGAACAATGTTATACTTAGGAGATTCCTTAAGATATGAGAAATGACTGTAAAGCATTGCTATTATATCCACCTCCACAATCAACATTGAGATACTTTTATTTATCTTCATGTTTCTTTGTTTTCTTACTGTATTAAGAAATTTATAGAGCTTGAAAATTTGAAGAGTTGTATAAGAAAGTGTAAGTTTCCATTCGAGCATACCCGCCAATAAAACACATTGAGAAAAATCTCCCTAAAGTGAAAAAGAATTACTTGACAATGAAACTAACCTATCAAGAGATAAAGAAAAAATTAATTGCTCGATTGAATGCTTTGAATGTTAGTGTTGATGAAGAGAATGATGAGTCAATTTTTAAGTTTTTAGATCAACTATTCATTTTTCTCTTCCTTTTTGGTGAAATGTAGAACTTTCCAAAAAGGGGATGCTTGGTGGTGGAAGGATTTGTGGAATTTCAGTGTATATTCCACACTTTCAATGTGCATCTCAAGTTGGATCAATTATTGAAGGTGTAAAAATACGCTCAAAGGTTCAAGAATCCAAGATTATGAATCATCCTCTAATTGAATAATCATGATACCAGGGGAATTCATATGGTACTATCCAAATATTATTAAATATGAAATAGAATTTTTGTTGGGACATGCCTTTCCTCATATAGAATTATAAATGTGATATCACAAGTAGGTATTCTATTGATGACACGAGCTGCACAAACCACTACCTCTGCCCATAATTAAAGATTCATATTCTTAGACATAAGCATGCAATGAACCATATCCATGATAGCCCTATTTTTTTTTTTTTTATAGACTCCATTTCGTTGTGAACTTTAAGGAACAATGCTTTTCTCAGGAGATGCCTTAATATATCAGAAATGAATGGAAAGCATTGCTAATATATTCATCCCCACCATCAATGTTGAGACAGTTTTCATTATCTTCATGTTTCTTTGTTTTCTTACTATATTAAGAAAGGTATAGATCTTGAAACTTTGAAGAGTTGTATAAGAAAGTGTATGTTTCCATTTGAGCAGACCCATCAATCAAACATATTAATAAACATCTCCCTAAAGTGCAAAATCATTACTTGACAATGAAACTAACCTATGAAGAGATAAAGGAAAAATTAATTGCTCGATTGAACGCTTTGAATGTCGATGTTGATGAAGAGAATGATGAGTAAATTATTAAGTTATTAGATCAACTATTTGTTTTTCTCTTCCTTTTTGGTGAATTGAAGAACTTTCCAAAAAGAGGATGCTTGGTGGTGGAAGGCTTTGTGGAATTTCAATGTATATGCCACACTTTCAATGTGCATATCAGGTTAGATCAATATTTGAAGGCGTGAAAATCCTCTCAAAGGTTCAAAATCAACTAGGGCACCAAAAGAAGAAGAGGACACCTATAAATGCTCCAAGAATAAGGGGACATGTGAATATACAATCAAGCTATCTTTTGCAATTAGCATAGAAGAGTTGGAATGGTGAAAAGTTTTGGTGGTGGAGGTATGTATCAATGCTATGTTGTCCATTAAAATCTATAAATTTTATGTGGTTGGAATTGACAAATAGATTAATTACTTGGGACAATAGGTAGAAGAGGAATTCGATGGGGCCTAACATATGTATTATGTGTAAATTAGGTGAAGAAGATCAATAAATAATTTGTTCATGTATTTCTCTTTTTCTAGAGTTGTTTGTTTGGAGTTTACACAAGACTTAAGGGTGAAGGGGAAATGGGATAATGGGACCTTAATATGATCCACTTTAGAATGGGTAATTGATAAATATGTTATTGCACATAGGGATTTACCTTGCATGTTTATTTATGGAATTTGGACAACCTAGAATCAAATGTATTTTCAAGATTTGGATTTTACACTAGCTCAAGCAACACACAAGATTATACTGGCTCTAAAGTGTAACAACATGGATTTAAAGGAAAAACAAATCCAAGATCTATTGATGCCAAGTATTGATAAGGAGAAACCATGGGGTTTATTTGAAGGAGCATGTCAAGGAACACAAGATATATGTGGTGTTGGAGTGTTATTTTTCAATGACATTTCACATTATTTCTTGTTAAGGTATGGAACTAGACAAGGGACAAACAACCATGCATAACTCTACGCTCTCTTGATACTTTCAAAAACAATGCGTCAAAAAGGGTTAAATAAAATACAAGTTTTGGTATATTCAAAGCTTCTGATAGAGTGGGTTAATCAACATTTCAACATGGAAAATATAGGCTTGATTCCTATTATGAATCAAATTTTGGATGTAAAGTTTTTTTTGTTGATATTTCCTTTTCTCATGTTTATTGAGAATTCAACATCCAAGCAAACAACTTATCAAGGAAGATTTAATTTTGTAGGAGGGAACCTTTATTGAACATGCTTTCAAGGAATCCACTCTCCTCTCAACCACAAAAACAACCTTATACTAATTATGCGATAGTCTAGTTTTGGTTTAGACTATAAGCTTTTTAAGAATGTAATGGAGACCTTTTTAGGTTAATGCCTTTATTATTATTATAATGAAGGAGACAAGGAGGTAATTAGTACAAGGAAGAATGAAATTAAATTAATCTTGAATAGGATATTGGATAGATTGTGTCGAGGTTTCTTGAACACTTATATGATGGAGTCCTTTGTAGAGTCTATATGCATATTTGATTTCAAACTTTGAAATATCAATATAAGACCTTTTTTTCTTTGAAAAAATATTTAGAGAGTCTATATATATTTGAAAATTTCAAACTTTGAATTATTAATATAAAATCTTTTTTCTTGATTTTTATTTTTATTTTTAACAAGGTAAAGTACTAAAAACACTTAGATTTGCATGCAAATTAATTAGAAAAATGTCAAATTGATTTATATTTTCCCAACCTAAAAAGAAAGATCTTAAAAACCAAGATAGATTGAAATATAAGAAGTAAATAAGAACGATAAAGGTCATAAGCATGGACACCCACTTGGTCATTGAACATGTGATGTGCAACAACAAATCATCTATTTTGTGTTAATTTCAAATTAACACCAAGTAGAATCATGAATGGAAACATAAGAGAAGGAACCAATAGAAACAACAAAATATTATATAGTTCAGGAAGAAGACACACAAATGGATTTTCTGAACCATATTTTGAAGACATTCACGAAGGTTCTAGGGTGATGATTTCAAATTGTAGGATGTAACGATCCCATCGTTTCAACTACATGCGATGCAAAGCAAGTGCATTTTTTTTTTTGCCTTTTTGTTTTATTGTTTTAAGGAGGAAGGCAATCACGACAACAATTAATCAATGCAACTTGACGACGAACACAACACACATAGATCATGAAATAAACAACAATTCCCTAGCATACAAGCACATCATGCAATTGGACGAAACATGCGATAATCAATAGGAAGATAAAACCGACTACCCTCCCGACACAAGAAAGACAACGCCTACAAGCTAAAGGACAACATCAAAAAACCTGAAACATCGGCTTTGACGACCAGTAACTAGAAACCTCTATGACACGCAAAAAAAAACACATTAAGGCATTATAGAATCAAGTACCAACATCAATTACAATGAAAAAATGCCCACATCAGGAAGCACAATACTCTGGCTAGGTTTTCATTCACATCTATCCATCAGGGCACATAATGATCCCCTCATCAGGAATCATTCCATCACAAGGCGATAGGTGTGACAATAACCATGGTGCAACATAACATATCTAGACCTTTAACCCTAAGCTAAATACCTCACGCTAGGAGACCGAATCATCTGTCAATAAATACATGAAGACTATACCCAAGCACCCAAGCAACAAGTCAACAAGAAGCAAGGTGAAAACACTCAAAACTAAATTGCACAGCTAACAGAAGGATTTCTAGTTCCTACAAGGAAAACATGTGCGGTGAAACAACTATGACCAACCACTATTTACAATTCGATTTAAGGCACAAGGCGCAAAGTAACCCATTTAATTGTTAAACTATTAAACATTTAGCTAATAAAACTATTAAACCCTTAACCATTAATCTTGTGAGAGATATTAAACTATTACGCAAATAAACCATAAACCATTAATTGTTAATCATTATGTCTAAGTGAGAATGAGCGAACTATTATCATTGCAATTAATCAAGTAATCTGTTACCCAAGCAATCAAGCCATTATTCTATTACCATCGCAACAATTATTTAAATGGTGTGGTAGTGAGCTAATTACATGATCAATAATATGTCAATATTAAATTCAAGGTGGAAGAGAATCATCAATTTACTGCATGGCGCAATGAATAAACAATTAATCATCTATACAACCACATTATCCCCTGGCACAAGAAGGATAAGGTTATACACTTATTTAAAACCCCAAGAAGATAAATATTCTTAACAATCCATTAATTTAACACCACTACTACGTTAGGTATCTCTCCTTAATCCATTCAATCATTTAATTAATCTATCAATCATCAAGCAATTGAGTAAAGGCATAAGGCATTAGGAATTAAAGCTGAGCCGACTTAAGTACAATATTGTAACATATTTTCATAATTAACATTAAAATAGTGATTAGGGTCTTGAAATCAAATCTATCAAATCTACTAATGCCTTCTTACGGAGAAGTAACTAGTTTCATTCAATTTTTGTTTTTTCTGAGGAAGAAGTATAGAATTTGTAAATTGTTAGATCGTTGTTAACAAATATATTGTTGTCTAACTAGTCTAAATCGCTATACAACATATCACGGCTAACAAATATATGGCTATACAAATATACAGTTATATCGCTATACAACATACAACTATACAAATATATCACTGCTAACAAATACATGGCTATACTAATATACAAATATATCTCTATACAAATATACAACTATACAAATATATCATTGCTCACAATATATGACTATACAAATATACAAATATATCACTGTCATACATATTATATAAAATTGTTGTCAAATATTTACTTCAACAATATTAAATCACTATCCATTAATACACGTGACTGTATCTATTACAAAAATCGTTGTCAAAAATCTAGACTATTGTCTATTAATACATGTTGTTGTACCTATTAAAATCGTTGTCAATATATATAAAAGTGTTGTTTGTAAAAAAAACGTTGTCTGAATACAAATATTGTTGTCTAATATATCGCTAAATTATTGTTGTCTAATATATCGCTATATTATTGTTGTCTATATTATGACTGTCTAAATACATGATATTGTTGTCTAATATATTACTATATTATTGTTGTCTATATTATTGTGGTCTATATTATTGTTGTCTAATATTTCACATATAATTCATTGTCTATAATTCACATAAAATTCGCTGAATATAATTCACCGCAACGCCAAATATGGCCTTGAGAGTGATTTTATTGGCTGTATCTGCCAATTATTTTTGATTGGGTATGCTTTAAGTCAATAGTCCCGTAACCAAAAGAATAGATGTGTGAGCCTCATGAAAACACATCAAGTAGGTAAGGGAATGCTATGGATGATTACCCAAATCATTTTGGCATGGGCCTTCAGGTTGCATGTGCTTCCCATACATTAATCTGAATGTATGAGGCAATATTCCCTGATTCTCTACAGGAGATCGAATCTTGACTGTATTGGTAACTGAATTTTTGATGCAACGTACATGTTGAGATGCTATTCTAGTGACCAAGCAGATGCCAATTGATCTATTTAATTGTACCAACAGTTCTAACCAAAAGTACTTGTACCAATAGTTCCAACCAAAAGAAATGTATGGGCGTTTGATATCCTCCACAATTCAATCGACAAGAAATTAATATGTAGCTTTATCTACTTGGCATACATGCAATTGCTATAGCTAATTAATCTATCGATAAAATTAAGAAATCAATTTAGTGTTGTAGCGTATGGTATTCTGGTCTTTCACTTGCACAATATACAAAATGAGTATTTAAATGAGTAGGAAAGTGTTAACACAACGCTGATTTGACTATTTAAATGAGTATACAAAATATCATAAAATAATAAGTGCTAATGGTGTTTTGGATAAATTCGCAGCCATATGTAAATTCGTAGGCATAACATAAAAAAAACTCCAGATATTTTTCCGTTCCAAATATTGGGAATTATCATTCAAAAATGCAAAGATAAATTCTGGGAAGGATGCAGGGATTATGCATAAAAGAAAAATGCAGAGATTAGAGATTAATCATAAGGGAAAAATCCAGAGATAATTAAGGGATATATAGTTGGGAGAAAATTTATCCTTCACTTACTATCCATGCACATGAAAAAAGGACATTTGAATATATAAGTATTTAAACACCAGAGTGATGACCATTGATTCGGCTCATGGCTGACTGCTCAGGCATGGACTAATAACTATAGGGATAAGGGACAAAAGATAAAAACACAAATTTTCTTTGTATTAATCAACAAAAACAAACACATAGAAGTCATTTAAATCAAAGTTTAGGTTCTCCATGGGAAATCAATTCAAAATCCAATGAGCATAAGGTTGGGATGACTTTAAGTTCTTTGATCATAAAATGTTGGGCTCATCAAGACAATTTATGAAGATAAAAATGAAACCTCTGGATAGTGTTACGCTGAATAAAACATAATCTTTAACAGAGTAGAAGTATATTACTGAAGGCAAAGGAACAATATTTAAACTACCATTCAATACAAATATACACATGCGTACTATAGCCAAATGTGAAAGCTCCAAGTCATTGACCTGGACGCACTCTGTCCAGCTCCCGCTTGTTGATCGATGTGACCTCATTGGTACCTCCCAACCAAGGCTAGGGGTACTCTTCTTCCCCCTGAGATCCCCGATCCAAAAAGGGGCCACACACACAATACCAGACACACAATACCAGAGAATGCTAACACCCAGCTTGCCTCACAAGGTCGAGATACCACTCATTACCCGAGCTAGGTATCCCAACTCCCACGAGAGAAAGTTCAGTCAAGATTAAATTTCAGAAGCATAATGTTACGCAAAAATATCAGATCATACTCCTCCTCCTCCATCCTTTTTATAGAGTTTTCAAGTAATTAGTTTCCCAAATTCTCATTAAATTAATTTTTCATTTAATTAATTTCGAAAAAACTCCCCCGTACACATGTCGCCCGATCCCCTAGTTGCACCAGAAAATCAATTTTATTAATGAATTAAATATTGCTATTTCCCTCACCCACCTAAAATCGTTCCTAAAAACTCTCCTAGGTGTCCCAATAGTCCCTTACAATTCTTAAATGACTTACGCCTTACTTAATTCCTAGTTGAGTTCATAAATAGAAAGTTCCCAAGGTAAGATTCCTTACTAAGTTAGACATTCAATTTTTTCTTTATGTTTCCCCTTTTCTTTAAGTTTCCCTTTTTCTTTAATTTTCCTATTTCTTTTAAGTTTCCCTCTTTTTCCTTTTTAACTAAAAATCAATTTAGTAGGTGTAGATAATCCAACCATTTACCATTTTTATTTTTAACTAAAAATTAATTTAGCAAATGTAGATAAAAACAACCATTACCCTCTTTTTTTAAATTTAATCCTCCATTTTTTTTTACTTTCATAAATAAAGTTTGAATTTATCTATCCCTTCTTGTTATATGTCTAATTATTTTTGTTCAGAGGTTCTTCTGAGACCTAGGTTTTAAATTCACTAGGATGGGTGACATTTTTAAGGGAAAAATTATTTTTAATCTTTACTTATCATATCATTCATTTTAAGGCCGACTAGGTTTATTCACTTACCAGTTAAAATCACGACGTGCCCTTCAGGATGCACTATGTGCTCCAAGGGTGCCACTTGCCTCTTTCCACTTTCCTTGCTTGATGTTCCCTTGAAGATGCACCCCATGCTCCAAGGGTGCCACTCGCCTCTCTCTGTTTTCTTTGTGCGACGTGCCCTTCAAGATGCACCACATGCTCCAAGGGTGCCATGTGCCTCTTGAATGAATTTGGTAGACATCAAACCCCTGGAGTCAATACTCTGCCAGGTGATCTTGTGGGAGACTAAGGGCCTCTAAGGAATAAGGCCCCTTCCTTATTGCGTGCCCCTTAGAATCATCATGAGAGACTATTACAGTCTACCCTCATGACATCGTGGGTCTTCTTGAACTAGGTAATCGTTAACCTATAGTTCGAGCCATGGCATGAGTGCTAGTAGGTTGTGGCAGGGATTCTGCCACACTTCTCCCTCAATGTCTCTGGTTGTCATGCATGACCCCTCTATTCCAAATGTGAGTCTGGTTGGCAAGTTATTGTCAGCCTGAATCCATCAACGAATCATGTAAGAAATAATAATCAATCATCATAACATCTAATCATAGATACATATGTCACATCAACAACATTCAAACCCAACAATCCACTCCCTGACTCGATTTGGAGTCCAAGGGGTTTCATTGATGCCTCTGCATCCTTAATGTCCAAAGTCCTGCACACTCAAGAGAACCTAGTCAATAGCACCTGTCTATGTGAATACAACAAAATAACATATCATCCAATCCATAATATCTCATATTCATAATCGAACAAACAATAGTATAATAATATGGATCACTTGTAAGTATGTGTCCTCAAAGAATAAGTTCGCTTAGTGCACGCACAAGCGGGATGTTACATACACCCCCTCTTGTTTTAAACTTTGTCCTGAAGTTTCACAGTATATAAGTGACTAAATAAATTGTATCACAGTATCATAAGTCTATCTATAAAAAAAAATGGAAACTACTGGCGCAAATCATATGCCTCCTCCTAGGTCACCGAGTGCGGACTATAGTTGTCCCACTGGAACTTGACCTGATCTATTGTTTGACACCATAGTTTTTGAATGCAATGGTCCAGGATACAGATTGGCTCAGCCATGAGTGCACCCTCGTCAGATACCTACAAGGAACTCATGTCAATAACATGTGTAGGATCACCAATATAATGTCTCAAAACAGATACGTGAAAAACATCATGCATATGCCTCAAAGAATCAGGCAAGGCTAGTTGATAGGCCACAGGCCCCTTATTTTCCACAATATAGAAAGGTTTCACAAACCTAGGAGAGATTTTAGCACCCTTTCCAAACTTGATCGAACTCTTATGCAGTTTCACCCGCAATAAGACTCTATCGCCAACTTCATAACTACGGTCGACACGATGCGCATAGGCATAACTCTTTTTCCGATCCTGCACTTCCTTGATCCCTTGTCTTATTGTTTGCATTTGATATTACATTTCTTGGATCTATTTTTGTCCCACCAGGACCCTATCCTCAAGATGATCCCAACTCAAAGGCGTCTGACATGATCACCCATAAAGAAACTCGAAAGGCACCATCTTAATGGTGCTTTGATAACAATTTTTATAAGAAAATTCTATCAGTGGAAAGAATTCTTCCCAACGATTATGTTGGTCCATAACATACATTCACAAAATTTCCTCCAAGATTTGGGTTGTTCATTCAGTCTACCCGTCTATCTCTGAGTGATACATAGTACTATGGTTAAGTTGGGTTCCCAAGGCCTCTTGGAAACTAGTCTAAAATCATCTAGTAAACACTGATCCTTGATCGGATATAATGCTCTTAGGCATGCCATGAAGACTCACCATATCGATGATGAAAACTCTAGCTATGTCAGGTGTCTGATACATCATACGCACATGAATAAAATGAGCACTCTTCGTCAGAGTGTCAACTACCAAAAAGATTGAGTCGTGTGTCCTTGTCGTTAGTGGAAATATAACAATGAAATCCATTGAAATGACCTTCCATTTTGATGTTGGAATTGCGTGTGGTTTTATTAATCCTGTCGGATGTCTATTTTTAGCCTTCATCTGCTAACATTCTAGACATCTTACCACGTAGTTGACTATGTTTGCTTTCATTCCTTTCCAGAAGAATAATGGTTTAAGGTCTTCCCTCATCTTCATGACTCCTGGGTGAGCCATGTACACTGCTATGTGAGCCTCGTTTAGGATCAAACTCCTCAACTCGTCATTGGGCGATACATAAATTTTACTTTTAAATATCAATAATCCATCATTGTCCATATTAAATCCTTCGAATTTTCGTACCATCATGGTGTTTTTTCTGATAAAATCCTTGACCTCTTTGTACCAATCATCGTCACACTGTAATATTAGAATTTTTTTCGCATAGATTTGTCTGAAGAGGCATCACCAAAAGGATGCACAGTCTCTTACTCAATGAATCTTCCACTATGTTCATTGTTCCCTTTATGTAAGTAATCTTGAAATCGTATGCGCTAAGAAATTTTGACCAACGTCGTTGTCGCGCGTTCAAGTCACTTTGCGTAAAGATGTGTTGTAGTCCAAAGTGGTCCATTTTTAGTTCAAAATTTCGTCCAATAAGGTAGTGCCTCCAAAATCTCAAGGCATAAACAATGGCTAACAACTCCAAATCGTGTGTCGCATAGTTCTCCTCATGCCTTCTCAAATTTCTCTAAGCCTTCCTTGGATGCGTCAGTGCATACCAAGAATTCCATGTCCATGTCAGGGACCTTTAGTATTGGTGATGTCATCAACATCTCCTTGAGCCTCCAAAATGCTTCCGCACCTTTCTCGATCCCAACAAACTTGTTCTTCTTCTGGAATTCCGTGATCGGATTTGCTATCTTCAAAAAACCCTTGACGATCCATCGATACTATCCCACTAAACCCATGAAGCTATGTGCTTCCATGAAATTCTTCTACATAGGCCATTCCATAATAGCCTCATCCTTTGCTGGATCCACAACGATACCTTTTTCGGAGATGACATGCCCTAAGTAGTGAATCTTCGATTGATAAAACGAGCATTTAGACAATTTCCCATACAATTTGTTCTCTCACAGACACTATAGTACCAAGCGCAAGTGCTCATCATTCTCCTCCATCATCCGATATTAAATCAAAATATCATCAATGAATACTTGGATGAACTTGTCCAAGTAGTTGTGGAACACCCCGTTCATCAAACTCATAAATACCCCTGGGGTGTGCATCGGTCCAAACGCTAAAACAATAAAATTGTAATGTCCAAACCTCATCTTAAAGGAAGTCTTAGGGACGTCATCCTCCTTGATCCATAACTGGTGATACCCTGATCTCAATTCGGTCTTTGAAAACATTGTCGCACCCTTCATATGATGAAACAGATCATCAATTCTTGGCAACAGATGCCAATTCTTGATCGTTACCTTGTTCAATTGACGGTGGTTAATGCAGAGTCTCCATGAGTCATCCTTCTTTCGTATGAAAATAACAGTTGCACCCCACAGTGACACACTTGAACATATAAGTCCTAGTTCCAAAAAATCCTTCAGTTTCATTTTCAACTCCTGTAACTCCAAGGTCGACATTCAATAAGGCATTCTTGCTATCGGTTCAATCCCCAGTTTTAGGTCTATGGTAAATTCCAACTCCCTCTCCGACGAAATCCTAGGTAACTCCTTAGGGAAGATGTCTGCAAACTCTCTCACCACCAGAAGGTGTTATAGACCTTCCACTACTCCCTTCTTGTTTAACAAAAGGATCACATAAATATTACATCCCTTGTGCATGCTCTTCTAGAGCTACAAGGAAGAGATGAACCTCAGAGAAACTCCCTGGTTCCAACCTACAATCATGCATCTATGTCCCTCATCATTGACCAAGATTAATCATTTCGTCTTATAGTTGAGTATTGCCTCATGTGATTCCAACCAATCCATACTGATCATGACGTCATAAGATCCTAAGATCATGATGTACAAGTTGGCCCTGGTGAAAAACTCTCCTAGGTTAAGGCTACAGCCCGTAACCTTCCCACCAACCTTTTGTTTATCTCTAGAAGCAATTTCTATAAATCTAAACTCATCCTATTCGATAGCCTTTACCTTAATTATCTTTAGCGTTGAACTAGAATAAAACTTTCGGTAGCACCTATATCTATAAAAATAATAAGGTTCTCGTCAATGATGGTACATGACGTCTTGATCACAGTCGACTAGTACTCTGCCTAGCAGTTATTCACCGCTACATGGATCCGATGGGCCTTACCCAATCTCCCATGGTATTGGGTCCAGCTAATACATATTTTCTGGTCCTCTCCCTGAACCATTCCTCGAAAAATTCCCATGACATGTCTTCAATTTCCATGTTAAATCATGGCAAGAGTGTCTTCCATCATAGAAGAGCGCTCCCCTTCAATTGAATGACTGCCCTGTAGACCTTCATGCTAGAGTTCATAATCTCGCAGCATGAAGCACATCGCCTTGCTCTCTAGCCATGCCTTGATGACTGAGCCATCCAAGGCACTTGTGGGCTTGAGAGCTTATCCCTCTCAAGTTCTTGGTGAAAGCTAACGGTACTAGACGGCGTGTGCTGTGGACCCTTAGGGGTACAGGCACCCTGGCCTCATCTCAATACAGATGGTGGATCAAGGCCTATGACATTCCCTGGAATTACCTTGCAAGACCATCGTTATCAATTACAACAATCGAATCCAACCCAAGGACTTGTTCCTCCCCTTAGGGGTTAGAGTTCGAGGGCACGGGCACTTCTGGAGGTGTCATACCTCCTTCCACGAGACCATCCTATGAACCTCTATGGAATCCTCTAATCGAGATCATTGCATGGACAGATTAAATTTTTTAATTAGCACTTGGTTAATACTCAAGGGTTTACTATAGTGGAAAGCATGGCGGTCCACAGTCGTAGGGTTGAACCTGCTCTAATACCATATGTAACAACCCCATCGTTTCAACTACATGCGAGGCAAAGAAAGATATTTTTTTTTTGTTTGCCTTTTTGTTTTATTGTTTTAAGCAGGAAGGAAATCACAACAATAATTAATCAACACAACTTGATGATGAACACAATGTGCACAGATCAGACAATAGACAACAATGACCCAGCATACAAGCACATCATGCAACTAGGCAAAAGATGTGATAATCAATAGGCAGATAAAAATGACTACCCACCCAAAAAGAGCAAGACACCACCTACAAGATAAAGGACAACATAAACAAACCCAACACATTGACTTTGATGACCAGTAACTAGAAACCTCTACATCATGCAAAACCAAACACATTAAGGGATTATAGAACCAAGTACAAACATCAATTACAATGAAAAAACGCCCACATCGGGAAGCACAAGACTCCATCCAGGTTGTCATTCACATCTATCCATCAGGGCATGTAATGATCCCCTCATCAGGAATCATGCCGTCACAAAGTGATAGGCGTGACAGTAACCATGGCACAACATAACATTTCTATACCTTTAACCCCAAGATAAATCCCTCACGCTAGGAGACTGAATCATCTGTCAATAAATACATGAAGACTATACCCAAGCACCCAAGCAACAAGTTGACAAGACGTAAGGTGACAACACTCAAAACTAAATTGCAGAGCTAACCGAATGATTTCTGGTTCCTACAAGTCAAACATGTGTGGTGAAACAATTATGACCAACCACTATTTACAATTTGACTTAAGGCACAAGGCACAAAGTAACCCATTTAACTGGTAAAATATTAAACATTTAGCTAATAAAACTACTAAACCCTTAACCATTACTCTTGTGAGAGATATTAAACTATTACAACAATAAACCATAAACCATTCACTGTTAATCACTATGTCTAAGTGCGAATGAGCGAATTATTATCATTGCAATTAATCAAGTAATGTATTACCCAAGCAATCAAGCCATTATTCTATTACCATCTCAACAATTATTTAAATGGTGTGGTAGTGAGCTAATTACACGATCAATAATATGTCAATATTAAATTCAAGGCAAAAGAGAATCATCAATTTACTGCATGGCACAATGACTAAACACTTAATCATCTATACAACCACATTATCCCATGGCACAAGAAGGATAAGGTTATACATTTATTTAAAACCCCAAGAAGATCAATATTCTTAACAATCAATTAATTTAACACCACTATTACGTTAGGTATCTCTCCTTAATCCATTCAACCATTTAATTAATCCATCAATCATCAAACAATTGAGTAAAGGCATAAGGAATTAGGAATTAAAATTGAGTCGGCTTAAGTACGATATTGTAACATATTTTCATAATTAACATTAAAATAGTGATTAGGGTCTTGAAATAAAATTGATCAAATCTACTAATGCCTTCTTACGGAGAAGTAACTAGTTTCATTCAATTTTTTTTTTCCGAGGAAGAATTATAGAATTTGTAAATTGTTAGATTGTTTCTAACAAATATATCGATGTATAACTAGTCTAAATTGCTATACAATATATCGCGGATAGCAAATATATGGGTATACAAATATACATTTATATCACTATACAACATACAACTATACACATATATCGCTACTAACAAATACATGGCTATACCAATATACAAATATATCGTTGCTAACAAATATAAAACTATACAAATATATCGCTGCTCACAATATACGGCTATACAAATATACAAATATATCATTGTCATACATATTATATAAAATCACTATCAAATATTTACTTCAAAAATATTAAATCACTAGCCATTAATACAGGTGACTATATCTATTACAAAAATAGTTGTCAACAATCTAGACTCCTGTTTATTAATACATGTTGTTTTACCTACTAAAATCGTTGTCAACATATATAAAAGTGATGTCTGTAAAACAAACTTTGTCTGAATATAAATATTGTTTTCTAATATATCATTATATTATTGTTTTCTATATTATTGGTGTCTAATATATCGCTATATTATTGTTGTCTATATTATGTCTGTCTAAATACACGATATTGTTGTCTAATATATTGCTATATTATTACTGTCTATATTATTTCGGTCTGTATTATTGTTGTCTAATATTTCACATATAATTCGTTGTCTATAATTCACATAAAATTCGCTGAATATAATTCGCAGCAACACCAAATAGAGCCTTGAGAGTGATTTTATTGACTGTATCTACCGATTATTTTTTATTGGGTAAGCTTTAAGTCAATAGCCCAGTAACCAAAAGAATCGTTGTGTGAGCCTCATTAAAACACATCAAGTAGGTAAGGAAATGTTGTGGATGATTACCCAAATAATATTGGCGTGGGCCTTCAGGTTGCATGTGCTTCCCATACATTAAACTGAATGTATGAGGCAATATTCCCTGATTCTCTACAGGAGTTCGAATCCTGGTTGTACTGGTAACTAAATTTTTGACACCACGTACATGTTGAGATGCTATTCCAGTGACCAAGCAGATGCCAATTGATCTATTTACTTGTACCAATAGTGCTAACCAAAAGTACTTGTGCAAACAATTCCAACCAAAATAAATATATGGGTGTTTGATATCCTCCACGATTCAACTGACAGGCAATTAATATGTAGCTTTATCTACTTGGAATTCATGTAATTGCTATAGTTAATTAATCTACCTGTAAAATTAAGAAATCAATTTAGTGATGTAGCATAGGGTGTTTTGGTCTTGCACTTGCAGAGTATACAAAATGAGTAGGAAAGTGTTAACACAACGTTGATTTGACTATTTAAATGAGTATACAAAATATCATAAAATAATAATTTCTAATGGTGTTTTGGATAAATTTGCATCCATATGTAAATTCACAGCCATAACATAAAAAACAAAATGCAGATATTTTTCCATTCCAAACATTGGGAATTATCATTCAAAAATGCAGAGATAAAATTCATGGAAGGACACAAAGATTATGCATAAAATAGAAACACCGAGATCAAAGATTAATCATAAGGGAAAAACGTAGATATAAGTAAGGGATAGATAGTTGGGTGAAAATTTATCATTCACTTATTATCCATGCACATGAAAGCAGGGCATTTGAATCTATAAGTCTTTAAACACCGTAGTGACGACCATCGATTCGACTCCTAGCCGACAGATTAGGCACAGACTAATAACTGAAGGGATAAGGGACATAAGATAAAAACACAATTTTTCTTCATATTCATCAATAAAAAAAATGCAGAGAAGTCATTGCAATCAGAGTTTGGGTTCGCCATTGGAAATCAATTCAAAATCTAACGATCGTAGGGTTGGGATGACTTTAAGTTCTTTGATCATAAAACATTGGGCTCATCAAGACAATTGTTGAAGATAAAAATGAAACCTCTGGATAATGTTACACTAAATAAAACATAATCTTTAACACAATAGAAGTACATTAATGAAGGCGCAAGAAAAAAATTTAAACTACCATTCAATACAAATATACACATGTGTACTGTATCCAAATGAGAAAGCTCTGAGTCGTTGTCACATACGTGCTCCGTCCAGCTCCTGCTTGCCGACCGATGTGACCTCATCGGTACCTCCCAGTCAATGCTAGGGGTACTCTTCTTCCCCCTGAGACCCCTGAGCCGAAAAGGGGCCACACACATAATACTAGAGAATGCTAGCACCCAGCTCACCTCGTAAGCTTGAGCTACCACTCATTACCCGAGCTGGATATCCCAACTCCCACAAGAGAAAGTTCAGTCAAGATAAAATTTTAGTAGCGTAACATTACACAAAAAGATAAGATCATACTCCTCCTCCTCCATCCTTTTTATAGAGTTTTCAAGTAATTAGTTTCCCAAATTCTCATTAAATTCCTTTTTCATTTAATTAATTTAGAAAAACCTCCCCCGTACACATGTCGCTCGATCCCCTAGTTGCACCAGAAAATCAATTTTATTAATTAATAAAATATTCCTATTTCTCTCACCCACATAAAAGCGTTCCTAAAAATGCTCCTCGATGTCCCAATATTCCCTTACAATTCTTAAATGACTTATGCCTTACTTAATTCCTAGTTGAGTTCATAAATAGAAAGTTCCCAAGGCAAGATTCCTTACTAAGTTAGACATTCATCTTCTTCTTTACGTTTCCCATTTTCTTTAAGTTTCCATTTTTCTTTAAGTTTCCTATTTCTTTTAAGTTTCCCTCTTTTTCCTTTTTAACTAAAAATCAATTTAGCAAGTGTAGATAAAACAACCATTCACCCTTTTTCTTTTTAACTAAAAATTAATTTAGCAAATGTAGACAAAAACAACCATTACCCCTTTTTTTTTAAATTTAATCCTCCATTATTTTTTTTACTTTGATAAATAAAGTTTTAATTTCTTTACCCCCTTCTTGTTATATGTCTAATTATTTTTGTTCAGAGGTTCTTCTTAGACCTAGGTTTTAAATTCACTAGGTTGGGTGACATTTTTAAGGGAAAAATTGTTTTTAAACTTTACTTATCATATCGTTCATTTTAAGGCCGACTAGGTTTATTCACTTACCAGTTAAAATTGTGATGTGCCCTTCAGGACGCACTACTTGCTCCAAGGGTGGCACTCACCTCTTTTCATTTTCTTTATGTGACATGCCCTTTAAGACGAACCACGTGCTCCAAGGGTTGCACTCACCTCTTTCCATTTTCCTTGCATGATGTTCCCTTCAAGATGCACCACGTGCTCCAAGGGTTCCACTCGCCTCTTTTTTTTTTCCTTGCGCGACGTTCCCTTCAAGATGCACCACTTTCTCCAAGGGTGCCACTCGGCTCTTGACTGAATTTGGTAGATGTAAAACCCCTAGAGTCAATACTCCTCTAGGTGATCTTGTGGGAGACTAAGGGCCTCTAAGGAATAAGGCCCCTGCCTTATTGCGTACCCCTTAAAATCATCGTGAGTGACTGTCACAGTCTACCCTCACGACATCGTGGGTCTTCTCAAACTAGATAATTGTTAACCTATAGTTCAAGCCACAGTGAGAGTGCTAGTTGGATGTGGCAGGGTTGCTTCAACATCTCTCCCTCAGTGTCTCTGGTTGTCATGCGTGACCCCTCTACTCTAAATGTGAGTCTGGTTGGCAAGCTATTGTCATCCTGCATCCATCAACGAATCATGTTAGCAATAATAATCAATCATCATAACATTGTTGGAAGATTGATTGTTGTCATTGATGTCAACCCTATTCATGGGTTTTGGACCGCAAGATTGATAAAGGTATTTGGACATGAAAGAAAATGCACATGCATATACAACACCCATGAATGGATAGTATACATCATGCTGTTTCCGATGGTATGTTTCATGTCACATGGATCCTCACGGTTGAGGAGAAATGAATTTTTGAAGATGACAAAGTGAATTGAAAAAGGAATTACATGTAGGCCCTGAAAATAATTACAAAATAAGAAAGTGTCAGGTCGGCCCTAATGTTAAAATGAAGTGACATAAATGGTATAAATAAATATCATTATACATTCATTTGATACAAGTCTAATTTTGGAGGAAAGAAGAAGTAAAAGAAGGCCGGATTTCAAGGGAGGATGAAGTCTTTTGGTGATGTGTTCTAAGGTATGTTATTTTCAGGTCATCTTACCATTTTTTCTATAACATTTTTTCTAGAAAGATTCAGATGGTGAAATATCTATGGTATTGAGAATACATATCAAGGTACCTCTGGTAAAAATTTCATCTCTTGACTCGCTATAATTATGGAGATACACTCTGTGGAATATAGGGTTTGTGACCAATCCTGAAACTAGTCAATAAACAGGTGTTCTGGGTAAAACAGTCATAACATTTTCATACAGACTCCAAATGAAATGGGACCACTTCCATTGGAAATAGTACGGAATTTAGTTTCTTGTGTGTGAGTTTCAGAATCAGATGTTAAATATTGAGCACGGGGCATGCTGTACAAGTTGGGTCTTCTGAACAGACCATAATTGAATAAAGTCTACCATTCTTTCTATAACCTCTTTTTGGGGAGGATTCAAGGAGTGAAAATTAGAGGAGT
>ML777283.1:762176-818064 GCA_009831015.1 Picea engelmannii | reverse complement strand
GAGTTCAAATATCTCTTGATATTGGAGGATTGTATCTTCCTCTTGGAGGTTTATCCCTCCCTTTACATTTGGAAGCTATAGCTACCTTTGGAAGTCATTACTTCCCTTGAACAAAAACTATTGATTATTTCTCATATATTGTGTATGGTGTATTGTGGTGTATTAGTGTAACTCTTATACTATTGTTCATTTCTCATTGGATATAATTGAATGGTTTAAGTATAAGTTGAAAAAGGTTTTTAAATTGTACTTGATACTGATTCACCCCCCTCTCAGTATCAACAAACATCTAATCATATGTACATATGTCGCAGCAACAAAATTCAAACCCAAAAATCCACTCCCTGACTCGATCTGGAGTCCAAAGGGTTTCATCGATGCCTCTGCATCCTCAATGTCCAAAGTCCTACACACTCAGGAGAACCTAGTCAATAGCACCTGTCTATGTGAATACAACAAAATAACATATCAACAAATCCATAATATCTCATAATCATATTTGAACGACCAATAGTATAATAATCCAGATCACTTGTAAGAAAGTGTCCTAAAAGAATAAGTTCACTCAGTGCACGCGAGAGTGCGATGTTGCATAGGAGAGAATGATAAAATAAGCCATCATACAAAGAAAACGAGCATAACTTAACAAAAATATAAATTCCAATTTTGAATATTTTCCTTATCCTTTTTCATTCAATAATAAAAAGTATCACCATTTATTAAAACCAATGTTTAGCAATCAAAATGTTGAATATTCTTCTGCATTATAAATATCTAAATTAATTTTTCTAATATTCCTCATAAAATAATAATAAATGATTCCAAGATCAATTCAACCTCATGGGCATCCCCAAGGTGTAGGACATTCGGTGACAAAGTGTGTTTTTAAGGCACTCTATGATGTTAAGTCACCGGTTTGAAACCTACAGGGGCAAAAAATCCAGCCATGTTGAGGGTTGGTGTGGCTCAGGCCATGTGTGATCCCTGGGTGATTTTAATGGCTTAGATTCCCCTAAGTCGTGGTTTCTCAAGTCACAATCTAGTCTCGCAGGTCATGGAAAAACTAGAAAACAAAAAAAAAATCAACCTAATGGGAAATAAATGTAACACCACTATGTGAATTAGGCATTCATAAGCCATAATTTCTGTATATAAGGAAAGTAAACAACAATTAGTTAGTTAGTAATCCACATTATCACTTATCAGACTGATTAGTTAGTGATATAATATATTAGTTATTTATATAATTTGGTTGTATTGGGGAAATCATGATTCTAATCTCTAAGAAATATGATACATGAAATTATTACTGATCAAGAGACTAAGTAATCCCATCTCTTTTTTTCATAACATCACAGAGTAGCTAAGAAAGGCATAATATTGATTGCGAGGAATTTAGAAAAGAAGAATGCATAAGAAAGGAAAATTGAAACATCTGCCACAACAATTGAGTTTTCTTGACAATGGATATTAAATTTAAGGTCTTCGTTGGAGATCCCTCCATGATGGGATTCAATAACAAAAGAGTATAACTGATGGCTTTGGATAGGCCATGGCATGTCATGGTCAAAGAAGAAACTGTTAAAATGTCGACATAAATGGAGGGGGATCAACAAGAAACATTTAACAAACACAATTAATAGACAACATTTAGCAACCTAGTATTTATGTTGAATGCTCTTTCTTTGCCTGCTCTGGCTACCTGCTTAGGTGCTTGTGCCTGTGCTAGCAATGCTTGAACAATTGACAGGGATGGTGAAATAAGGTTGTTTCCTCAATGGAAAGATGGAAAATTGGAGCTCACTCACTGATGAAACAATGACACAGACCGAAAACTGTATGACGGTCACAGGGCCCGATATATATAAAATATTTTTTGGCTGAAAAAGAATTTTTAGATGAAAGTGTTTTTGTCCAATTTTTTTTTTTTTGGCCGATTGTTTTTTTGGTCGAAATGTTTTTTTTTTCTGTTGAAAACGTCTTTGCCAAAAAAACCAAATCTGTCAAACACATTAGGTGCAAGAGGAACCATTAGATTTAACTTTCGGTCGAAAAAACAGTGCACAAGGCACTGTTAGATTTAACTTTCGACCAAAATTATTTTTTGGCCGAAAGTTAGTGTCAATTGTTCATCCAAACAAATTAAATAGTTTGACTGAAAAACGAACATTAAAAATTTTCCCCAACCCAATTCTCATGAAAGTGTTACCCACATTCATGATTTCACCCTATAATTATATAATTTTTGAGTAGTTAAATGTGAAATAATAAAACTTGAATCAAGCTTAAAAGTTTCAACAATGCCAACTTAATTAATTCATATATATGATACAGGTTCTCTAATGTCCCAATGTAAGAGGTAACAAAGTTTTATACTAGAATCACTAGTGTCCTTTGTAAATTCATCTCTTATCATTCTAGTAACTTGAAAAGTGAAGATGATGTTTTACCAATATCCAAATGTTATATTTTCCTTGAAGAGGAGGAAGACAAAAATATTGTGGTTCTATGTCACTATTTTGATTCAAAATATTAGAGCACGAATATGAACCTATATTCTCATTTCTTTTTCCATTTCATAGAATATATAGCATTCTAAACACTATTAAACATCATATCCAATTTTAGACTGATAGAATGATTTCCCATTAATGATGTCATTATGTAATTTTTAATCAGTACGATGATTTATAACATTCTAAAAAGTCAAGTTGCATATCCAATATAAAATATCATATCCACTAAGTGAGCATATTCATTCAAGTGATGTTAAATTACCGAGTGATTTCTAATCAACCTACAATTTCACAAACAACTTAGATTCTTGGATTAGATCTAGAGTAAGGAGAATTTTAATGATCCATATTTATCCTAGAAGTGTAGAAACCTTGGTGAAACTTACTAATTCTTCAAATGCCAACTATAAAATGTTTGGTGACATTTTTGCAAAAAGATTCAAATTTATAATGAGTTTATATAGTTTTTAGAAAATTTTGGCAATTTTTTAAGTAAAATAATTTTGTTCTATAGAATTTGGGTGAATTATTTATGGAAAAATGGAAATTGTTGAATCATTTTTGAAAAAATGGGAAATTACCTAAATGATGAAATTTAGCCCCTAAATTTTCCTTGATTTGGAGTGCCATAATTTGTCATGAATATGACAAAGATCGATATATGAAGGTTTCATGTGTATGTTCGTATTAGAAATCCCTAATAGAAGTAAATAACCTCCATAACTGTGAGGAGAACATTGATCCATAGTTAAACAACATACCCAAATGTTGTTTGACATTGGTCAAATTTCATAGTCGCTAAGAGGATGGTATTGAGTATTATATGGGTTCCCAATGTCTTTGAATTAGGAAAAATTAACTAGTTTCCAAGTTTAACTATCATTTTACAGTTGATTATTTGACCATGGTTAGATATATTTGACTATGGTTAACTATTTTCTACTACAATTAACGATAGTTTTCCATGGTTGACCATCTTCCTCCTTATGGTTGATGATGCAAAATAAGACTTAACTTCATCTTGATGGTGAATGGTACAAATCAATAATGAGACATATTTTTAGTAAAGGAGTCTCAAAGAGTATTTAGGGGAGATTCTTCCTTAAACAATCTTGAATATAAAACCATGAGATCATAATCACCTACTTATTTGAATGGAATGAAACCATGCATCATGTAATGACCCTCGTCATTACGACAGCATGTGATGCATAACAAGTGCAATATATTTTTTTTAAGCAGGAAAGTAACAACGACAATAGTCAATCAATGCAACTCGATGATGGACACAACACACATAATTAAAGCAACAAACAACATAACGACCTAGCATACTAGAACAACATGTAGCTAGATGCAACATACGAAAATCAATCAAACAAAAATAAAAATGACTACCCGCCCCTCCTACCCTGCAAGGTTAGGACCTCAAGGACACATAAGCAGCGCTCAAGCCGAGGTTCCCATCGATTTTTACCATTTAAGGTCTCAAGGATGGTTATTGTTATGAGGAACAAGGAGGTGTCTACATCCCACCCGACACAATCAAGTCTAAGTCGGCGAAAGAAAAAAAAAACATCATCAACAGTAAACCAGGTGAAAAAGAAATCTAATAACTCGTCACATGTAACACAAAATTCCATGGCGCAAAAGAAATTAAAATATACTAAATCCATCTAGCAACGACATAAGCCAAGGCACCATAATCCTCTTATTTAATTTGAGAGTGCAACAAATATACTTAACTTCCAGGCATGTAGTTAAATAAGTCATCAAATTACAATAAAATTTCATGGCGCAAGAAGTATTAACCAATAATCATTCATACCTTGACTTTTCAATGCGTGCAAGTTAAAAAAATCTAAACATTATACAATACATCATTCAATACCTTAATTTTTTAGGCGCACAAGACATAACTAAGTTTTAACCATCATTCCATACATTAATTTCATGTGTGCGAGTAATAAATTGAATCTAAGAGAGCATGCATCCCCGTCATCTATTGCACAAGAGTATCCAATCCTTTTTATTACAAGGCGAAAAGATATCTAATATTGTAATTGATCACACTCTACAATGATTACAAGTCACTGAAGAATATAAAAATCTTAAACTATCTTCATGACATACAATCCACTGCGCAGGAGATTCGAAGACTCTTTAACCATCATACATTACATAAAAACCACAAGCCCAACTTTATATTGTAAGTAAAATAATCTACACAAACTAAGAGTTAAGTTCAATCTAAGGGATTCCCAAATGGAGGCCAAGATGCAAGTTCAAAGTTTATTTTAATCATTTGACAAAAATGTTTAAGGATTAAAAAAAAATTAATTTGTCACAACATCTAATTAAAGAAAATCTATCAATGATATGCTTCGATGAGGTCCCTCGGGTCAGTATGGATTGAATATTAAGTTACCCCTGAGCACATGTGAATGGCATTAGAGTAGTGTAACTATAATGGAAAATTTTAAAATATATTTATACAAAACTCCACCTTATAAATTAACCGAGAAAAGTTGAGAACATCATCTAAGGATGCTCAACTGTAAGGTGAGACAGAAGGAGTCAGTAAACATAAGTTCAAGGATTGAGACGTCATACTCTAGAGTCTATTACTATAAAAAAGGCAAGTATTATTAATCAGATAGTAAAGTTTGTTCCCAACCAATCTTTATAAGGTTTACTTATGAAACTTACAAAAATTAAAAAAAAATCCCTTCGACAATTTAAAGAAAATGGAATACTTCCTTTCATTTAGAAAAATTCAATTAGCCATCTAATTATCAGAAAGGAAAAATATTACTCCACTATAAGAATAATCCCAACGTTCAAGTGGAAAAATAAAATTAGAGAAAATAAATATAATTCAGAAACCATCAATCTAATAATCTGCAAAGGCACACAACTAGGCTAAGTTATCCCCTCCCTCCACAAATCAATCATTGCTATTAAAAATAGAGAGAAGGACAAAGGATCTAGAATAAAAATTTTAACTGGACATAATTAATTCTAGATTATAAGGATAAACTAGAATAATTCTAATATCGCTTAGGGCTCAGGTAACTTAAAAAATTAGAATTAAAATCCAAGTGAAAGGAAAAAGGGGGTGTCTGGTAAAACTCGTATGGAGTTTAGTTGCGCAATTAAAAATCATCACAACACTGGAATGCTAACAACCTCCTGGTAGAGCACTGGGAAAAGGTAATAAAAGTATGAGTCGATGGAAAACGTTGGTGAAGGGAAATATCGTGGGGAAATCCCGAGATTTTGGATGACTCCGAAACCAAGGGAAGTGCTTGTCGCTCTTCTACTTCAATTCACATCCAACGCAACAACCTACAAGTCTAAACCCAACACCCACACTCCCAAGCATGATCAAAGGGGAGGAGAGGTCATGACGAAGCCCACAAGGGGTGAGGCTAAGTGCCATTCGTGCCACCTAGGGCCACGTAGCACAGAACAACAAGACAACACGCCATAATCAACAACGCCAGAGACCAAATGCCAAGGCACGTGAGAGTAACATGCTCAACATTAAGCATGAAAAATCCATGCTGAGAAGAACATGTGCGGTAAAGGCCTAGCGCTCCGAGTGAATGGTGAGAGATAAGAATCTGAGTGCGACCCGCCCAACCATACAAAAAAAAAGAAGATAAAAAGGGAAGGACGCAGAGAGGGACTCCTTTTCAGAGATGCAGGGAAACTCTTTTTTTTTTCTTTTCTTTTTGGAATGGGGGGAACAGTAGAAGCAAGAAACAACCAACCCCCTTTTTACATAGGAAACACGAACCGATGGCTATGTAAGGACACATTTGTTTTTAAGAATATCCAAGCCTTCTTCCACACATGGAGACTCGAGCTAAAGGTTGGAACACGATTTTTAATTTTTGAAAAGAAACCTAGCCTTTATAAGAAGGGAGAAAAACCAAGGAGAGAAGATCACCTAAGAATGGAAAGATAAAATTAAAAACACAAGGTGCAGAGATACAAAGATATCCAAGGCACAGAGTTAAAAATACCAAGACACAGAGGAAAGAAAACGAGACGCAAAGATAGTGAAGGGAAAAACAAAAACTTTTAAATTTACTGGATTCTTCCTTATCATATCAACAAACAAGTGAACCCAAATCGAGTTTCAAGGAACCATTAAAATATTCATCAACACATAAATTCATATATATATATATACATATCTAGATATTAAACTAATTTCAAATGAAAATAAAACGTGTACCGTAACCGAAGGCACAGATCCCGAAGCAAGGATGATTTTAGGGGATAAATTTCGCTCATGGGATAATTTTCCATGGTTTTTCCCAAAAAAAGGATTCGTTATTCTAAAAATGATTCGCCCTAATTCTATAGGATAAAATTATTTTAAGTTAAAAATCGCCAAAATTTTATACAAACTACATAAAATCCTTAGAAATTTTAATATTTTTACAAAAATGTCGCCAAACATTTATAGTTGGCATATGAAGGATTAGTAATATTAGCCAAGGTTTCTACATTTTAAAATAAATTTCCATCCTTAAAATCATCCCTATCCCGAAGTGGCTATCCCGCACTTGAGCTCCATCCCGCTCCTGCTTGCTAACCGCTGAGACCTCACCGATACCTCCCAGACAATGTTATGTGTACTTTTCTTCCCCATGAGCCCCCCAAGCCATAAAGGGGCCATGCACACAATACCATAGAATTCTATCTCCCAAATCACCTCACAGGGTCGAGCTACCACTCGTTATCTGAGCTAGGTATCCCAACTCCCATAAGAGAAATTATGTCAAGATAAATTCTGGTAGCGTAACCTTACACATACCAGACATGATCCATACTCCTCTTCCACCATCCTTTTTATAGATTTTTCTTATTGATTAGTTTCCCAAACCCCCATCAGATTATTTTTATTAAATTTAATTAGGATAAACCTCCCCCGTACACATGTCACCTGATCCCTTTGTTACACCAGAAAATCAATTAATTAATTAATTAAATTTTCCTATTTCCCTCACCCACCTAAAAGTGTTCCTAAAAACCCTCCTCGATGTCCCTTTATTCACTTACATTTCTTAAATGACTTACGCATTACTTAAAGCCTAGTTGAGTTCACAATTAGAAGGTTCCAAAGACTAGATTCCTTACTATGTTAGACATTCCCCTTTTTCTTCAGTTTCCCCTTTTCTTGTAAGTTCAGATTTAGAAAGTTTATATATAAGCAACCATTTACCCTTTTAATAATTTAATCCCTCATTAAAATTTTACTTTAACTTTTAATGTTTGAATTTTCTTTACCCCCCTTCTTGTTACATGTCCATTTAGTTTTTTTTTTGTTCGCAAGTTCTACTTAGACCTAGGTTTTAAATTCACTAAACTTGGAGACAATTTTTAAGAAAAAATTAGTTATTAAAATTTACTCATACCATCATTCATTTTAAGGTTGAATTGGTCCTAAGGAGGCTTATTTTTCTAGGTACTAGGTTTATTAACTTACCAGAGTTAAAATCGCAACGTGCCCTTCAATACGCACTACATGCTCCAAGGGTGCCACTCGCTTACATTCCTGTTTTATTTGCACAACATGCCCTTAAGGACGCACTACATGCTCCAAGGGTGCCACTTGCCTCTTGACTGAATTTGGTAGACATCAAACCCCTGGAGTCAATATTCCATCAGGTGAACTTGTGGGAGACTAAGGTCCTCTAAGGAATAAGGACCCTTCCTTATTTCGTGCCCCTTAGAGTCATCGTGATTGACTGTCACAGTCTACCCTCAAAACATCATGGATCTCTCAAACTAGGGAATCATTAACCTACAATTCGAGCCACGGAGAGAGTGCCAGTAGGATGTGACAAGGCTACTACCACACCTCTCCCTCAATGTCTCTAGTTTTCGTGTGTGACCCCTTTACTTCTATTTGAGTCTAGTTAGCAAGCTATTGTCAGCCTTCATCCATCGACAAAATGTGTCAGTTGTAACAATCAACATCATAATATCTAGTCATATGTCACATCTGTAATATAAAGAACATTTAACCCATAATAGTCCACTCCCTGACTCGATCTAGAGTCCAAGGAGATCCGTCAAGGCCATCAACCTCCTCTAATGTCCAGAGTCCTACACACTCAGGAGAAACCTGTCAATAGAACCTGTCGATATAAATATAGAAAAAATAACATATCATCAGATCCACAACATCTCATAATCATAATCATAATAAAAAAACCAATCGTATAATGAACTAGATCACTTGCACACAAGTGTCCTCAAAGAATAATTCTGATCAGTGTGCTCAAGAGTGGGATGTTACATACACCCCCTCTTGTTTTAAACTTCTTCCAGAAGTTTCATAGTATATAATTACCGAAATAAAGTATTCATAATATCTATATGTCTATCTATCAAACAAAAATGGAAACCTCTAACACATATCATATGCGTCATCCAAGGTCTTCGAGTGTGGACTAAAGTTGTCCCACTAGACCTTGACCTGATCTACTGGTCGACACCGTAGATTTCTAATGCAATGGTCTAGAATGTGGATTGGCTTTGCCATGAGAAATCCCTCATCCGATACCTGCAAGGAACTCATGTCAATCACATGTGTAGGATCACTAACATAATGTATCAAAATAGATACGTGAAAAACATCATGCATACACCTCAAAGAATCAAGCAAGGCTAGTCGATAGGCCACGAGCCCCTTCTTTTCCAAAATCTCAAAGGGTCCGACAAACTTAGGAGAGAGTTTAACACCCTTTCCAAACTTGATCGAACTCTTGTGTGGTTTCACTAGAAATAAGAATTGATCACCAACTGCGTAACTACGATCGACACAATGTGCATTATAATAACTCTTTCATCGATCATGTGCTTCCTTGATCATTTGTATTATTGTTTTCATTTGATATTCCATATCTTGGATCACTTCTGGTCCCACCAGGACACTACCCTCAAGTTGATCCCAGCTCAAAGGTGTCTGACATGATCATCCGTAAATAAAATCAAATGGCGCCATCTTAATGGTGCTTTGATAACTGTTGTTATATGCAAATTCTACCAGTGGAAAGAATTCCTACCAATGCTTTTGTTGGTCCATCACGTACATACGCAACATAACCTCCAAGATTTGGTTTTTTTATTTAGCCTTCTCGTATGTCTCTTGGTGATACGCAGTACTAAATTTAAGTTGGGTTCCCAAGGCCTCTTGGAAACTCTTCCAAAAGCATCCTGTAAACACTGATCCTCGGTCAGATATAATCTTCTTAGGCATGCCATGCACCCTCACAATCTCACTGATGAAAACTCTAGATATGTCAGGTGCCTGATATGTTGTACGCACATGGATAAAATGAGCACTCTTTGTCAAGTGTTGACTACCACAAAAATCACGTCGTGTCTCCTTACCGTCAGTGGAAATACAATAATATAATCCATCGAAATGACCTACCATTTCAATTTTTGAATAGTGTGTGGCTGTAGTAATCCTACTGGAAGTTTATGTTCAACCTTCACCTACTGACATTCTAGACATCTTTTCACGTAGTTGACTAGGTCTGCCTTCATTCCCTTCCATAATAATAAGGGGGTAAGGTCTGCCCTCATATTCATGACTCCAGGATGAGCCATGCACATGACTCTATGAGCCTCATTTAGGATCAATATCCTCAACTTGGTGTTGGGCGATACGTAAATCAGATTATTAAATCTCAACAATTCATCATTGTCCACAGTAAATCCCTAAAATTTTGGTACCACCATGGTGTTTTGTCTGATAAAATCTTGGACCTCCTTATACCAGTCATTGTCACACCGTAAAGTTAGAATCCTTTCATGTAGATTCGTCTGAAGAGGCATCATTGAAAATATGCGTGGTCTCCGACTCAATGCATCAACCACTCCGTTCACTATTAATTTTATGTAGGTAATCTCGAAATCGTACTCCCTAAGCAATTCCGACCAATGCCTTTGTCACGTGTTCAAGTCGCCTTGCATAAATATGTGTTGTAAACCACAGTGGCCTATTTTTAGTTCTAATTTTCGTCTGATCAGGTAGTGTCTCCAAACTCTCAAGGCATATTCAATGGCTAACAACTCCAAATCATGCATCGCATAGTTCTCCTCATACCTTCTCAAATTCCTTGAGATTTAAGTGATCACTCAACCATCTTGCATCAATGCTCCACCTAAGCCTTCCTTGGATGTGTTAGTACACACCAAGAATTCCTTGTTCATGTCAATGAACTTTAGTATCAGTGTTTTCGTCAACAACTCCTTGAGCCTCCGAAATTCTTTCGCGCATTTCTCAGTCCAAACAAAATTTTTGTTCTTATTCTGCAATTCTGTAATCGGATTTGCTATCTTCGAAGAACCCTTGATGAACCGTTGATGGTATCCTACTAAATCCATGAAGATACGCACTTCTGTGACATTCGTCGATGTAGGCCATTCCATAATAGCCTCAATGTTTGTTGGATCCACAACGATACCTTCGCCAGAGATGACATGCCCTAAGTAATGAATCTTCGATTGATGAAAGGAGAATTTCGATAACTTCCTAAACAATTTTTTCTCTCATAGACACTGTAGTACGAGGCGCAAGTGTTCATCATGCTCCTCCATCGTCCCATAATATATCAAAATATCATCAATGAATACTTGGGCGAACTTGTCCAAGTATTCGCAGAACACCTCGTTCATCAAACTCATAAATACCCCTGGGGCGTTCGTCGGTCCAAATGGTAAAAGAGTAAACTCCTAATGTATAAATTTTGTCTTAAAGGTGGTCTTAGGGATGTCTTCCTCCTTGATCTATAAATGGTGATACCCTGATCTCAAGTCAATCTTCAAAAACATCGTTGCACCTTTCATCTGATAAAATAGATCGTCAATACTTGGCAAAGGATACTGATTCTTGATCGTTGCCTTGTTAAATTGACGATAATCAATGTAGAGTATCCACAACCCATCCTTCTTTCATATAAATATCACAGGTGCACCCCATAGTGACACACTTGGACGTATAAGTCCTAGATCCATCAACTCCTTTAGTTGCATTTTCAACTCCTGTAATTCTGGGGTCGACATCCGATAAGGAGTTCTTGCTATTGGTTCAGTTATTGGTTTTAGGTCGATGGTAAATTCCAATTCCCTCTCCGACGACATCCCAGGTAACTCCTTGGGGAAGACGTCCACAAGCTCTCGCACCACCAGAAGGTTTTCTAGACCTTCCGCTACACCCTTATCATTTAACACAAAGATAGCATATAGCTTACATCCCTTGTGCATGCTCTTCTGTAACTACAAGGAAGAGATGAAACTCAGGAAAAATCCCTGTTTCTGATCTACAATCACGCATCTCTATCCCTCATCATCGACCAAGATCAACCATTTAATCTTACAGTTGAGTATCACTTCATGCGATTCCAACCAGTCCATATTGATCATGATGTCATAAGACCCTAATATTGTGACATACAGGTTGGAACTTGTGAGAAACTCTCCCAGGTTAAGGATACATCCCGTAACCTTCCCTCCAACCTTCTGTTTGGATCTCAAATCCATTTCTACAAAACTAAATTTGTCCTGTTCGAATTCCTTTAACTTAATTATTTTTAGCGCTGCACCAGAAATAAAACTCTCTGTAGCACCTGGATCTATCAAAATACTAAGGGTGTGGTCAGAAACAGTATCTGAGGTCTCAATCACAGTCGATTGGTGCTCTTCCTGGCAGTTATTCATCGCTGCATAAATTCGATCATCCTTGTCCAAATCTCCCACGGTAGTGGTTCTGGATGATCCAGATGCTCTGGTCCTCTCAAATGGGTAGTCATGCTAGTAATGTGTCTCTCAACATGTCCAACACCCTATCTTTGGTCGAGTACTCCTGGTACCTGAAGTAGAAGCTGACGACCCATTGGCCTGGAACCCTCGTCTGTTCTGCTGAACAAGCCTAAACTGTTGTTATTGTGGTCGATGTTGCTACTGGTGTTGTGGTCCTCTGTAAGGAGTCCATTGTTGAGGTGTTGGTCACCAAGGTGTAGTGAAGGTGGAACCTCTAGAAGCTCCTCAATATCCTGGTGGATTCCTACCTGGTGTTTGGTGCTACTGCACACCAGATCTCACCTACTCTGTTCATCTCGCCAGAGTCCTGATCCGACCCCCACTGATGAGATCCTCCTCTATTATGAGGGCCTTCTGGATGACATCGTGCAAGTTTTGAGGCATTAAAATACTCACTTTTGCATGAATGCTGACATTAAGGTCGAACACGAACTTGTTGATCTTAAGTTTCTCGATATTCAGGTGTGGAGCATACCGAAGCAACTCCATAAATTGGGCCTCGTACTCGGGCACCGTACGACCACCCTGTCACAAGGCGTTGAACTCATTGAGATAATGCTCAATGAAATCTTCAGACAGATACCTCTCCTGGAACCGTTCCTTGAACATTTCCCATGACACGTCTTGGACGACCATGTTCAATTGTGGCAGGAGCATCTTCCACCATAGAAGAGCGCTAGAAATACTTCCATGCAGACCTTCATGTTCGAGTTATAGTCGCGAATTGAAAATCACATCTCCATATTCTCCAACCATGCCTTAGCAGCTGCGCCGTCTGGGGCACCAAAGAACTTGGGAAATTTGAGCTTCTCGAGTTCACGGTGAATGCTAATAGTACTTACCGGGGTGCATGGTGGACCATCAGGAGGTGTCGGCGCCTGAGCCTCATCTCTATCCAAATGACTGTTAGGTGCCTCATAAATCCTCTGAAAGGACCTCATCAACCCAGCCACATCACCCAGATCTATTTGTTCCTGCTCGAAAACTTGTTCGTCTCCCTGGGGGTTAGACCCCTTGGGCGTGGATGCTAATGGGGGCGTCGTGCCTCTTCCCCTAGCACCCCTTCATCTGCCTCTGTGACATCCTCTAACCATTATTACCTGCACGCATACAAATCAATTTTAATTAGCGACATTTATAATCAAGTATCCAATCAATGGAAGCCGTAGTGATCCCAAGTTGCGGGTCGAACCGACTTTGATTCCATATATAACAACCCCCGTCGTTACGACAACATGCGACGCATAAAAAGTGCAATATTATTTTCTAAGCAGGAAAGTAACAAGGACAACAATCAATCAACGCAACTCGACGAAGAACACAATGCACGCAATTCAGGCAACAGACAACATAATGACCTAGAATACTAGCACATCATGCAACTGGATGCAACATACAAAAATCAATCAGACAAAAATAAAAACGAATACCCGCCCATCCTACCCTACAAGGTTAGGACCTCCAGGACACATAAGCAATGCTCAAGCCCAGTTTCCCATCATTTTTTACCATTTAAGGTCTCAAGGATGGTGATTGTTCTGAGGAACAAGGAAGTGTCTACATCCCACCCAACACAATCAAGTCCAATATAGTGAAAGAAAGAAAAAACATTATCAATGGTCAACCAGGCACAAAAGCATTCTAATAACCCATCACATGTAACATAAAATTCCATGGCGCAAAAGAAATTAAATACTAAATCCATCTAGCGACGACATAAGTTGAGGCGCCATAATCCTCTTATCTAATTTGAGGGCGCAACAAATCTACTTAACTTACAGGCACGTAGTTAAATAATTCATAAAATTACAATAAAATTTCATGGTGCAAGAAGTATTAACCAATAACCATTCATACCTTGACTTTTCAATGCGCACAAGTTAAAAAAATATAAACATGATACAATACCTTAATTTTTTAGGCGCATAAGAGATAACTAAGTTTTAACCATCTATCAAGAATAAATTAATTAAACTAAATAACCTAACATCTAAAACCATCATTCCATACATTAATTTCATGCGCACGAGTAATAAATTGAATCTAAGTGAGCATGCATCCCTGTCATCTATTGCACAAGAGTACCCAATCCTTTTTATTAAAAGGCACAAATATATCATATACTGTAACTCATCACACTCTACAATGATTACAAGGCACTGAGGAATATAAAAATCTTTAACTATCTACAATCCACTGCATAGGAGATTCAAAGACTCTTTAACCATCATATATTACATAAAAACCACAAGCGCAACTTTATCTTGTAAGTAAACTAATCTCCACCAACTAAGAGTTAAGTTAAATCTAAGGGCTTCCCAAATGGAGGCTAAGATGCAAGTTCAAATTTTATTTTAATCATTTGACAGAAAAGTTTAAGGATTACAAAAATTTAAATTTTGTCACAACATCTAATTAAAGAAAATCTATCAATGATATGTTTTGATGAGGTGCCTCGGGTCAGTATGCATTGAATATTAAGTTACCCATGAGCACATGTGAATGGTATTAGAGTAGTGTAACTATAATGGAAAAAGTTAAAAGATATTTATACAAAACTCCACCTTATAAATTAACCGGGAAAAGTTGAGAACATCATCTAAGGATGCCCAGTTGTAAGGTGAGACAGAAGGAGTCAGTAAACATAAGTTCAAGGCTTGAGACGTCATACTCTGGAGTTTATTACTATTAAAAAGGAAATGATTATTAATCAGATATTAAAGTATGTTCCCAACCAATCCTTATAAGGTTTACTTATGAAACTTACAAAATTAAAAAAAAAATCCCTTCGACAATTTAAAGAAAATGGAATACTTCCTTTCATTTAGAAAAAACTCAATTATCCATCTAATTATTAGAAAGGAAAACTTTTACTCCACTATAAGAATAATCCCAATGTTCAAGTGGAAAATGAAAATTAGAGAAAATAAATATAATTCTAGAACCATCAATCTAATAATCTACAAAGGAACGCAACTAGGCTAAGCTATCCCCACCCTCCACAAATAAATCCCTGCTATTAACAATCGAGAGAAGGGAAAAGGATTTGGAATAAAAAATTTAATTGGACATAATTAATTCTGGATTATAAGGATGAACTAGAATAATTCTAATATTTCCTGGGGCTCGTGTAACTTCAAAAAATTGAATTAAAATCCAGGTGAAAGGAAAAAGGGGGTGTCTAGTAAAACTCGTATGGAGTTTAGTTTCCCAATTAAAAATCAGCACAACACTGGAATGATAACAACCTCCTACCAGAGAACTGGGAAAAGGTAATAAAAGTCTGAGTCGATGAAAAACGTCAGTGAAGGGAAATCTCTTGGGGAAATCCAGAGATTCGGGCTTACTCCGGAACCAAGGGAAGTTCCTGTCGCTCTTTTGCTTCAATTCACAGCCAACGCAAAAAACTACATGTCGAAACCCAACAATCACACGCCCAACTACGATTGAAGGGGAGGAGAGGTCATGATGGATCCCACAAGGGGTGAGGCTAAGTGTTATTCGTGCCACCTAGGGCCACGTAGCACCGGACAACATGCCAACAAACCATACTCAATAATGTCGGAGAGAAAACATCAAGGCACATGAGAGTAACACGTTCAAGAGTAAGAATACAAAATCCATGCTGAGAAGAATAGGTGCGGGAAACGCCTAGCGCTCCGAGTGAACGGTGAGAGATAAATATATGAGTGTGACCCGTCCAACCATACAAAAATAGAGAATATAAAAAGGGAAGGGTAGATAGAGGGATTCCTTTTCAGAGATGCAGGGAAACTCTTTTTTTTTCTTTTCTTCTTGGACTAGGGGGAACAATAGAAGCAAGAAATTCCCAACCCCCTTTTTACACAGGAAACACGAATTGATGGCTATGTAAGAACAAATTTATTTTGAGGAAGCGTCAAGCCTCCTTCCATACATGGAGGCTCGAGATAAAGGTCAGAACACGGTTTTCATTTTTTGAAAAGAAACCTAGCCTTGCTAAGAAGGGAGAAAAACCAAGGAGAGAAGATCACCCAAGCGTGAAGAGATAAAAATAGAAACCCTACAAAAATATCCAAGGTGCAGATTTAAAAATACCAATATGCAGAGGAAAAAAAATGAGACGCGGAGAATTGTAGATAAGCAAAACGTAGTGGGAAAAAAGAACCTAAACACAAGCTATTCACTGAATTAAAACAAGAAGGCGCAGAGACAGAAAATGGGTTTCGCAAGATGAACAAACAAGAGGTAAACCCTCAATCACAGAGGGTGAGAAGGACACAAAGATAGTGAAGGTTAAAATAAAAAAATTTAAATTTACTGGCTTCTTCCTTATCAGATCAACAAACAAGTGCACCCAAATCGAGTTTCAGGGAACCATTAAAATATTCATCAACACATAAATTCATATATATATATATATATATATATATATATTTTAAACTAATTTCAAGCAACTAACATGTGTACCATAACTGAAGGTGCAAATCCTGAAGTGGTTGTCCCGCGATTGTTCTCCGTCCCTCTCCTACTTTCTAACCGCTGAGACCTTGCTGGTACCTCCCAGCCAACACTAGGGGTACTCTTTTTTCCCATAAGCCACTCGAGCCGCAAAGGGGGCACACACACAATACCAAATAATGCTAGCTCCCAGCTCGCCTCGCAAGGTTGATCTACCACTCGTTATCCGAGCTGGCTATCCCAACTCCCACAAGAGAAATTCTGTCAAGATAAATTTTGGTAGTGTAACCTTATGCATACTAGACGTGATCCATACTCCTCTTCCGCCATCCTTTTTATAGATTTTTATTAGTAATTATTTTCCCAAACCCTCATTAGATTATTTTTTTAAAATTTAATTGGGATAAACTTCCCCCGTACACGTCACCCGATCCCTTCGTTGCATGAGAAAATCAATCAATCAATTAATTAAATTTTCTTATTTCCTCACACACCTAAAATATCTCCTAAAAACTCTCCTTGATGTCCCTTTATTCCCTTACATTTCTTAAATGACTTACACCTTACTTAAAGCCTAGTTGAGTTCACAATTAGAAGGTTCCAAAGACTAGATTCCTTACTATGTTAGACATTCCCCTTTTTCTTAAGTTTCCCCTTTTCTTCTAAGTTCAGATTTATGAAGTTTAGATATAAGCAACAATTTACCCTTTTAATAATTTAATCCTTCATTAAAATTTTACTTTAAATTTTAATGTTTGAATTTTCTTTACCCCCCTTCTTGTTACATGTCCATTCAGTTTTTTTTTTGTTCGCAAGTTCTACTTAGACCTAGATTTTAATTACACTAGGATTGGTGATAGTTTTTAAAAAAAAATTAGTTATTAAACTTTACTCATACCATAATTCATTTTAAGGCTGACCACGTCCTAAGGAGACTTAGTTTTCTAGGTACTAGGTTTATTAACTTACCAGAGTTAAAATTCATGGTGGCCTTCAAGACACACTACGTGCTCCAAGGGTGCCACTCACTTGCATTCTTGTTTTATTTGCGCGACGTGCCCTTTAAGACACACTACATGCTCCAAGGGTGCCACTCGCCTCTTGACTGAATTTGGTAGACGTCAAACCCCTGGAGTCAATACTCTGTCAGGTGACCTTGTGGGAGACTAACAACCTCTGAGGAATAAGGACCCTGCCTTATTGCGTGCCCCTTAGAAGCATCGTGAGTGACTGTCATAGTCTTCCCTCAGGACATCATGGATCTCTCAAACTAGGTAACTGTGCTAGTAGGCTACGACAGGGCTGCTACCACACCTCTCCCTCAATGTCTCTGTTTGTTGTGCGTGACCCATTTACTCCTATGTGAGTCTGGTTAGCAACGTACTGTCAGCCTACATCCATCAACAAAACGTGTCATCTATAACAATAAACACCGTAATATCTAGTCATATGTCACATCTGTAATATCAAGAACATTCAACCCATAACAGTCTAATCAAGGACTCGATCTGGAGTCCAAAGATATCCTTTGATGCCATCAACATCCTCTGACATCCAGAGTCCTTCACACTCAGGAGAAACCAATCAATATCACATGTCAATATAAATATAGGAAAAATAACATATCATCAGATCCACAACATATCATAATAATAATCAAACAACCAATCGTATAATGAACCAGATCACTTGCATGCAAGTGTCCTCAAAGAATGAGTTCGATCAATGTGCGCAAGAGAAGGATGTTACACATCACAACTAGATAAGTGGTGGAAAATTTATTTCTTAGAAGCATTAGGCTACCTCAACCTATAACAACCCTAGTTTTACTCCTCACGAATTATAATGTATTTGTGAAAACACTGATTAGACTGGTGAGCCGATATGTGTTGGGATAGAGAGCATGCATTGTTTAATACAATCGAGGGATGACCTATATAAATTGTACATTCTAATAATTAATAAAAATAATTATCGTTGGTTGCAATACAAGTAAGACAGTAATGACGGGGGGCTATGATTCCATAAGAGAGGGCACTGAAGAGGGGTCCAAGGAGTTACTCATTTCTATTAATTTATCCATTTTCATATTAATGTTTATCCCCTTTGAAATATCAAAAGATCTCTTCAATTGATGTAAGAGTGGTAGGTGGGAAAAATATTCACTTATTTATGATAGAATGGGTTGAGTGCAACGTCTTTTTGGGAAATGTGAGAGTCAAACTTCCATGAGAAAAAAACGAAATTTGGATGGGCTATTGGGATAGTTTCTGGATGTTGATTTTGGGAAGCAAGAGGAGATATAGGTGTTAGGAAAGAGCACTAGCCATGTCGTGTTTAATAACAACCTTGAGTGGGATGATTTTTTTGCAAAGAGTAAAGTTGTATGCTTGTATTTGATATTTCCTATTGAGGAAATGGCTTAAGAGAATTGAGAAGGATGTTCTGAGAAATATTGAATTAGTTGAGAGTTCTTGGAGTCCCCAACTGTAATATTTCATATAAAAATGTGCATTGGATCCCTAGAGACAAGTGGGAAGGCTCGGGGGACTGTGTGGTAGAGAAGGGGGGTACCGTTCCTTGGTTTGTGCAGGTTGAGAGTAGGAGAGATGGTGGATTAAAATTGTTGTTGGAGAAGAACCCATGTTTTGGGTTGCTGAAAGTGGAGAGTGGAAAACCAAGAGAGCCAGACCCTTTTGGACTCATAGACTCATCTTGGGGGTGGCCTGTTGTTGAGATAAATGGAACAACAATACATGGGAGAAACGTCCCTTGTATGCAACCAGTCGGTTCTTCACAAAGAGATAAGTTTTTTGTGCGACTTCTTATGGTTTCATTTCATTGTGTGAATTTATACTTGAATGTTTTTATGTCGCTTGAACAATTGCATTAACATTTTTATAAATGTTTTTTATTTCATTAGTAATTTAGCATGCTTCATGTTGTTAATTTTATTGTGTCAAAGAGAAAAATTAAATGCGTTCAACACGATGGGGTATTTTACACAAACCTTCACTCAAATAATTACTTCATTATAAGTACATGGGTAGTATCAATGATTGTTGTGTCCCTTTCGTCACTTGAATGAGAAAAAGAGGGGAACTTGCAAGTCTAGTTGGGTCTGCTAGACATGACAGGCGTTAGTGTATGAATTAAACAATTCAATCACATGAAAGAAACAAAAAACTAAGCTAACAACAACTAAAGAAATAAAACTAAAATGCATGAGGGAATTAGAACCAAAACTAATCAAACAAATGACCAATAATCATGCCACCAATGGAGAAATATATTAGTGGGAAAACACCGTAGAGAAAGGGGGACTTGTGGATCCCCTCTTCCTCCTTGGGAGGGCTCTTGAGTCCCCTATGTGAGAGCTCTTCTTACAAATGGTAAATTATAAAGAAAATGGTGAAGAAATCCAAGATTATTCCCTCAAGAGGTGAAGTGAATAGCTTAATGAGATGATGTTAATATGCTCCAAGAAAAAAAGAGGTTTCTTGTAGGAGAATAGAGGCGGCATAACAATACAATGAGATTCTTGAATTCTAAGTGCACCCATGGCATCCTTTTACAACTTCCCTTTGAGGTAATATCCAACCGGTCTTTAGTGTGAACAAGGGGATCTTTAGGGTGCCCTTAGGTCTTTGACCAACCCCCCACTCAGATTCAACTCGGATTTAAGGGTCAAATAAAGTTGGGATCTGGTCCAGAAGTGGGTGAGGTGCCGACAAGAACCACAAATGCGTCGTTCATAGGAGTGTGTGGATTTTATCGTACACAGTTGCACATCGGGAACATGTGCGCTTTTTTGGATTCTTTGTCTTGGGAATGTGCACGCGCTTCCTTTAGTGTTTCAGTGCATGTCAATTTTTTAACCAGTTGTATAGTTTGTGCCTTTTGGAAATGCATTTTTTGGGCTGCAGGTGAACTAATAGGTGTTTGGAGATGTTGTATTCCTGTAACTGTTTGCGGATGAAATTTCAGTGATAACATATGCCCCCTGATATGTGAGGTTAGGAGCATATGTATAGCCGAAATACATCAATGTTTCTTCTACTGAGAGTACCATTGTAATGAAGAATGTGGATAGGAACTACAAGAGTGATCTATCGAAGGGAGAGGGGAACCTGTGGAACCCAAACCTTTATCTAGGTATGGGAAATAAAATCTGTATACAAACCAGGCGGACATGCCCCATGCTCGTGTCATGAAACTAAAAAATATATGACAATAATTGAAGTTGTATGCTGATGTAGATAACTGCAATGCCCTTCGAGGTGGTTTGATAATGGAAGATTACAATTCTGATGGTGAACATACTCTGAATAGAGGCAAGGACACATGTAGGAAGTTTTGATGACTCGTAAGAATTGATGGCCTAACAAATTCAGAGGTCTTTGGCTAGTATAAAACAACTGCAATAGTCGCATAGTAAGACCCACCGTAACATGAGAGTGTGTTGACGTCGAATGTTATGGGGGTCAATGACAGTAGAGAGAAATGATGGTTCTCGATGTGTCATCCGAGACTTATAAAGGTAATGAGAATCAAGATATTGTTTCCCTTCTGGAAAATGTGTTGATGTCGACAGAGAGGGAGACACGACTCTAAGAAGCAAAAGGGCTTCATGAAATCCACTGGATAAGATTAGGAATGGATAATAAACATGGATGAAATCAAGATGCCATGAGACACAAGACTTTCCTTGGTTGGGGATATATGTAAAGGGTGAGTGGAAGCAACCTGTCAAACTTGATCTAGCATCAGGGGGATGACTAGACATGGTTAAACTGTGCCAGAGGCATGACAAAGTGGACAAACATAGAGATCAGGGGTACATGAATTGTGGGATACTCAGGGTTTATGGACAATGTCAACATGAGGAGAAGAGAGTGAATTCCCCAACCAAGGATGACATGGGTTTATTTGCCAAAAAAAAGAAGGTTGTCAAGGGAGACAACAAAAATCTATGTAAATGCTGGAAACAAAGGCTTTTTACAATGACCAAATGAATAAATAATAATTTGGGATGAGTGTATAGATACAGAAATGGGTGCCCCAGTGAAAGATGGCATGGCTTGTGAGGGCGCAAGTTGCATGGAGAATGGGTGGAGGGTGGGGGCCCCATGGGTGGGTTTTTGTATGAGGTAAATGAATGGAGGACAATATACAGATGGGAAAACTTATTGTGGAGGAAATGGAGGGTTAATGATATTGCAAAGGCGCAGTCAAACGTGAACCATGATGAGATAACCTGGGAGTCTGTTGGGAAAGCTAGAAAAATGAGGAGAAGGAGTATGCGACTGATTCTTGGAAATGCCAAGACTCCCATCCCTAGGGGGTGAAAGAAGCATGAGTGTCAAAGTGCCAAGGGGGACTATGAATGGGACAAATCATGTGGGGAAGAGGGATATCAGGTAATAGTACCAAATTACAGTGGAGGTGATAGTACTAGAGAGACGAATGTGAGGATCCTAAAGGATAATGTCAGAGGGTGTGACTGGGAGATGTAATTGGTATTCAGAGAGAATGACTACATGCTAGTGTTGATCATATACCTGAATGGGTTTTGTTGATTTGTGATGACCAAGTACCTGCACACATTAGAAATGAATACCCGATGTGAACAATATTTGAAGATAAAGAACATATAACAATTATTTGATAATGTTGAACATGAGCATGCGAACCTAGACGTGATGTGAGAAAAACGCACCCCCGGGGCTTGGTATGGATGGTGACCCGGGGAATGTGACTATGTAGGTGGCGGGATCTTGATCCCGTGGATGAAGATGGATCGAAAAACAGAGACTCTGAGCTCCTGTAACTGAGCGTGGAATTTTTGAAAAAGGGACAATATATAATTGTGGTGCCCACAATGCCACCTCATTTGTACCTGTGGCCATAGTGAGTTGACGAGAGGTTTTTCAAGGAGTTTTGGGGATTACGAGAGTTGAAGCCAACCGATCTAGGATTTGTGAGAGCTAGGTTAGTGGTCTCATCCTCCAGCATAGTAGATAAGGTTTATTTTCTGGGTAGGGTCATACGAATAGTCGTACTAGAGGTTTTGTAGGGGTGGGCCCACCAATACGTGGGAGAAGGAAGGATATGCATGCTGAGATGCACGGATATAATTACATATCCCATGTATGATGTGTGGATGTGTTTAAAACAACCACGCATGGTGGTGCATGAGTGGGAAAAATAGGTGCACATTGGGTGTGAGCCTGTTCAAATTACAGTGGCGCACTGTGCACAACTATTTCTCATATAGCTACGCATTAGTGCGCAACTGTGTTAATAACAGGTGTGCATGAATGCAAGCTTGTGAGGGTGACAGATGTGCATTGATGCACATCTGTTTCTTCGACATTCGTGCATTGATGCGCAACTGTGTGAAGAAAAGGCGTGCATGTGTGTGCGCCTGTGGGGGGTAATAATCGTGCACTTGAGGCAAAGCTGGGGTTTTTGAAAAAAAGTGTGTTTTTGAAGATTTTTTAAAGATGATGATGGCTGATCAAGTGTTGTTTGTGTGAATTTAGGTGATGATGCAGGAGCATCGTAAGAAAGCACAAAAGAGAAGGACAACTGGATACACACCAATGCACATTTTGAGAATATTTTGAATTTCAAAAGGATGAAGCATTAATGTAATATCTGGAAAATATATTTTTTCTTTTATGATTTAGAGATTGTAACGCAGATCTTGAGTGGTTTCTCTCATCTGTTTGTTGGAGGAAATTAATGTAATAAATGTAAAGTATATGTAGGATTTAATTCGATTAGATAGCTAGAGGTTGTAGGAGGGAAAACTCTAGAAATTTCCCTCATATGTATTGTATTGTATCATTATTCTCAATTATAAGAGCTGTAGAGAAAGAGAGAGCAGAGAAGAACAAATATTGTAAAATTTGTATGAGAAGATAGTTGTTGCTATAGGACCCATGTACATATGCACTTGGATTAATATAAGAAATGGATCCAACTTCATGGTGTCTATGAATTTTGTTTACATCTATTGAATGGTATGTTTACAATTAATTTCAATCTCTGTTATGCATTTGTTTCAATGTTGTGTATGTGTATGATTTCATGTTGAATGTATGAAGCTCGTGAGAGGGAGAGTATGAGTTTCCATTTTTTCTCATTCCAAGAATTCCTGCAAGGAGTGCAGTGAAGGTCCATAAGGAGTGCATTGACAAGATTCTAAGTTTTACCTTAGAGAAGCTCAGGAGAGATATCATTGTTCTCATACCAGCAAAAGTACACGTATAGAACAGAGCCGTGCAAGGTGTGCACAGGCCAGGTTGAAGTCTTACACTTTTCCAACCCAGTGAATGGTTGAAGAGTTATTCTCACTAGGAGTGCACAGAGTTGGAGAGTTCAGATAATCAGAGATTATCGTGAAGCCACAAGGAGTGCGGGTAGAATCCCTTAGAATCCCTGAGTTTGTAGCAAGAATCAAGCTCAGGAGGGATAAATACTTTGAAGAGTTCGAAGGAAAGATGAGGTTGAAGTTACCTCGCAGAAATCAAGCTCAAAAGGAGACGTTGAGTTATTTGGCCAAGCACATCGAGAAATTGAACGGACGATCAAAATTCTCCAAGGGAGAGCTACCGATTTTTCGTGGACCATTGGATCTAGTGGATTAGCGGAGAAGTTAAGGTTGAGTGTCTCTCAACACTCTCAAGCTCAGGAGGAATAGTCGTCATTAGATCTAGATCAACGAGAGCCTTTGATCTTGTGTTTTGAAGTTTTGACGTTTTGGGAATTCAGGAGTGTGGAGGAAGTTGTGACCTAGAGTCAGGAGTCACGAAATCCTGATAGGATTTGGACTGTCAGATTGGGGAAGAATCTGGATCGCTGATCCACATCAAAGAATTTGTGGGTTCGGACTTCGGGAAGGGGAGAGGAGATTGCATCGCGAACTCGTAAGCCGCAAAGTCCCGACGTGTTCGGAGGTGGACCCCAACATGTGACTAAGGTCACATGGTTGAGGCATAAGGGAGAAGCTAAAGACCCGATTATCCCTTTTTGGAGTTTCAGGAGTCAAAGGAGTCAGAGGGACTCACAATAGAAATCGTGAAGTTAGGAAATCTGAAACACCTTTTCGGGTGAAGGTCATAGTCACATCGGTTGGTCACGTGGAGTAGAGATTTGCGCCTAGTGATTTTTCGCACAGGCGTAAATTCTAAGAAGGACCTATGGACATACGTGTTGGAGATTCAAGTTGGGAATCAAGGAGCCATTTCAGCTCATGGAATAGAAATATCCAAAGACCGAGAGGTCACGCAGATCTTGCTAAGGTAGGAGTGTTGCGTCAGGTGGTATCAGAGCTTAGAATCATTATTTTATGTAAGTAAGAGGAGACATAAGGAAAATTGTGATTTGAATTCTGCATGGAATAGATTTAAACAATGCCACCAAGAAGACGCCAAGAGAGACTCATGCCCGATCCATTCGTGGAAAGGGAAATGGGATAAATTCATGCTTGATTGGATGCTATGGAGACAACACATAGAAGAACAACTGATACTGGAGATGTCAGTGAGGCCGAAAGCGAAAATGAAGATGGAGCCAAAGAAGAAGTTGTAGCTGAAGATGCTGCAAAGGAATGCCTATTCAAAGTTGTTGCAAGAGTAGGGGCCAGAGAAAAAATGGACATCCCGATGTATGAAGGAAACTTAGACGTTGAGGAGCTGCTAGATTGGTTTAGAGCTCTGGATAAATATTTTGATTATGAAGATATCGAAGAAGATAAAAAATTTAAACATGTTGTCACTAGACTGAAAGGGCATGCAACACTGTGGTGGGATGAACTGCAGGATGACAGGCATTGCAAAGGGAAATGACGAATCAAAATATGGGATAGGATGGTCGCAAATATGAAATCCAAATTCATACCCAGAGATTAACAAATTAATTTGTTTCGAAGAATGCAGAATTTGCAATAGAAGGGGATGACAATGAAGGAATACACTAAGGAGTTTTATAGACTCAACATTAGGGCAAGTCGTCATGAGAGTGATGATGAAAAATTCGCCAGATACATGAATGGCTTGAGATATGAAATTCAAGATTAGATGAGCATGGTGACAATCAGAAATGTAGAAGATTCTTATCAAATTGCTTCAAAGGCAGAAGTAAAATTGGCCCGAAAGTAAGGTCAAAGGGGAAGGGGTAGAAGTCAAAGTAGAGGCAAAGCACTTTCCCAAGACAGAGTAGTATAGAAGCCCAGTGATGAAGAAAATAAACCTCATAACCACCCAGAAAGGGGAGGAATCTCACAAGGAGGACAGTATGCCGACATGAACACTTTTCCTCGAGCCAGAGGAAGAGGAACAAACAAAGGTGGTGAAATAAAGTGTTTTTTTTGTGGGAAGATAAGACACAAATATTTTGAATGTCTCGACAGAAAAAGAGATGGAGGAGGCCAAGATCACATTTCGGAAGTGCAAAGGATAAATGTTGAGGCATGAGATGCAGAAGGTGAAAGATCCTTAATGATGAGGAAAATTCTCTTGAAGCCAAAGAAGGAGGTGGAGAATCCAATTGAAAGGAACAGTTTGTTTAGAACTTCTTGCAAGACCAAGGATAAGGTATTCAAGGTAATTGTGGACAGTGGAAGAAGAGATAATCTAGTATCCACAGAAATGGTGGAGAAGATGGAATTGGAAACAGTTGCACATTCGAGCCCATACAAGGTTTTGTGGTTGCAAAAAAGACATCAGGTAACAGTCACTAAACAATGTTTAGTTGAATTTAAGATAGGGGGATATAGAGATGAGATTTTATGTGATGTTATTCCCATGGATGTCTGTCATCTTTTGTTGGGGAGACTGTGGAAATATGAAGGAAATGTTTTCCATGATGGAAGAAATAACACCTATACCTTGGAGAAGAATGGTAGAACACATATGTTGTTGCCAATTGAAGACAAGAAGGAGAAGGAAAATACAAGAAATACTATACTTCTCATGAGTGGAAAGGAACTTTTGAATGAAGCAAAGAAATAAAAATACATGCAGTTTGTTATGGTGAGAAAACCTATAGTCATCTTGACTAATACTTCGATAGATGATCTATCGGAGGAAGTTCAGGAAATGATGGAGAATTTTGCTAATATAGTGGTGGATGATTTACCTTGTTCTCTTATGCCCATCAGAAGTATAAGCCATCATATTGACCTTATACCAAGGGCGAGTTTACCAAACAAAGCAACGTACAGACTGACACCTCAGGAGAATGAAGAAGTTAATAAGCAAGTCCAGGATTTGATGGATAAAAGATTAATTAGAGAAATCTTGAGTCCATGCGCTATGCCAACAATGTTAAATCCAAAGAAGGATGGTGGATGGAGAATGTGTACAGACTTGAGGGATATAAAAAAAATCACCATCAGGTATAGATTTCATTTACCAAGGATGGGTGACTTGATGGATTGCTTGAGTGGAGAAAAGTTTTTTTTTTAAATTGATTTGAAAAGCGGATATCATTAGATTAGAATGAGGGAAGGTGGTGAATGGAAGACAACATTCAAAACGAATGAAGGGATGTATGAATGGCTTGTCATGCCATTTGGTTTGACAAATGCACCAAGTACTTTCATGTGATTGATGAACGAAGTCTTGAATTATTTCATTGGAAAATTTGTAATTGTGTATCTTGATGATATAGTGATCTTCAGTAAGACCAAGGAAGAAAATTTGAGACACCTAACTCTAGTGATGAGGAGGTTGCAACAAGAGAAGTTGATGATAAATCTGAAGAAGTCATCTTTCATGAAGAAGGAAATCATTTATTTGGGGTTCGTGATCTCTTTGAATGAGTTGAATATGGATCCTGAGAAGGTAAAAGCAATCAAAGAATGGCCATCACCAAGGAACATATTTGAAGTCAGAAGATTCCATGGATTAGCAATTTTTTATAGGAAGTTCATAAAAAAATTTAGTGGGATTAGTGCATCAATGATGGACACAGTCAAGAAAATACACAAATGTTTTCATTGGACATAGGAAGCAGAGAAAAGTTTCAATTTGTTAAAGGAGAATATAACTTGACAGCCAGTTCTGGTGTTGCCATATTTTAGTAAGAAATTTCAAGTGATATGTGATGCAAGTGGATTTGCGATTGGATCAATCTTAAGTCAAGACAATAGACTGATTCCATACTTCAGTGAGAAGCTGAGTGATGCCAAAATGAAATATTCCATGTATGATAAAGATTTTTATGCAATCATACAGGCGTTGAAAAAATGGAGGCACTACTTGGTTCCGAAAGAGTTCATTTTGTATAGCGATAACCATGCTTTACAATTCCTAACCAAACAGGAAAAATTGAACCAGAAACATGCAAAATGGGTTGAATTTATGCAGAACTTTACTTTTGTTATAAATCATATTTTTGGAACTGCTAACAAGGTTGTTGATGCATTGAGCAGGAAATGTTTGATTCTGCAGGAGTTTCAAGTGAAGACCTTAGGTTTTGATAGCCTTAACGACATATACAGAAATGATTCAGATTTCAAGGATGCTTATGAAGCATGTGAGAATCCTGTTCTGAGAGATAGAAGCCAATGGATTGAATATTTAGTTCAGGATGGACTGCTATTCAAAGTAAATCAGTTGTGTATTCCAAAGAGTTCTATGAGAGAGAATCTTCTAAAGGAAAAACATAGTGGAGGATTGGCTTGACATTTCGACCATGACAAAACATTTGCGCAACTAAACAATTTGTATTATTGTCTAGGGATGAGGACGAAGGTCAAGAAATTTGTCAACAAATGTAGAATTTTCCAGCACGCAAAAGGGAAAATACAGAATACAGGATTGTGTCAACCATTTCCAGTACCAGAGAGGCCGTGGGACATGGTAAGCATGGATTTTGTGTTAGGACTGCCGAGGACACATAGAGGTTGTGATTCCATATTCGTGGTAGTAAAAAAATTCTAAAAAATGGCACATTTTATTCCATGTCAGAAAACCAGTGATGCAACACACATTGCAAATCTATTTTTCAAAGAAGTTGTTCAACTTCATGATTTACCCAAGAGTATTATTTCGGATAGAGACACCAAATTTGTTGGTCATTTATGGAGGAAACTATGGAAGAAGCTGGGGACAAATTTATCTTTTAGCTTAGCATATCACCCTCATATAGATGGACATACTAAGGTAGTAAATTGAAGCTTGGGAGACTTATTGAGGAGTTTGGTAACTGAACATCATAGTCAGTGGGATCATATTTTGTCGCAAGTGGAATTTGCATATAATAACTCACCTAACAGAAGCACAAGATAGAGCCCATTCCAGATAATGTATGGAATGCAACCAAGAGGCATATCTGAGTTGAGGGACTTAGAGCAGCATGAGTTTAGAAGTGTTGGAGCTGAATATTTTGCAGCAGAGATGCAAGAGCTCCACAGTAAGATTAGAAAGAAATTGCAGAGTTCCAACCAGGAATATAAGCGCAGAATAGATCAACACAGGAGAGACCTTTAGCTCGAAGTGGGAGACTTAGTCTTATCACATCTAAGAAAAGAAATATTCCCAAGGGGAATGTATATTAATATGAAAATGAAAAAGATAGGACCGTGTAAGATTTTGAGGAAATTTGAGGAAAATGCTTATGAGATAGAATTGCCATATGGTGTGGGAATATCACCCATATTCAATGTAGAATATCTATACCCTTATAGAGAAAATGAAGCGAGAGGAGAAGAGAACCAAAAGGAAGTTCAATGGGTAAAACAGATGCATGTAGCTGAAAAGACACAGATGGAAAAGATCATTGATCAGAGAGTTAGCAAGAAGACCTGAAGAAAGACGTATTTTGAATATTTGGTAAAGTGGAAGGGACACTCGATTGAGGATTCCAGTTGGGAAAGCAAAGAAGAGATCCAGAAACATGGACAGACGGTGAAGGAGCTCGTGGATAGGAGCCCATGAAATTTTCAGCCAGAGGAGTATGATGCAGGAGCATCGTAAGCAAGCGCAAAAGCGAAGGACAGTTGGATGCACACCAATGCAAATTTTGAGAATATTTTGAATTTCAAAAGGATGAAGCATTAATGTAATATCTGGAAAATATATTTTTGATTTTATGATTTAGAGATTGTAACATAGATCTTGAGCGGTTGCTCTCATTTGTTTTTTGGAGGCAATTAATGTAATAAATTTAAAGTAGATGAAGGCTTTAATTCGATTAGATAGATAGAGGTTGTAGGAGGGATAACTCTAGAAATATCCCTAGTATGTATTGTATTGTATCATTATTCTCAATTGTAAGAGTTGTAGAGCAACAACAAGAAGAGAAGAAAAGAGATTGTAGAATTTGTATGAGCAAATAGTTGTTGTTATAGGATCCATGTATAGATGCACTTGGATTAATATAAGAAATATTTGATCCAACTTCATGGTGTCTATGAATTTTGTTTACATCTATTGAATGGTATTTTTACAGTTAATTTCAATCTCTATTATGCATTTGTTTCAATGCTATGTATGTGTATGATTTCATGTTGAATGTGTGAAGCCCGTGAGAGGGAGAGCATGAGTTTTCATTGTTTCTCATCCTGAGAATTCCTGCAAGGAGTATAGTGAAGGTCCACAAGGACTACGTTGACAAGATTCTGATTTTTACCTTAGAGAAGCTCAGGAGAGATATCATTGTTCTCATACCAACAGAAGTGCAAGTATAGCACAAATTCGCGCAAGGTGTGCGCATGCTAGGTTGAAGTCTTAGAATTTTCCAACCTAGTGAGTGGTTGAAGAGCTACTGTCGTGAGGAGTGCGCAGAGTTGGAGAGTTCAGATAATCAAAGATTATCATGAAGCCAAAAGGAGTGTGGATAGAATACCTTAGAATCCTTGAGTTTGCAGTAAGAATCAAGCTTAGGAAGGATAGAGACTTCGAAAAGTTTGAAGGAAAGACGAGGTTGAATTTACCTCACAGAAATAAAGATCAGAAGGAGATGTCGAGTTATTTGGCCAGGCGCATCAAGAAATTGAACGGACGGTCAAAATACTCTGAGGGAGAACTACCAATTTTCCATGGACCGTTGGATCTAGTGGATCAACGGAGAAGTTAAGGCCGAGTGTCTCTCAACACTCGCAAGCTCAGGAGGATCAATCGTCGTTAGATCTAGATCAATGAGAGCCATTGATATCGTGTTTTGAAGTTTCAAAATTTCAAGAATTCAGGAGTGTGGAGGAAGTTGTGACCTGGAGTCAGTAGTTGCGAAATATCGATACGCGAAATCTCGATAGGATCTGGACCATCAAATTGGGAAAGAATTTGGATCGTTGATTAGCATCAAAGAAGTCGTAGGTTTGGACTTCGGGAAGGGGAGAGGAGATTGCATCGCGAACTCGTAAGCCGCAAAATCTCGACGCATTCGGAGGTGGAACCTAGGACGTGACTGAGGTCACATGGTTGAGGCATAAGGGAGGAGCTAAAGACCCGATTATCCTTTTTTATGGTTTTTGGAGTCAAAGGAGTCAAAGGGACTCACAATAGAAATCACGAAGTCGCGAAATCTGAAACACCTTTTCGGGTGAAGGCCATGGTCACATTAGCTGGTCGCACCTAGTGCTTGTTTTCACAGGCGTAACTTCTAAGAAGGACCTGTGGACATACGTGTTGGAGATTCCAGTTGGGAATCAAGGAGCCATTTCAACTCAGGGAATAGAAATATCCAAAGAATATGAGGTCACGCAGAGCCTGTTATGGTAGGGGTGTTGTGTCAGGTGATCAACTTAGTATGTTATTCCATTGGAGAGTGCAGGACTGGGAGCGCCTCAGGGAGGCGGTGAGAGATGAGTTGGGCATTCAGAGACTTTTGGAAGCCTGTGGGATGCTGAAGTTCTTTGAATGCCCATTGATGTGGGTGTAGGAGTACCTGCTACAATATCTAATTTCTATGTGGAGCACTGATTTTCAGTGCTTCATTGTGCAGGGGGAGAAGTTGACATTCTCGGTGAGGGAGGATGTCTATTTCTTGACAGGGCTTCCTTTTTGTGGGATGGCCCTACCTGTTGATCCCTAGTTTCCAGCGGGTGTACACTTGGTAGACGTGGCATAGAGGTATTGTTCGGGACTGAACATTATGTCAGGTTCGGTTGCCCGTATTGAGGCGATGTATGATTTGTTGCATCATTGTATCATCGTGATGATTGTGAGGATCTACGGGTCCTTAGTGACTCAGCGGATCAATGGTGGCCAACTGATTATTATGCAGAGAGTTTTGGATGGGGATTTCTTTGCTTGGGGGTTGATGTTGCATGCCAAGATGATGGGGTAGATTAATCGGTGTCGGACTGCCGAATCTGGTGACTTTTCCTTTGGATCGATCTTGGTGGCGTGGTTTTTGGAGAGGGTTCCCATGTTGCACCCGAGAGTGTTGTCATCGATGGCTGAGGCACAGGAGCCATGACTTATGCGGTGGGAATCGATTTTTGTACGGCATGGAGGTGGGGAGGGTGGCCACTATTTCACGGCTACCTTAGTGCGTGTGTGGCACCAGATGCCACATATTATATTGCGGTTACCATATGGTGGGATGGACTTCTGGCATGACCCAGATATGGTGTTGCCTTCTGGGGAGGTTTGGAACCAAAGAGGTATGTTGATGTTATTTATTTTTTTATGATTTCCATAGTATATCATATGTTTATATATGCATGGATGTTGATTCTATCGTTGTTTATGTTTGTGCAGATGTGGGGCCACGAGGCCAAGAGACAGAGTCGGTTGCAAAGTCGGCTCGTCAAGGGCCAGCGAGACCACCGTGGGTGGGAGAGAGATGTTGGAGGTAAAAGGCTGGTGCGAGGCCAGATGATGAGGTGAGAGTCGGCCAGAGGCGCAACTTTGACAATCCAAGTGCAGGGCCATCTCATGCGCATCAGGGAGAGGCTGGCAGGGACTTAGAGGATTTTTGTCGCCGGTTGGAGGTGGTATTACAGGGCGTGCATGAGGGTATGTGGTCCCAAATCCAGGATGAGAGATTCTTGGAGTAGTGTGTGGGTGGCCCTGCAGAGTTGTGATCCCTGATCTGCAAAGTAGTTGTAGCAGGGGCAACGATGACTGGACGACTGCCCCCCAGAACTGTAGGACCCCCCGCTGGTGGGGCATCTCCTACAGATAGAGGACCTGGTGGTGGTTCTATGGAGACACCATGAGTGCTATGTTGTATCATTTTTGTATTTATATAGGCCTGCGAGCCCAATTTGTATAGGGTAGTGTGATACCTATGTTGTTCCTAGAGGGGTGAGGGGGGATCACTTGCCTACGAGCAATGTACATGTTGTACTTTTTTGTAAACATTGATGACACATTGATATATTTATATATATGGATGTACATGTTTGAGATATCTATGGTGTTTACATGTGATGATATTTTGTTTTTTATGATGTCTAATCTATATGTTGTGAAAGATATTTTTTATGGTTTATGTATGTGTGATGGTGTCTTGATATGATAAATGCCAATCTAATACTATGTTAGCCATGTTATCTTCTATTTGATTGAATTTTCATGGAATATGTGTAAATGTAATTGAATCAAAATGTTGAGATAAGAGTCTAACTTGTAGGTATTTGCGAAAGAGGCATGGATCGCGGATACGGTACACATTGTTCAATTGTAGGAAGACAAGATGGGAATTTAATAAGAATATAAGGTGACGAATGTGGCAGTGATTGGCCTCGGTGAGGAGACCAATGATGACTACATATTCTACTTGGTTATTAGTTTTTGAGCCCAAACATATGTCGCTGGAGTGAAGAAGTTCATGTGAGGGGTATAGAGGGCCCAAGCAGTCGAAGCAAGCTTCTGTGTCCAGTGGCTAGCTCCATCAGTGTAACCGATGTGGTAGGCCAATGGAGGAGGCATAATTTCAAGAATCTGGATAGATGCATGGGTTACAGTTCAGACAGAGGCACAATGGATGCACAATGCATAGCAAACAAAAAACCTTTGGGTGCATTGTGCGCAAAATGCGAAGAAAAACATAGTGTTGTTGGCGCACTGTAACATCCCCAACCACCCAAGGATGGGTCACGCTACACGAGGGAACACTTTCATTCTCTCACTATGGAACATACTGTAACATACCCAGTATTCAACTGAGCTATGCCACATAAATTTTCTCTTCAACTGCATGCAATTATAACATATACATACAATGCTCTTGCGTAAGCTTTACATATAATCGTAAACAAACAATTACATTCTGTAAATATATGATTTCATACTGAAATAATAGTAAACATAGACATTCAACATATACAGGGAAATACCCATAAACATACAAAAAGTTATAATCACACATATGATAAACCATAACATAAGCATGTAAATAACAATGCAGCATGTAAATTTATCACACAATTGGTACTTATCTTGGAAAGATTGTCACCAACTGCGTGAAGACCGTCCATGAACCTCCCTGCCTTAGACTACACTGTTCATCACTCTCAATAGTGAGTCACCCCCGAGTTGTGACTAAACTCCACCCAGGTAAAGGGGTTCCTACTAGGATAAAGGCTCATAGACAATAAGAAAGACTCCATCTCAGGTTCTCACTCAACTAACAACCTACAACCTCTCATTCCCCACATGCCTGTCCCACCCAAGGAAGTGTTCCCCTTCTCTACTCAACAGTCCTTCGATTGCCCCACTTCCCTTCCAGGGCTTCAACAACAGGCAGAAAGTCTCAGAGCACTGTAGCTGTAGTTTATCACCTTCAAGAAATCAATCCCCAACAATTCTCTCACTCAGAGAATTTCTCACGGGCCTAACAACCCATCTCTTCAATTTCCCACTGGCCTAACAACCCACTTATTCAATTTCTCTCCCAAGATAACCAGGTACACCAATAGGAAAATGGTTATGGAAATAGGTTTAGATACAGTGAAATGAAGGTATGAAGGATAACTGACTACGTGAGTTAAAAATGGTCATGGAATCATTAACTGGATGACTTAATGATGGAAGGAATCATGGGAGAGATGATCGTCTGAATGATGGTGAAGATGTGAAAATGAGCTAAGTCCCCATGATATGTATGCATGTCCCCAACTTGACACTTTTCATTTTGGAAGCTACTTGGGTCCACTTGTCCCCAACTTTAGAACTTAGGATAAAATAATTATCCATACATTATGTTTTAAGAAATATTAATATAATATTCCTTTTTATCTTAAGCTCTATAGCTTAGCCATTTCCCTTAAATTTTGGCCCTCCCTTTCCCTAACTGGTGAATTTTAGTCCCCCATCTCTTTTATCGTGGTCAATCTGCGTGCAACGATGTATTTTATATTAATCATGAGACATATACAAAATAGGTGCATTGGCCTTTAAACTCTAGGCACTCTGGCCTAATTCCAAAACATAAGAATCCCAGCTTATAATAACTGGCTCACCGGCCTATAACACATATCATATACACGAGGTTCACCGACCTCCATACTGTGCGCAGTATCTGGGAATATGCACACCACATCATTTTAGTGCACAGTACATGCGCGCACTATGCCATGAAAGGTGCATTACAAAATGATGTCAAAACAACTTACCAGCTTAAGTACACTTACATTACATTTACAATTGGGTTTGGCCGAGGGATATTACAATCCCCTCCCCTTATTTATGCACTATCCTCAATGCATCATATACCCATATACAACAAAATTTTCAAAAATCCTCAAAAAGATGTGGGTATTATGTCCGCATTGCATCCTCATGCTCACAAGTAGTGTCCTCAGGACCGTACTAGGTCAATTGGACCTTTACAAGCCCTATGTCTCGATTCCAGAGATGCTTGATTTTCCAGTCCACAATGCGCACCGGATGCACTTGAAAAGCACCTTCTTGCTCCACCTAAATCACATTCCAATCAATAACATGATTAGAATCATGTATATATTTCTTTAGCAATGATACATGGAATACATTATGAATAGACATAGATGCAGGAAATGCAATCATATAAGTAACTGGACCAATCCTCTCTATAATTTCAAATGGCCCACAAAATCTGGCTGCCAACTTGGCGCAGCTTCCCACCTTTAGGGAAATCTTGTTATCTTTCACCTTCAGGAAAACATGATCACCCACTTTGAACTCTCTATGGGTTATGTTCTTATTGACATAACTTTTCTGCCTATCTTGGGCAGATTTTAAATTTTTCTTAATTTTTATCATTTTGTCCTCCATCTCCTTGAGCAACTCTGGCCCAACTACTATCCTATCAACTGGATTATCCCAACTCACTAGAGTATCGCACTTTTTGTTGTAAAGTTCTTCAAATGGGCTCATCTTCAATGATGCTTGATACCCATTGTTGTAAGCGAATTCTACCAAGTGAAGGTAGTCCTCCCATTTCTATGGTTTGTCCATCACATACATTCTCAGTATGTCTTCTATCACTTTGTTCACCTTCTCTGTTTGTCCATCAGACTCAGGATGATAAGCTGTACTAAAGTTCAGATTCGTTCTGAATCCTTTGAACAATCCTTTCCAGAAATTCAAGGTGAATTTCGGGTCTCTGTCAGACACAGTTGTTTTACGAATTCCATGCAATCATGCCACTTCCCTCATGAAAATATCAACAACATCTGCTGCCTTGTGATTAGTTTTCAGTGGAATAAAATGGGCAGCTTCTATAAGCTTGTCCACCACCACCATGATCAAATCATGCAGCTTGCCTATTCTAGGAAATCCCGTAATAAAATCCATTGTCATCACTTCCCACTTCCATTCAGGAATGGGCAAAGGTTGCAGAAACCCTGTTGGGTGCCTATGCTCAGCTTTAACTTTCTGGCATTCCATACATCTAGCAATGTATTCAACGATTTCTCTCTTCATACCTAGCCAAACGTAATGGCTCTTGATTGCTGCCACGGTTTTCTGATATCTAGGGTGCCCTGCATAATGAACATTATGAATTTCATGCAAAATCATATGTTTCAAGTCCTGTACATTTGGAACAATTTTTTTTTTCTTGTGCAACAATATTCCATCTATTCCCAAATTATAATTATCCACCTTTTGTGGCATCTTACCCTGTTGTAGCTTTGCTACCAATTCTCTGTATTGTAGATCTACATTTGCAGCCTCCAAAATTTTTCTTTTAATATCATTCTGATACATGCTAATGGTTGTAGCATGTAGTTCATGCACCCTCCTTTTGAGTGCATCAATTACTTTATTTTCTTTCCCCTTGATATGCTTTGTATCAAAGTCATATTCGCTTAGAAATTCTAACCATCTTCTTTTCCTAGCATTTATATTTGGACGATCAAATAAATATTTCAGACCATTGTGGTCTGTTCTTAGCTCAAACCTCTTCCCCATGAGGTAGTGTCTCCATTTCCTCAAGGCAATCACTATGGCTGCCAACTCCAAATCATGAGTGGAATAGTTTCTTTCATGCTCCTTCAACTTCCTTGATTCATAACATATACCAAACCCATTTTGACTGGGGACTCCACCAAGTCCTTCATTACATGAATCTTTGCATACAATGAAGTCTTCATTTGGGTCTCCAATCCTTAATATTGGAGCACTTGTCAATAATTGTTTCAAGTGTTGGAACCTCTTTTCGCAATCCAATGTCCACTGAAACTTCACCCCCTTTCTTTGCAAGGAAGTGATTGGGTGGGAAATATTTGAGAATCCTTCATAAATATTTTGTAGTATCTTGCAAGACCCATGAATGATCTCACCTCCGTCACATTCTTTGGCACTGACCATTCTCTAATGGCTTCTATCTTTTTAAGATCCACTTCTATCCCATCCTCTGAAATGATATGCCCCAAATAATGAATTTGTTTCTGATAAAATGAGCACTTGCTCAATTTGGCATACAACTGATTCTCCCTTAATACTTTCAACACCATCCTCAAATGATGTTCGTGTTCTTCCTATGACTTAGAATATATAAGAATGTCATCCAAAAAGACAATGAAAAAGTTGTCTAAATATTCTCAGAAACTACCATTCATTAAGCACATGAAAACAACTGGTGCATTTGACAACCCAAATGGCACCACTGTGAACTCATAATGACCATACCTTGTCCTAAAGATAGTCTTGTTGATATCTTCCTCTTTAATCCTTACCTGATGGTATCCTGATCTGAGATCTATCTTTGAAAATATCCTTGCATCCTTCAATTGATCAAAGAGATCATCAATCGTTGGCAGAGGATACTTGCTCTTAACAATCACTTTATTCAACTGTCTGAAGTCAATGCACAATGTTAATGTTCCATATTTATTTTTCACAAACAATACTGGGGCACCCCAAGGTGACACACTTGGGCGTATATATCCCTTCTTAAGAAGATCTTCGAGCTACATTTGCAACTCCTTCAATTCTGGTGTACTCATTCTGTAAGGAGTCTTTGACACTGGAGCTGCTCCAGGCATTATATTTATAGAGAAATCAATGTCTCTCTTTGGGGGTGGTCCTGGTACTTCCTTGAACACATCTTCAAATTCTTCCAGGACTGCATAATCTTCCAAATTTGGCACCTTATCTTTAGGTGTCTCTTATATATGAGATGCAAATATTTGACACCCTTTCCTGTAACATTTCTTCAGTTGCAATGCTGAAATTTCTCTAATGGTTATTGCCCTGGGAATTCCCTGCACTTTACTGAGTTTCTATTCCTCATCCAAGCAAGTAAATGATTTTTTATGATAGTCCAGAAGAGCATGATGTTGGTCCAACCAATCCATCCCAATTAGACAGTCATAGAAACCTAAAGGCAAGATGTTCAAATCTGCCTTGGTTTTTCAGTCCATTCATGTCCATGAGGCATGACTTAACCATCTCATTAACTTTTCTTCTGGCTCCCATAGCTAGCTGTACCAACCAAGATTCATCATGCTTTCTTGTTGGAAAATGCAAACTTTCCACCATCTTAGGGTCTATATAACTATGGATATCTCCTGAATCAATTAAAATAACAATGGTTTGGTTGTTGATCATACATTCCACTTCAATCATGTGGGATTGATACTCTGCTTGCTTGTTTTCCAGGGCTACATAGATCCTTGGCACATTTCTGCCCATGTCCTCCACTGTTTCAACTTGTTGTACATTGTGAACAACCCTTCCTTTTTCACTTCTGTGAGGACGATCTATGAACCTATGATCTTGTTGGGTATGTGTTATATTCTTTGCATGTGTGTGTGTGGGCGCATCAGATATGACAATTGTGTCTGTGGTTTTTGCTATTTTTAGCGCATTTTTCTATTTTTAGCGGTTTTGTAAATTAATCCAAGATTAAGGGATTAGGGTTTTGGTATATACAGAATACCTAAAAACATTGTATATATATTGTATGGTGAATGGTGAAATTCGATATATTGTATATAAGAAAGGTTTTCCTGGTTGAGGGTTTCCGGTATAAAATCTCTGTGTACTATGTGTATGAGCCATTGGTTAAATTCTGTTTTTCTTAAGAATCTATATGCATTGCTTTACTTCACAGGTTTAAATATTACAGATCTCCTTTACAATCCCAACATTGAATAGGTGGCTGCCTTGGCCTTTGACTCCGTATGTCAATCGTTCTAGTTTCTTTAGGTGTTTCTTGTACCTGTGGATTATTTCTGAAGAATGGTGGCTTAGCTCCCTTCTTCCTCCGATCCATATTGAATTTCGTTTTGTCTTCCCGAACCTTTTTGAAAGCTGGCCTTGCTTTCTATTGATCATATAGGCATTTAGCTCAACTTATGGTCTCTTCCAATGTCTTGGGTTCATCATACTGTATTTTGTCACTGATGAATGATGGAAATCCACTCAAATACCTTTGAATTTTGACTGTCTCATCCTTGATGAAAGGGATACACTTCAACAGTTCTAGAAACCTTCTCTCATATTAATCTATAGTCATACTTCCAAACTTGAGTTCAACGAAATCTTTCATTTTATTGTCATAGTATCTCTTAGTCAAGTATTTCTTCTCAAAATACTTCTTGAATTCCCTCCAAGTAACACTTTTCTCTTTAATGTGTTGCACCTGCACAAGCTGATCCCACCACATGGAGGCCTTTCCATTGATTTGATAGATAAAAATTCTACCTTCTACATGAGAAGAATAATTATGAAATTGAAAATACTTTCTCATGCCCAACAACCATGTTTCTACATATTCATCCTTCTTGTGCTCACCATCAAATGTAGGAGGTTTGATTTTGTTCATTTCTCCTCATAGCTCATCCACCCCGGAGCTCTTATGCCTTCTGACAGGGGATGGACTTGAGTTGTTGCTTTCTCTCTTATTGGAATGCCTTGGGGAGTGATGGTGGTGTATGCTAACACTTCTTTCTTTTCTTTTCTCATCCAAAGGCTTGTGACTTCCAGATTTGCTTGAGCCACTCTCCTTATCCGATTTCTTTTCTATTTTGTTCAATCCCTCCAATAAATTCATTTTGAAGTCATCCTGTTGCTCCTTGGCTCTCATAATCCTTTCATTATCATCCTTATGGATTTGGACATCCTTCTGCAAATTTTTAATGGTCTCTTCCATATTCATGTTTTCATTCATTTCTTCTCCATTTCCATTGGAGTTTGTTCCTTCAATGCCCAAATGGAAATCCATCCCTCTGCTCTCATCTTGCTAATTGTGATTCCCCTGTGCCTCTTCCATTCCTATGGACTCTGCACTGATCTAATTTGATCTAGTTGTTGTTAATTATGCAAAATGTGCAGCCATCAAAATTTATCAGGCTAACTAATTCAACAATTCACGAAAAATATGAACCATTTTGGTTCAATATATACATCAGAATTATCTGTCCTGATTTCCTGATGTTATCACCATGACAATTCTAGATAAGACCCAAGTCTTGAGAAAATAGTCACGCGACGCCTCTAGAGATACATCGGGGAAAAAAGGTGGTTTTCCGAAACTACTTTCACCAAGTCCCGATGTCACGTGCTTCAATATGTCAAAACCACCACTCGTGGGACAAACAACAGCTAGTCAAATCACCTTGTCTGACTCATTTGGTACTTCATAGCCATACGATGTCAAGTGAACGATGCTATATAAAAAAATCAAAAGATAATCATTTGAAATAGATTAACCGTGCATGGAAACCCAATGTATTTGTACGTAAGTCTGTCTACGATTCATGATTGGGACTCTATAAATACCAATTCTCAAGTATGGAGGCTTCATCTTATCCATAAACGTAGTAATATTCAAATTGCTCGACCTTTTGATCTCTGTAAAAACATTTCGGCGTCCACGAAACTGATGTACATGGACAAAGCTACGTCCAGTGAGACTGGTGCTTCTGGCAACATGGTAGATTTTCCTTCGAGTAAGGAGGAAAGGATAATCATGCATATAATGGAGCAAGAGACAGAATAAAGAAACCATCGATGAAATGGATGAAAGTGTTGGAGAGAATCAACTGGTCTGGTTAGATACTTTAAAGGAGGAGATCGATAAGCTGAAATGAGTCCTCGAATAAAAGTACATTTCAACAACTTTTGGTCAGATGGTAACAGAGGTAAGGGGCCCCAGAGATGATAGGATTGTTCTTAAGAGATCTCTTTACCATAGGATAAGTGTTATCATTCCATTTTAGTAATTTTGGGATTAATATGATTATATAAATGCAGAAGCGGATTTTGGACTGTTTATTACAAGATTCTAATTGGTGGTGTTATGAGTCTTGTTTTCTTTCATAGTATGATTTTCTTGTAAGATTATATTTCACTTCCATCTTTTTGAATCAGAGGAATATGAAACCCAAAATTCATCTTTGAGATGTTCTCAGCTTAGCAACCTAGACTATATTTATTTCTTCTCAAACCAACTCTGAATTCATTTTAATTAATGCTCCGATGCGGTTGTGTGTTTCTTTTTCCTCTAATACCATGCAAATTTTCTATTAAACTCAGACTCATCGCCTTCCAAACGATTTCGCACACACAAAAATTCAACCTATACACCCATATTTATCATGCACGGTAACACCACAAGGTAAATCGTGCTTCCACGCATCTATATCCACTATGCATTTCTTCTCCATCGCACCAATAACTTGCGCGCACTACTTTTGCGTTGTGCACCAATATCCACTGTGCACAGTTTTGGTATCGTGCATTGATATTCCACATGCATTTCTCCCTATGCATTGCACCATGCCAAAGTTCAATATTCCCCTACCGCGCACAATAATTTGTGCGCTCCATTGACCACACTGTCGCGAGACAACTTATATTCATATTGTGCATGCACCAACCAAAATCCTCTATGTTTTTCAATACTACGCACACCACGTGCACATTACTATGTGTGCGCTCACTGTGCAATGCTAAATTTATCGCGCGCATCCGCACACAATACTCTTCCGTGTGGTGCCACAATTTTCCATGGATGCTCTGTGACTTGAAATTTGGTCATTTCGAAATAAATCTTCTATGAATATTCGCTTCAACTGAACCTTTCCGGCCCATCCAGGCTCAGTGTTGGAACTGAAGCTCTGATACCATGTTGTAACGTCCCCAGCCACGCAAGGCCTGGCCATGCTACACGAGGGAACACTTTTGTTCTCTCACTGCGGAACATATTGTAACATACCCAGTATTCAACTGAGTTGTGCCACATAAATTTTCTCTTCAACTGTATGCAATTTTATAACATATACATACAACACTCTTGCGGAAGCTTTACATATAAACGTAAACAAACAATTACATTATGTAAATATACAATTTCATACTGAAATATCAGTAAACATGGACATGCATCATATACAGGGAAATACCCATAAACATAAAAACAGTTATAATCACACATATGATAAACCATAACATAAACACGTAAATAACAATGCCACATGTAAATTTATCACACAATTGGTACTTATCTTGGAAATATTGTCACCAACTGCATGTAGAACGCACACAAACCTCCCAACCTTAGACTACACTGTTAATCACTCTCAAAAGTGAGTCACCCGCAATCTGGGACTAAACTCCACCCGAGTAAAGGAATTCCTACCAGGCTAAATGCTCATAGACAACAGGAAAGACTTTGTCTCGGGTGCTCACTCAACTAACAACCTATAGCCTCTCATTCCCCACATGTGTGTCCCACCCAAGGAAGTGTTCCCCTTCTCTTCTCAATAGTCCTTCAGCTACCCCACTTCCCTTCCATGGCTTAAACAACATACCAGATAGGAAGTCTTAGAGCACTGTAGCTTCAGTTTAGCACCTTCAGGAAATCAATCCCCAACAATTCTCTCAATCGGAGAATTTCTTACGGGCCTGACAACCTGCCTCTTCAATTTCCCACATGCCTAACGACCCACTTCTTCAATCCCTCTCCCAAGCTAACCAAGTACACCAACATGAAAATGGTTATGGAAACAAGTTCAGATACAGTGAAATGAAGGTCTGAAGGATAGCTGACTGCGTGAGTGAAAAATGGTCATGCAATCATTGGATGGATGATTGAATGATGGAAGGAATCATGGGAGAGATGATCATCTGAGTGATAGTGAAGATGTGAAAATGAGCTAAGTCCCCATGATATGTATGCATGTCCCCAAATTGACACTTTTTATGTTGGAAGCTACTTGGGTCCACTTGTCCCCAACTTTAGAACTTAGGATAAAATAATTATCCATACTTTATGTTTTAAGAAATATTAATATAATATTCCTTTTTGGCTTAAGCTCTCTAGCTTATCCCTTTCCCTTAAATTTGGCCCTCCATTTCCCTAACTGGTGAAGTTTATTCCCCCATCTCTTTTATCATGGTCGGTCTGCGCACAATGATGTATTTTATATTAATCATGAAACATATACAAAATAGGTGCATTGGCCTTTAACCTCTAGGTGCTCTAGCCTAATTCCAAAACATAAGCATCCCAACTTATAATAACTGGATCACCAGCCTATAACACATATCATATACATGAGGTTCGTTGACCTCCATACTACGTGCACTTCAATTACTGTGTGCGGTATCCGTGAATGTGCACACTACATCATTTTACTATGTAGTACATGCATGCACTATGCCATGAAAGGTGCATTAGAAAATGACGTAAAAAAACTCACCATTTTAAGTACACTTACATTACATTTACAAGTGGTTTCGGTCGAGGGATATTGCATGCACAATGCTCAGAATGTGCATCTGTGGGCAGAAATACCCACGCACGTTCTGATATGCATCAGGGGGGGGTGGATTTTAAGTGGAATTCTCCTCTTCCAACTCCAAACTTAGATCTTTGCAGGCAAGGCTAGGTCAGTTATGATCCTTGCAAGACAAATGGATAAAAAAAAAGTGCTCAAACAACATAAATAGGGAGGAAATTGATAGCTTATCCCCAGTATGGTCACCAATCTATTGTGTCCCTTTCGTCACTTGAATGAGCAAAAGAGGGGCACTTGAAAGTCTAGTTGGGTCTACTATATAGGATAGGGGTTAGTGTATGAATCAAACAATTCAATCACATGAAATAAACAAACAAATAAGATAACAACAACTAAAGAAATAAAACTAAAATGCATGAGGGAATTAGAACCAAAACTAATCAAACAAATGACCAATAATCATGCCACCAATGGAGAAGTATATTAGTGGGAAAACACCATAGAGAAAGGGGGACTTAGGGATCCCCTCTTCCTCCTTGGGAGGGCTCTTGAGTCCCCTATGGGAGAGCTCTTATTAAAAATAGTAAACTAGAAAGAAAATGGTAAAGAAATCCAAGCTTATTCCCTCAAGAGGTGAAGTGAATAGTTTAATGAGATGATGCTAATATGATCCAAGAAGAAAATAGTTTTCTTGTAGGAGAATAGAGGAAACATAAAAATACAATGAGATTCTTGAATTCTAAGTGTACCCATGGCATCCTTTTATATCTTCTCTTTGAGGTAATATCCAACCGGTATTTACTGTGAACAAGGGGCTCTTTAGGGCACCCTTAGGTCTTTGACCAACCCCCCACTCGGATTCAACTCAGATTTGAGGGTCAAATAAAGTTGGGAGCTGGTCCAGAAGTGGGTGAGGGTCCGACAAGAACCATAAATGCGTTGTTCACAGGAGTGCACAGATTTTATTGTACACCATCACGCATCGAGCGCATGTGCACTTTTCTAGATTCTTTGGCCTACGGACGTGCGCATGCTTCCTTTAGTGTTTCAGCGCATGTCAATTTTTTAACCAGTTGTATAGTTTGTGCCTTTTGGAAATGCATTTTTTGGGATGCAGGTGAACTATTAGGTGTTTGGAGATGTTGTATTCCTGTAACCATTTGCGGACACAATTTCAGTGATAACAATGATGAATGTTGACCACGATTGAATATTTTACTATAATTGGATATGGTTGACTTTAGTTGTGCATGGTTGACCTTGGTACTCATTTGAGCCTTTTCCCTTTCAGATGCTCTTCAAGAGTTATTTTTGTACCATTTTTAAGACACTGATTATGTTTTATGTGACTTAATGTACTCATAACTATATAATTGTAAGGCTATGGATCTAATTGAGGCACACTTCAATTTTTACAAACACTAAGGACAATTGATTCTTTGCACTGCCATAATTTTTTTTAAAGATTATCATTTCTTAATGACATGTAAGGGTTCACCCTACAAAGGTTGTGGTGTTCTTTATTAGCAAAATAGAAGATTTAAAGCATAGATAATAGAATATACTAAGATATTGTAGAAATGACAAATTATAACAACAATAGGAAACAGAAGAACCAGGATACCATAAATAATTGATGAAATTAATTTTCACTTGCCTCTTCGAGGGGGAAACCTCAAGATGAGAAGAGCTCTAATTACAATATGCTTCAAAATACATCTTATTACATTGCTTTTAATTCTTTATATAGTTCTATATACCTCCAAGGAACTTTCTAGTAGGTGGAACCTTCTTACAATTATTGCTTTCACACTATATTTACTACATGGGCCTTATTTACTAGATATGGTCTCAATACATAGCACCTATCTATTTACTTAAGTAGGTTAGGGTAGGACCCCTTGACCAAAATTTGGTCAACTACATTTTCCTGTACATGGAATAATAATAAAAAAAAGATAATGGATGATGAAGTTTTTTGAAATATTATGAGTTCATTGTGTAGTCCGCAGTTTCATCATCGCCATGCATTTTTCGTATCGTAAATTCGAGTTTGTATGCTCAAGATATCCAGGTTTAAAGTTTAAGTGGAAAATGGTATCTCTTCCAGGTGGATTAAAACTTATTTCTTGGACACATCCAAATTTTTCCGGGCCCAAAACCCTTGTTTTCATTTTTTGTCGGTTTCAAAAACCATGAAAACCTTCTATGGCATCTCTCGTGGGAACCCATCATGATTCTCCACTCTTCTTTTATCAAATATTCCATACTTAGTCTCATTTTTTATTTTTTCTATTTCCCACACACTTTTCACCTATTTCCTACACTCACCCCTCCCCCTCACATCCCTCACATTCCCATGCTTAATTTATTTTGGTGTTTTTCGATATCGGACTCACCACGACTCAGTCAACCCTCCCCCTCACTCCTCATCCATAAACCATACTTAATATTATTTTGAGTTATGACGGTCGATCAGACTCACCATTCTCCCTCACCCCTCCCCCTCACATCCCTCACCCCCGCGAGTCTGAAATCCTTCTCCTTATTTCTCCCCCTCCCTAACTACCCTTCCCCTTTACATCACCTCACGTCATCCTCCCTAATGCTTCTCCCTACATTTCCCCCCCCCCCCACTTCCGACACCTACAAACTACCCTCCCCCTCATGTACCCTCTCTATTATGCTCTCATGTACTCTCCCACACTTAACCCACTTCACACTTAATTATATTTCCTTATTATTTTATTACTAACCTCTCATTTCATTCCATGTGCCAACCATTCCTTGGGTACCCTCTCTCTTATGCTCTTATGAACTCTCCCACACTTAACCCACTTCACACTTAATAATATTTCCCTATTATTTTATTACTAAACTCTCCTTTCATGCCATGTGCCAACCATTCCTTGGGTCACATGGAAACCTGTGAAGAGATGACAAGTGGTAGCATGTGGATGGCACCATATGGAAGCCCACGATTGGATGAAATGGAAACTTATGGAGGGATACACATGGCATAGTTTTAATGAAGACACATGGCACACTCTTATTGGAGACACATGGCATATTTTTTACCTATAACATGAAGACATGTGGAATCTCATCATTGGTGACATGTGGCAACTTATCAGGTGATGAAACATGGAGAATTGTGAATGGCTGACTCATCATGGTGAATGGACATGAGGTAGTTTTATTGAAGACACATGGCACATTTTTTACCTATCACATGAAGACATGTGTCATCTCATCATTGGTGACATGTGGCAGCGTATCAGGTGATGAAACATGGTGAATTGTGAATGGATGAATCATCATGGTGACTGGGCATGAGGTGGACAATGGCGAGGTTCAAAAATTATTATTTTATTCATCAATGTTCTAAGGGTCGAACTCTATGGTTTCTATACTCTCCTCTACTTCCAGATAAGAGACATAAATCACTTTACTTTATATGTACTTAAAACTTAAATTTTACCATGCATGTGGGATGATTTTTATGAAGAAAAGTCGAATTTCATGAAGAAAAGGATGAAATTCATCAAAGAGTTGAGATTTTTCCATCAAATTTGATCAACGGTGGATGAGGGTTAATATCGTGGAAGCCATAACTTCAGATTCGAGTGTTGGAATTGTGCAAACTTTATATTAATGGAAAGGTATTTCTATGAAAAAGATGATGGTATATATTTAAATATATTAAAGTGGTCACATTTTCCCCATAAATTAAAATACCAGTCAACTTCATTTTTAATGGGACTGCGTGACAACTCAACTTCACGAGTTCATATCTTGAGATCCGGATGATGGATTTGGGAAAATTTTATATCGTTGGAAAGATAAGATGATGAATATCACATATAAATTTATTTTCATGGCCACAAAGTTTATTGTCACTTCCATAAAATCAAAACACAACCCCACTCTTTAAAGGGGCAATTAATTGAATTTTGAAAATAAAAGTTTATTTAATTTTTTTTTATTAAACAAGGACAGGGACCCATTTAAAAGTCACAGATGTTTATGATGTGAGTGAAATAATGAGGACTTAATGATGCTTTAATTAAATAAAATATTTTAAGAAAATAATTGTATAGGAAATTCAAAAGAGAAAAAACCCTAACTACTCAAGTAGTTAGAAGATCTCATTTTAAAAAGAGAAGAAGGGATTCACCAAGGTTGCTAGAATCAGAATTATCAGAGGGGAAGGGAAGAATATCAAAGGAATAATAAGGCACAACCATGAATACACAACCAAGCTTCTGATCAAAGAAAATATATTTCCATCTTCTCCACTTTTTTCTATTCTTCTACACCATTTTCTCATAGCTTTATGCTTGAGTCTCTGAGTTGGGAATAAGGATGAGTTCTTGAGTGTTCTTCTTGTATTCTTCCAAAATATTTTTTCTTGTGTGATCATGGAGTGTTTACAACCATATACATGATTTTCAAAACTTTTGTAATGAAGAAAAATTTTCATGAGATATTAGACTCCACAAAGAATTGATTCGGGGTTGATTTCGATTGTATCTTAATGTAACTTTGAGTCTTAAGTATGAGGTATTTGGGATTGACCTATCAAATTATTGTTTGATATTGATAGCAACACTCTTTTAATTTTCTTTGAGATGATCAAATTATTCTCTCCTATTTTTCGTGAAGAAGACATGGATGTATTTATATATGATTAAGAAGATTGTGTATGTGATGATGATCACAAAGAAATTCTGATGTTGAAGCCCTCCTTCAATGTTTTCAAATGTTTAAATACTTCTTGTTGCTTACAAATATCATATTAGGTTATTAAAGAACCATATCATTTCATAATTTCAAGAAATGAAGGTCTATGGTTTGTTGCCTTAGCATTATCCTAATCCAATATATCACAGAGAAATCTTTTAGCCAAAGAGGAGTACTACCTCTATAAAAATGCAGTGGGATTCATATCCTCGTGATGTTGTTTTTTCGGTCCTGACGGATTCAAGCATCAATAGGACCCTAACATTTCCTGTCCCTTATAAAGCAGTCATGTCCTCAAGGCTAGAGATGAGGGAATTGTACAAGGATCTCTATTGGTTCCAACATGGAATCCTCGGTTAGTGTCCTTCCATGGTACTGGGACCTATTGGATAGTGTGTTGGTGGAGATGACACTCTCTTTATTTTAGGATAATGTCGAGCTACAACCAAATGGAACCTTCTTCATCCAATTCTAGAAGTCAAGTTTGAATACCGCAATTAGATCCAACCATTTTCTTTAAGAAGGAGACATGAAATATTGGATGAATTTTAGAGTGGCTAGGAAGCTCCAATTTGTAAGCCACTAACCCAATATGTTTTAGGACCTTATAGGATCCATAAAACTTGGGAGCAATCTTCTCTTGGTATTTTTCTTCGAAGGAGGTTTTCTTATAAGGATACATACAAAGGAACATCTGATCCCCTTCTTCAAAATGGTGTTTTGAAATATGTTGATCAACTTGTTTCTTCATCTTGTTCTGAGCCATTACCATATTGTCCTTGAGAGTGTAGAGAATGTCATTCCTAGTTGTGAGGGTTTTGTATACCTCTTTCACCTTAGAGACTCCTAGTAAGTAGGATAGTACTGATGAGGGATTTTGGCCATAGATAGCATCAAAGGGTGCCATTCAAGTGGCATAATGATAAGTTGTATTATACTACCATTATTTTATAGGTAATTATTGGACCCATTGGGATTTTTAGTATAAATTACAACACCACAAATACACTTCCAAAATCTTGTTGGTAGATTCAATCAGACTATTAGTTTGGGGGTGATATGATGTGCTAAAATTCGTACCATAGGTGTTAGGAAGAAAGAAAGAACATAAGAAAATCTAGAAGCTAAAATTTTTACCACCAAATGAAAATGTAATGGTCCAAATGTTTAAATTAACATAAAAAAAGAGAAGTACACACAATGTACAAAATGTGAGCATGTAGCACAACTCCAAGATAGATAAGTTACACAATAACTCCTCAAGGAATATGAGAACCTACTCCATATAAACAAATACATTCATACACCACAATTCACCATTCACATGTCTCCAATAATGAACACAAGATCTCTATATATACCTATTCACACTTTCACATGAGGCCCCTTTCCTATTAAGCTAACCCTATTACATATATATTTACAAATTATATGTAAATTTGGACCCATGTATGCCTCATTTGAGGTCATATCATATACATTTATCCTTATATATGATCCCATTGGATCATAATAATTAAGCATCATTAATATCATCCAAAAGATCATCAATTAATAATATGGAAAACTTATCATCCAAAAGATCATCAATTAATAATATGAAAAACTTATCATTTAATGTTAGTTTGTTGAGAGCTTGAAGACACATGTGTCAAGTGCCTTCTTTCTTCGGAACCATGATGATTGATTATTAGTGGAGAATAAAGGTTGGTACTATGATGGATGATGCTAATAATTTACATTGTAATTTGTTAAACTGCAAGGTGTAAATATGATGGTGGAGACCTTCCTTTATTATTAAATAAAGTTATGGTTTAGGATGTGAATCACTAGTTATAAAATAAATAAATAACATATGTCATCAAAGACTTTTTCATATTAAAAACTAGTCATTTTATATTTGGTAGTAAAGATTAATTTATGGTAACATAAAAAATTGATATATTAAGATTTTTATGTTAGTGGTGATCTCTATAGAGGTAATATATAGCTAGTTATAAAATAAACAAATAACATACGTCATCAAAGACTTTTCATATTAAAAACTAGTCATTTTATATTGGTGGTAAAGATTAATTTATGGTAACATAAAAAACAATGATATATTAAGATTTCTATATCACTAATTATATATAATAAAAAAAATAACATATGTCATCAAAGACTTTTCATACTAAAAAATAGTCATATTATATAGGTGGTAAATATTAATTTATGGTAACATAAAAAAAATTGATATATTAATAATTTTATGTTAGTGGTGATCTTTGTATAGTATTCCTTCTATTAATATAATGGTTTTTTTAATAGGGTGATTATGTTGGTTTACAAAAATCATATTGTAATGCTCCTTAGTTTAATCAAGAGATTTTATAGTGCAGAATAAACATAAAAATGAAATTTTTGTTAACTAATTTAATTAATTTACAGTCAATTCATTTCTTGTAGCTTATAAATACGAACTAGAATATATTTAGCTACTATCTATAACCGTAAAAAAAAATCATCTACAACATGTTAATAATCAACATGAAATGCAGCTAAATAACTCATTAAAACAACATATAAATCGTTCTCATTTACACAGAGTTCATGCACAATAGTAACACATGTAAATAATTTAACAACAAGATAAAACACTTATCTTTAAAAAGGAATTGTGAAACCACCTAATTGGGACGGATGTTCCACCAAACCATAGACTGATTGTTCCAAATCTCAATATCCAGTCACCCCCGAGCTAATGCTAGAAATTCACAAAAGAGGGTGGTCTCTCACAATCCACTCACAACTCATAAAACTCTCAACCCAACTGATATTCTCCTACAACTATCTCGATTTTCCACCATCTCTCTTCCTCTTGAACTGGCCAACCCAAGGAATGTACCCCTTCATTGATCTCAGTCCCTCGATTGTCCCATATGTTTATCATAATCTCTCTGACACATGCAACTATGAATATCTCAGTTGGTAACTCAAGGGAAACCACTGCTAGGAAAACTATCAAAAAACCAACAACAAACACTTGTTGTTTTAGTGCAACTCACATAGGCGTTTACTCTTCATGCCTGACAACCTAGCTCTTCAGTTTTCCAGCTCCAATTCGCTCCAGTTATGCTCTATCATGCTCTAGAATTATCCCTCTATGGTTGCACTAGATTCAAGCTTTATTTCTTCCTTTCTACTCACTCCTCCTGCACCAAAACTCAATGTGTAAAAATTGTTGTCCCAACCCATACAAATTTCTTTCCTTTGGCTTACCTTTCTTGACTCACACTCTTTCCCAAGTTGATTGTACTCAACCCCAATGTGCCCAATAACTTTGGGATGTGACCACTCACACCCACCCTTTTACATGTATTAAATGATTGTCTTTGGGAACATTCAATCAGAAATGGGAAGGTTCATATACAAATAGCAAATTTAGGAAAATGGGTTGGATTAATAAACATGGGTAATTCCCCCCTTGGACCCCTCTTGGAAATTATCCTAGACACTCCCCTCTCTTGTGGATTAATTCATCCCCCATCTCTTATCTATGTCCCTTTAGTAGTTGGCATCACATTTTTGATATTAAAACATAGAAATACAATTCACATATTACATCGCTTTGGCATTAGCCACACATTATATCTACATAAGCATTAATTAAACTAGGGATTATAGTGGGGATGTTACATTCCCCCTCGCCTACAATAGTGCACTGTCCTCGGTGCACTCTATGTTGATATACATATATCTACAAATTTACATCAGAATACTTAGAAATACAAATTCTACAATTTAACAACTCCAACAACAACTCCAACCAAAATCTCATGTTCCTCTCAACTCGCCGACCCAAGGAATGCACCATTCGTTTATTAGAGATAACCCAAGGGATATACCATTCGTTTATCAGGGCTAACCCAAGTAACGATCCATTATTTTATCAAGGTCCCCAATGCAGTTGACTAGGACTCTTAGATGTGGTTCCAAAATTTTAGCTTCTCAAAATGGAGTCTTGCATTATGTTTTCTTCAAAACTATCAAAACATTGTGAGTATTATTCCTGCATGTTTTCCTCATGCTCCCATGTATCATATTCAGGATTGTAATAGGTCCATTGAACCTTTACCATCCCTATGGATTTGTTCCAGAGCACTTTGACTTTTCGTTCCAAGATGCATATTGGTTCCACCCGAAAATCCTCTCCATGCTCCACCTAGATCACATTCCAATCAATTATGTTGTTAGGATGAGGCACATATTTCTTTAGCAATGAAACATGAAATACATTATGCACTCTCAAGGATGAAAGTAATTCTAACATGTATGCAACTAGCCCTATCTTTTCTAATATTTCAAAAGTCCCACAATATCTCGCTGCCAACTTCGAGCAATTGCCTAATCTTATCGAACTTCTCTTTGCCTTTACTTTCAAAAACACATGTTCTCCTACTTTAAAATATCTGAAAAATTTGTTCCTATATGCATAAATTTTCTACCTATCCTCGATAGATTTAAATCGTGCTTTATCTTTGCCAACTTCTCTTCCATTTCCTTTAATAATTATGGCCCAACAACTATGTTGTCTACTGGATTATCCCAACTCACGGGTGTGTTACATTTTATACCATACAATGATTCAAACATACTCATTTTCAATGAGGTATGATACCCATCGTTGTAAGAAAATTCAACTAAATTAATATAATCTTCCCACTTTGATGGTTGATTCATCACATACATCCTAAGAATGTCCTCAATTATCTTGTTAGTCCTTTATGTTTTTCCATCTGACTCTGGAGGATACATTGTACTAAAATTTAAAATTGTTCCAAATCCCTTGAACAAACCTTTAAAAAAATTATATGTGAACGCCAAATACCTATCTGAAACTATTTCTTTAGGTACTCCATATATCCTATCAACTTCTTTCATGTAGATATCTACAATATTTGTTTCCTTGTGTGTAGTCTTTACTACAATAAAATGTGTTGCTTTAGTCAATTTATCCACCACCACCATGATGAAATCATGCTGCTTCATTGTTCTGGGCAGCTTAGTAATAAAATTAACTATAACTATTTCCCACTTCCATTCTAGAATGGGCAATGGATGTAGAAAACTTGCTAGGTGTCTATGCTTTGTATTTACCTTTTGACATTCTAGACATTTGACTATGTAATTAGCCACTTCTTTCTTCATTCCTGGAAAAAAATATTGGCTTCTTACTATTGCAATTGTCTTTTGATATCCTAGGTGCTCAACATATAGCACATTATGCATATCCTTCAACACTGTATTTTTCAACTCACTAGAATTAGGCACATATACTTTTCCATTGTACATGAGAATTCCATCCTCTTTTAGCTCATAATAATTAAATTTCTGTTGAAAATTACCTTGCTGTAATGTTTCTTTTATTTTCACATAGTGTTGATCTGAATTTGTTGTTGCAATATTTTTTTCTTTCAGATCTGTCCTGTACATGATGATGACTGCAATACACACTTCATGAGCTCTCTCGCTGAGTGCATTAGCCACTTGATTTTCCTTGCCCTTTATATGCTTAATTTCGAAGTCAAATTCACTTAGAAATTCCATCCATCTAGTTTCCCTAACATTTAGTGTTGGTTGTCCAAACAAATGCTTCAGAGCACAGTGGTTTGTCCTTAGCTTGAATTTATTACCCATAAGGTAATGCCTCTACATTTTCAATGAATGTACAATCGCTCCTAACTCCAAGTCATGTGTAGCATAATTCCTCTTATGCTCTTTTAATTTTCTGGACTCATAGCATACCACATGGTCCCTTTGAATGAGAACTCCATCGAGTCCTTCCTTGTATGCATTGATGCACAAAAAAAAATATTCATTTGGGTTTTCAATATTCACAATTGGTGCACTTGTCAATATTCCCTTCAACTGTTAAAAACTCTCTTCACACTTGGAAGTACATTCAAGTTTCACCCTCTTCTTTTGCAAGGAAGTGATTGAAATTGCAATCTTTGAGAACCCTTTTATGAATCTTCGATAATAACTAACAAGACCCATGGATGATTTGACCTTTGTCACATTCTTTGGCATTGTTCATCCTCTAATGGCCTCTATCTTCTCAGGATCAACTTCTATCCCTATTGTTGATATTATATGCCCCAAGTAGTGAATCTTCTTTTGATAAAAGATGTACTTACTTAGCTAAGCATACAATTTGTTCTCTATTAAAACTTGCAACACCATTCTTAAATGTTGCTCATGTTCCTCTTTTGATTTAGAGTAGATGAGGATATCATCTAGGAACACAATTACAAACTTGTCTAGGTACTCCCTAAACACTCGATTCATCAAACACATATAGACTGTTGGGGCATTTGATAGTCCAAATGGAACTACCGTGAATTCATAATGCCCGTATCTTGTTCTAAATGATGTCTTGATGATGTATTCTTCCTTTATTCTTACTTGATGATAGCCTGATCTCAAGTCAATATTCGAAAAGATTCTTGCACCTTTTAGCTGATCAAACAAATAATAAATTCTTGGCAAAGGATACTTATTCTTTATGGTAACCTTATTAAGTTGTCTAAAATCAATACACAACCTTAAGGTTCCATCCTTCTTCTTCACAAAAATAACTGGGACTCCCCAAGGTGACACACTTGGGTGTATATACCCCTTCTTCAAAAGTTCTTCAAGTTGCATCCACAACTCTTTTAGTTCTAGTGTTCCCATTCTGTAAGGTGTCTTAGACATTGGGGCATCTCCTGGCACCAAATCAATTGAGAGATCAATGTCTCTCTTTGGTGGAAATCCTAGAATTTCTCTAAAATCATATTCAAAATCCCTTAAGGCCGGATTGTTAAGAACCAAACATCAATATAGCATAGAAAAACCTCAGGAAAAGTACTCAACGCCTTGAAAAAGAGATAATTTCAAATAATAAGCCTCTTCGAGGGGGCAACCTCCTTTTACCCCACTTAAATTTTCAAGTCCAAGATGATTCAAAATGAAAATGTATCCTTGGTATATATAGGATCCTAGGAGGTTTAATGGCCTAAAGCCGACATAAATAAAATAACATTACTAATCTAAATTACAACCAATGGCCTAAAGCCGACATAAATAAAATAACATTACTAATCTAAATTACAACCAATGGCCTAAAGCCGACATAAATAAAATAACATTACTAATCTAATATGCCCCAATTAAG
>ML777283.1:720286-750548 GCA_009831015.1 Picea engelmannii | reverse complement strand
TTGGAAAAGGATGACACAACACGAGAGTTAAAACCATTTCTAAAGAAGCAACCCAGTTTGATAGCCTTGAAATGAAGCATGCTTCTTTAGGAGCCATCAACTAAAAACCTCTCTTTTATTACTCTAAATATAATTATCTTTTAGCTGACTTGGTTGAATTGAATACCTTCATAATAAATTATTTTATTATAAAGTGCATGTCATCTATGTTATTTATTTTTTAAATAACTTTATTATAATTGCATGTTATTTAAGTTATAAAGTGGTTACTACTTAAGCTTTCTATGATTTTAGTGTAAATTGCATGCCATTTAACGCTTTTAGGGAAAAAAAAAATTCCAAAGGGGAGGGCATGTGTGTACCTGACCACAATATCCATAGAATTTATGTATAATAGCCATTTTTTTTATAAGCTTATGATTTTATAATATAATTATATTTACAAAAAGACCACTTTAGTATAATAAGAGTTTAATGATTTATTTAGTGAATTGAGTATTTAATTAGAGTTTTATTATCGTTTTTATTTTTCTATGGATATAAATATTATTTTTCTATGGTTTTTTCTCTCTTTTATATCTCTATTATTTTATCAATATAAATTAACAAGTTAGTGTTTCTTGGAGATGTTTTCCTCCATTAATCAGATTCGTTGGTGCAGTTCACCTGTTGGTGTGCATATTCCCCCATTGTTTCTTGCTTATTTGATGTTATTATTTTTTGTTTTCCATTTATGTTGCAATAGTGGCCATGTTTGACTATAGGGATGCTACACTCCATGAGTGTAATGTCCTTGATCTAGAACCCTTTGTAATTGTACATAGGTTGGTGAGCCAAGGACACTTGGTTTTGGTGTTGCACGCATCAAAGTAGTGCGCGGAGAAGTGTTAACAAAGACATGGTGTGCATAGTTTATGTGTTGCACACACCTAAGTAAGTGTGCACATTGCATTGTGTTGTGTGCACTTGGGTTAGTGCACGCAAATGAATGAATATCTAATCATGTCAAAGAGCCTGTGAGATTATGAGGCTGGTGAGCCTAGACATAGATAGGCCAGGACACATATTTATGTAAATATAATCATGATTTTAATATAATATTGCATTGCTATGCGCTGACTAACTCAGACAAAAAGAGATGGGAGGATACTCCATCGGAAAAGGGAAAAAGGGGGGGAGAGTTTTAAGTCTTGGGAAATATTTTATAATATTTCCGGGAAAAGTGTAATGTCGGATATATTATTTTATCCTAAGTTCTCGGGGGTAGGGAACTAGTCACCAGGTGGCTTAAAGTTACTTTTGAAGGTGACAAATGTCAAGTGGAAATCATGCAATATATATTGTTGAACTTAGTGTATTTTGGGCATTATTATTATTACAATTATTATTTGCATGGGAGATGATCCAATATTCGAGGAATAAATTCATGTTGTAGGCTCTCATGTGCAGAAGGGGGTCAGACTATATGGAAAATATGATTATTACCTTATCTGCAACGAGAAGCTTGTAAGGATTTGTGGGGTTGTATCCATAATTTCACTCTCAAAGAGTCAGGTTGACAGACCATGAATAGTCTCTTGAGGTGAGAGACTGGTTGTTTTGGAGTGGTTGTCAAACCCGTGGGAATACTCTCCAGGAGAAAAAAAAATTGAGAGTTGTTCCCTGGTGCGCTGAGCATTAGTCATAGGGCTCAGAGACATCCTATCCATTCTATTGTTGGTAACCCTAGGAATGGAAGTGGGGCATCCAAAGTACTGGTGAGAAGAGAAGGGGGAGACTTACTTGGGTGTGACAGGTGCATGGGGAATGAAGGAATGTGGGCTAGTTGTAGCAACATGCACTTAATATTGGGAAAGGACACACGACTCTTAAGGAGAACAAAATGTTAGAAATAGTGAGACAAAAGTCATGGAAAAAACCTATAAAGTGTTGGGGTTGTGGTGGAAATAACATGCACATAAATTTCCCTCAAAGAAGTGATAAATATAGGGTTGCGTACAATGTAAATCAAGTTGCAACAATTGATCACATGAGTAGAAATGTTTTGAGGATTTACCCAGCAGAAAAGTGCATGTTTTGAGTGGACTCTAGATTGCGTAAGGAGCTTTCAACACTTGAAACGTTTGTTGACAAGTGTGTCGATTTGAAGATTGTTGATCCGGATGCAGACTTTGTTGTGTGCATGGATGCATGCAAGGAAGGACTCTATGGAGTTCTAAGTCATAATGGACATGTGGTATGCTATGAATCAAGGAAGTTGAAAGAGCATGAAAGGATCTATGCTATGCATGACTTAGAATTGGCAGCCATAGTGCATTCTTTAAAGATGTGGCGGCATCATCTCATGGGTAAGAGATTTGAGATGAGAAAAGACCATTGTGGTTTAAAGTATTTGTTTGGACAACCAATTTTAAATGCCAGAGAAAGTAGGTGGTTAGAGTTCCTCAGTGAATATGAATTTGACATAAAGAATATTAGAGGAAAAGAGGTCAAGGTGGTTGATGCACTCAATAGGAGGATGCATGAAATGCATGCTACGACCATTAGCGTGTACCAAAAATATTTGCAAGATAGAATTTTAGAAGTTTTCAGATCAGATCTGCGCTATATGGATATAAGTGTGACTTTACAACAAGGTATGTCACAAAAAAAGTTTGAAGGCTATGAAGTAAGAGAGGATGGAATCCTCATGTATAGATGCAGAGTCTATGGGTTGAATGATTAGGAGTTGAAGAGATTTATATTGTCAGAGATGCCTAAGGTTCCCAATGTTGGACATCCAGGTTACTAGAATACCATTGTCGTAGTCAAGAAGCAATACTTTTGGCCATGTATGAAAAAGGAAGTTGCATATTTTATTGCAATATGTCTCGAATGTAATAAGGTCAAGGATGAGCACATACATCTAGTTGGTTTGTTGCAACCCTTTCCCATTCCTAACTGGAAATGGGAAGTGGTGACCATGGACTTCATAACTAAGTTTCCTAGGACTACTAAGCACCATGATTCTATTATGGTGGTGGTGGTGGACAAGCTTACCAAAGCTGCCCATTTTATTCCAGTAAAGTCAATATACAAGGAAGCCGACATTGTTGAGATTTACATATGTGAAGTTGCTAAGTTGCATGGTGTACCTAAGACAATTGTGTCTGACAAAGATTCAAAGTTCACTTCGAACTTATTTGGAAATGATTACTTAAAGGATTTGGAACAAGTCTAAATTTCAGCGCAACATATAATCCCGAGATAGATGGTCAGACCGAGAGAGTAAATCGGGTGATTGAGGACTTGATGAGGATGTGTGTGATGTATTAACCATAAAAATGGGAAGACTACCTTCATTTGGTATATTTTTCTTACAACAATGGGTATCACGAATATTTAAAGATAAGCCCATTTGAAGCACTTTATGGTAGAAAGTGCAACATGCATGTGGTTGGGATAACCCAATAGACCGCGCAGTAGTTGGGCCATATTTTCTCCAGGAAATGGAGGAGTAGATGGTAAATATTAGGCATAATTTAAAGGTTGCTCAAGATATGAAGAAAATTCACACAGATAAAGGCAGAACCCACAGATGATTTAGAGTGGGTGATCACATGTTTCTAAAATTAAAGGCCCATAACAATTCCCTGAAGTTGGGAAAGTATTCTAAGTTAACAGTGTGCTATTGTGGGCCATTTATAATCCTTGAAAGGATTGGTCCTGTCACTTATATGATTTCATTTCCTTCATCTTTATGCCTTCATAATGTTTTCCATGTGTCATTTCTTAAGAAGTATGTACCTGATGCTAATCATGTTATTGATTGGAATGTGATTCAGGTGGAGCCATAAGGTAGATTTCAAGTGTGAGCAGTTTGCATATTGGATTGGAAATCAAGAAAATCTGGAATAGAGCCATGGAGATGGTAAAGGTCCAATGGACCTAGTACGGTCTTGAGGATGCAATTTGGGAGCACGAGGATGCTATGCGAGCAGAGTATCCTCATATTTTTTATGATGTTTGAAATTTGGTATGTATATGTGTATATGATGCATTGAGGATAGTGCATAAATAAGGAGGGGATTGTAATGTCATTGATACAAAACCCTTTGTAATTGTACATAGGCTGGTGAGTTGATTGGTACCAAGTGTAAATGTAATGTATATATAGGATAGTGAGACAAGAACACTGAGTTTTGTTGTTGCGCACATTAGAGTAGTGCGTGAAGAAGTGTTAACAAATACAAGGTGTGCACATGAGTAAGTGTGCACATTTCACTATGTTGCACGCACTTGGGTTAGTGCATGCAAATGAATGAATATGTAATGAGGTCGAAGATCCTATGAGATTATGAGGCTAGTGAGCATGGACACAGATAGGCCAATGCACCTATATATGTAAATATAATCATGATTTTAATATAATATTGCATCGATGTGCGCTGACAGAATCAGACCAAAAGAGATGGTGGCCTACTCCACTGGAAAAGGGAAAAAAGGCGGGGGGGGGGAGATGTAAGTCTTGGGAAATATTTTATAATATTTCCGGGAAAATTGTAATGTCAGATATATTATTTTATCCTAAGTTCTCAAGGGTAGGGAACTGGCCACTAGGTGGCTTAAAGATACTTTTGAAGGTGACAAGCGTCAAGTGGAAGGCATGCAATATATATTGTTGGCCTTAGTGTATTTTTGGCATTATTAATATTACAATTATTATTTTCATGGGAGATGATCCGAGATCTAGGGAATAAATTCATGTTCCAGGCTCTTGAGTGCAGAAGAGGGTTAGACTGTATGGAAAATATGATTTTTACCTTATATGCAGCGACAAGTTTATAAGGATTTGTTAGCTCTTGACCAAGTTTTGAGGATCCTTGGTCATGTTTGACCTATTTTTGGGACTTCGATAGGCCGTCGAAGGCGGAGCACAAGACGAAGTGGAGATCGTGGGATCTCGGCCCCCTTTTAGGGATTTTTGGGATTTGGACTTATGTAATGGGTATGGGATATCGGCCCATGGGTTTACCCATGTTTAGGCTTGATTTTGTAATGTATAAATAGATGTTAGGAAATGTAGTGAGGATATACAGATATGAATGGCTAAGTGTGAATGACAAGTCAGTTGTAAGTGGTGTTGAGTGAAAGTAACAAGTGTAAGTGCTTTGTGTATGTTTGCAAGGTTGCGTGCAAGTGGCTATAAGGATTGTATGTAGGCTTTGTACCGTAACCTAGCTTGGGAAGGAGGATCTAGCAAAGAGTGTGTAGATCTCTTGTCCTCCGCGAATTTGATTTGAAGTCCTTGTGCATGTAAGAAGATTGAAGAAAGATAATAAAGAAGACGAAGAGTTGGTGGACATAGCCCCAAGGTGGGGGTGAACCACATACATCATGTGTTGTGAATTATTTGTGCAATGTGTTGTTGTGTTTATGTATTTACTTGCTTAGTGCTTTGATATAGATGAATGATAGGTAGATATTTTGTTTCTTTGTGCTTAATAGTGAGAGTAAATGTTGGATCTGACCGGTGTGAATGTGCTTAGTTCTTGAATCTTCTAGATTTGATATGTTTCTTCATGCTAAGTGTTGATAGATGCTAGATCTAGTTGAATACTACGATGCTCTGTAATTAGGGTATTTACCTATGAAGTAGATACCGGTTAAACATTGATGAACTATATTGCTAAGTTCTTTGTCAAGGTGTTACAATTACAGATCTGTGTCCCAGCTAAGGTTGCAGACACTGGAGTCCTGCAACCACCCCTGCCTCTACCTCGAGTGAGACTTCATCTTCTTCGCAGGTGTTGCCGAAAGGTCCCGTATTTAGGGTTTTTTTGGTGCATTGTTGTAGCGTTGAACCCTGGGTCTACCCCTATGCCAACAAATGGTTCTGTTGTCGGGACTTGAAACTGTGATTGTTGGGAACTGAGGAAAATGGATCTTTGTGTGAAGATCTAACTTGAAACTGTGAAAGCTCCATATGTATATATGTTGCCCTAGTGCATAGCATCCTACTTAATCTATGAAAGCTCTGTGCTAAGAAAAGAAGTTTGATATGAAGAAAAGAGGTAAGATCTGTAAGCTTTGTGCTTTGTTAAAGGTAAGATTAGTGGGAATTTTTGTTTCAAAAGTATGGATCTGGGTATGTTTGATAAATTTTGTCCTAGCTTGAAAAGTAGGGTTCAACTAGATGACAGAATATTTGATATGAATAGATCTGATGGAAATAATGAAAGATATGTTATACATATGCATAGAAAGAATGTTTGGACTAACAAATGGATGCAGGATCCTAGAAATAATTTTTTGCAGGTTAACTACTATGATCCTAGTGCGCAATACAAGAAAGGTTGGGGATCATTTAAGAGAAAGAGAGGATTAACCCTTTGTTACAGTTGCAGAAGACTGGGTCATTTGGCTAAGGAATTCCCTGGTAGAAGATCTAGTTGTCTTTGTTGTAAAGCTATGGACCATGAAGTTTTGGATTTCCCTAGAATGATTGCTAATCTTGAAAAAATGAATATGGAACAAGTAGACCCTAAGAAAGGTCAAGAAACTGAGACCTTGGTAGAACCCCAGAAAGAATTAGAGACTATACTATTATAGATGAAATAAACCCTGGATGACCACCAAGATATTAATCTATCAGATATCTTAAAAGAGAAAAAGAAAATAGAAGTAAGAATAGGAGACTTCGACATTGACTGTGTTATGGATGAAGAAACATAGGTGAATATAATGACAGACAGAACTTGGGAAGCATGGATGATTTTAAGGATGGAAATTTATTTTAAAATGTAGAAACCTTGGTGAATATTACTAATCCTTGATATCTCAACTATAAATGTTTGGCAATATATTTTTAGAAATATTCAAATTTCTAAGTATTTTATATAGTTTTTATAAATATTTGGCGATTTTTAAGGTAAAATAATTTTATCCTATAGAATTTGGATGAATTATTTTTAAAATAGTGAATCTCATTTTTGGAAAAACCATGGAAAATTAGCCCATGAGCGAAATTTAGCCCCTAAAATCATCCCTGTTGGGAATCTATAGGAAAGCCTGCTATGATTCCTTCATTGGGAGGAATAAGATTGTTTAGAGGAAAACTGATAACCCTATGTGGAAGACTTACCCAGATATCTATGAGTGTTCATGGAACTTTGACAGAGGAATATTTTGAGGTTGTTGAATTTATTGAGAACAATGCTCCATTTACTATGTTACTAGGAAAACCCTGTATCGAGAAGGATTAGACTAGAAGGAAAGAAGAAGAATTCTTAGAGAAGAAAAAGAAAGAGTTAAAATATTTCATGACTAGGAGGATCGCGCACTTGATTGAGGAATAGGAGAAAAGATCGAAGCTATTTAACTTGGATGACGAAGTTGAAAGAACCCAAGAAGACTCATAGAAGACTGAAGCACCTACCCCAGATAAAGAAGAAGTATTACCCGTGCACCCTATGAAGGAATCTCAACAACGTGAAGTTACTATGCCAAAAGAAGACAAGAATCAGAATGGAAAGAGGAATAATGAGATGAATATCACCAAGAAAAATGATAGAAAGCTTAGTAAGAAGAGAGAAAAGATCAAAAAGTTACGGAAGGTTCCAGAGGGAACTTCGCAGAAGGAAAATTCACAAAACTGGAACTTCATCAGGAGATCAGAACAATGTCACATGGCACTTTGCCATCCAAGAAGACTCACAGAAGACTGAAGCACCTACCCCAGATAAATAAGAAGTATTACCCGTGCACCCTACGAAGGAATCTTAACAGCGTGAAGTTACTATGCCAAAAGAAGACAAGAATCAGAATGGAAAGAGGAATAATGAGATGAAGATCACCGGGAAAAAGGATAGAAAGCTTAGTAAGAAGAGAGAAAAGATAGAAAAGTTATGGAAGGTTCCAGAGAGAACTTCGCAGAAGGAAAATTCGCAAAACTAGAACTTCATCAGGAGATCAGAACAACGTCACATGGCACTTCGCCATGGAAAAGAAATATAGCCGTTGGAAATAGTATAACCATTAGACCGAAGCCATGAACGATTAGAACAACATTTATTTCCAGGAAGATCACCATCATACCATTGGGACTGCGCCAAAATGGGCATAACTGAATTAATGAAGGCTTCTCGCCCATTGGAAAGATCTGTTACCTAGTTGTCTACTTATTCCGTCGAATGTTGCACCGAGAACACTTTTGTGAATTGTATCAGAGAGAACTCATTACTACTGCACTGTGATTAGTAAGATCGATACTAGTTCTATTATTTTGCACATTCATTCATCCATCCAATCCAAGAGTGTATGTCGGATGAGCTCAGCGCCATGGAGAAAATCGTCGAAGAAGTTCTCATCGATCTCATGGCCAAGAAAGTAATGTCTACAAGTATTCAAGTGTCATCGATGAGAGGAGTGCAAGCCTCTTCGTCGACTGCTCATGGATCCGGGCCATCCCGAGTCATCACAGAAAAGAGAACCAAGCACGTAGACAACCTAGCAAATGCGAAGCTGATCATGACCATATTGCCCGAATACATCCTGCCTCTAGCTAGCGCAATGAGACATGATAATGTACCGAGAGATTTTGAGTACACCATGGTTACTGCGTACCTCCCGAAGGGGATACACACAGTTCGAGTGTAGCAGGACAAGATCGCAGCGTTGAAGTTCAACGACTTCAAATTAGGGGACCGCAAGAATCATAGTACGCTTGCCTCGTATAAATACTTGACTAGGAGGAAGGGGAAGAACTCAAAAATAATCCTCTAGCCATGGACGATGAACCTCGTGCAATACACCCTGTTGAACGTAATGAAAATCCCACACTTTGGAAGGCACCAGGAAGTTAATGCTTGTGTCAAGATCCTACTTTCATGTTACCATGGCGGCTACTTATGGCTAGACTAGCGTATCACAGTCGATTCGATGTTGATCCATAGGATCACCAGATTGAGTATGAAAGGACCCGACCCGCAAGATTTCTATCTAGGGAAAGCCACAGATCACGCTTTAGCACGGAAGATAAAGGATACCTACGATGATGTTGAGAAGGGGACGCGAGGCTACAAGGTAACCTCCATCCATAATGGCACAGTGTGCCTAGCATGTCAGTTAATTGCAGGGAAGCTAGTAAGAAATAACAGACCCATGTAGGTCACGGGATTTGTCATTGACCTTGCGGGGAAATGTGTGGAAGGTGTACAGATGAACTGGGTGAAGTACCTAGTTAATCAACTAGAATTAGACTGTTGCGAAGAACAACATTAGGGCTATGAGTTCCACTTTAGCTAGCTCCTGATCCTCATCGTGTTTGTTTCTTGCGAGATGCCAGAAGGTGCGACCTTCCCAGACATGAAACCATTCGAGCCGCTCGCTGCGAAGTTCACCACACCTTGGTACTCGAGCGACATGGGAAAACCGTGGCAGTCGAACGCATTTTTTCACACATATTACCTCCAGCTGAAGAGTGCTATCGAAGCTGAACCTAGAATGACATCGAACACCCTACAACACTTTCGACCCCTCATGAAGTTCCACACAGATCGAAAATTCATCTATATTAGTGCGCGAGTAGATGAACATGAGGAGGAGTTGCAGTCGTACTACAAGCTCACCAAAGAGGCCCTCGAGGAGATAACTAAGGAATGGTCATCCGACTTCCTTATCCCCGCTGACCCTACAAAGATGTCTGATCCTGAAATTGACAGCCTAGAGGTCATTCACATAGAACATGACACACTCAGAATTAGTATAAGGAAGAAAAACGAAGATGTACAAGACTTAAGGAGCGCATCAGAAAAGACTGCTTTAGCATCACTTGGCCGAGGGGGTGATGATGAGGTAGAAGATATCAATGGAAAAGTAGATGAGTAGAAGAAAGGTGAAGTAACATCGCCTAGAGATGAGGCTGATCCCTTGAAGAAAAGGAAGTTTTATCCCCCGAAACCCTCTTCCCAGAATAAATCTAGAGCCACCATGACTAAGATGAAGACTGTGCTCACTGTCGACGACTTTGAATTCATCATCGCAGCTGTAAATGACGCCTCATAGGAAATCTTGTGGAAACAAGAAGCCAAGTAGGAGGATATGTACAACATAATCTAGGTCAAACTATGAGGGGTACAATAGGCCCTTCAGTCCAATCGTGCAGTGTCCACTGCGCCCCTTCCATCAGGAGAACCAGAGCTGGGAGATGAGCCAGCCCAACTCCAACGACTACCTGATGCAACTGAAGCTCACCTTTGTTGCACACAAGAAGAAATAGAACAAGCCACCCAGGCCTTGAATTAAGTGCAAGATGTGATAGTAGAACAATGTTAAGTTGCAGAGCAGGAGAAGGTTTCCCTCTAGACAAAGTTTGAAGAGGAGAAATCACAGATTCAACAAGAAAAAGAATAGTTTCTCGCAAAGAAGCTCGAAGTGCAAGAAGCAGTCAACAGAGCACTTCGCTCTGTGATAGGTTTAGAGCCAAAGGTAGAAGACGAAGTCGTGCATCAAGTAGACTAGCTCACATAAGTTATCCAACAGCTACAAAAAAGAATAGCAGACTTAGAGCTCTACACGGTGATCGACACTCCACAGGATGTGAGGGATCAAAGGGAAGAAACTACCGAGAGCACAGTTGAAATAATCAAGGGCATCACCTTGGAATGTAAACAAGTGAGTGATCGTAGTTCCCAGACATATGAGAGACTCACTGAGAACCCAGAACTGAAGACGCTAGAGTCACATCTCCAAGAGGTGAAGTATCAAAAAGAAACAATACAGGTGTAGTTGAAGCCCCTGTCAGTTGTTGAATGAATGAAGCAATCCCAAGAGCAGTACATTGCTCAAAATCAGGTCCACGCTATTCAGAGAAAATTCATGGAAGTGACTCAGAGGCTCCAACCTATACAGGATGAGGCTTGCCAACTGTTCATAGAAATCGAAGGCTGAGGAGAAGAACTAGAACAAGTCGTCACTGCAGCAGAACAACGCCTAGAGGGACCTATCAACGAAGTTGTTATCCAAGAGTTCATTGAACAGGAGGTTGTGGCACAACAACAAGTCGAAGCAACTCGAGCCAAGCTCGAGGATTTTGAGGTAGAATTATCTACATTAGAGTGACTTAGGATGAGTCACAGGTGAGTGTTGGGGGCCTCTTATCCCTTAACCAAGTTTTGAGGATCCTTGGTCATGTTTGACCTATTTTTGGGAATTTGACAGGCTATCAAAGGTGGAGCGCAAGACCAAGCGAAGATCACGGGATTTCGGCCCCCTTTTAGGGATTTTTGGGATTTGGGGTTATGTAACGGGTATGGGGATATTGGCCCATGGGTTTACCCATGTTCAGGCCCTATTTTTTAATGTATAAATAGATTCTAGGTGATGTAGTGAGGATATATAGATATGAATGGCTAAGTTCGAATGACAAGTCAATTGTAAGTGGTGTTGAGTGCAAGTAACAATTGTAAGTGCTTTGTGTATTTTTGCAAGGCTGAGTGAAAGTGGATGTAAGGACTGTATGTAGGATTTGTGTCGTAACCTATATTGGGAAGGAGGATCTAACGAAGAGTGCACAAATCTCATGTCCTCTGTGAAGTTGATCTGAAGGCTCTATGCATGTAAGAAGATTGAAGAAAGCTAATAAAGAAGACAAAGAGTTGGTGGACGTAGCCCCAGGGTGGGGGTGAACATGTACATCCTGTGTTGTGAATGCTTTGTGTGATGTGTTGTTGTGTTTATGTATTTACTTTCTTAGTGCTTTGATATAGATAAATGATAGGTAGATCTGTTGTTTCTTTGTGCTTAATAGTGAGAGTAAATGTTGAATCTGACCTGTGTAAATGTGCTTAGTGCTTGAATCTGCTAGATCTGATATGTTTTGTCATGCTAAGTGTTGTTAGATGTTAGATCTGGTTGAATACTGTGATGCTATGTAATTAGTGTATTTACCTGCGAAGTAGATACCGGTTAAATATTGATGAACTATATTGCTAAGTGATTTGTCAAGGTGTTACAATCACAGATCTATGTCCCAGCTAAGGTTGCAGACACTAGAGTCCCACAACCACCCCTGCCTCTACCTCGGGTGAGAATTCATCTGCTTCGCAGGTGTTTCCGAAAGGGTTGGTAGTTAGGGTTTTGTTGGTGCATTGTTGTAGCGTTGAACCCTGGGTCTGCCCCTATGCCAACAAGAGTTGTGGGGATGTATCCATAATTTCACTATCGAATATTTGGAATGAAAGACCATGAGAAGTATCTTGGGGGTGATATATTGGTTGTTGTGGAGTGGTTTTCAAACCTATGGGAACACTCTCGAGGAAATATTTTTGCTGAGATTTGTTCCCTGGTGCGCTGAGCATTAGTCACAGGGATCAGAGACTTCATGTCTGGCCTATTGGTGGTAACCTTGGGAAGGGAAGTGGGGTAGCTGAAGGACTGGTGAGAAGAGAATGGGAAAAATTCCTTGGGTGTGACAGGTGTGTGGGGAATGAGGGACTATGGGCTAGTTGTAGCAACAAACACTTAGGATTGGGAAATTCTATTGAGTTTTAGACCATTACTTGTTGCTAGGACCTTTTTGCTCTGGTGGATTTGTGCCCCAACTCGGAGGTTACCTGTTGTTGAAATATTATGAGCAACAACATCTATGGTTGGGGGGAATGTCTGAGTCAAGGCCATAGTTGGTGACTTCCATTTAAGATAAGTGTTCCTTATGTGCTTGTCTTGGTTATTGTGTTCATATTTAACTATGTTTGAAATGGGTTAACTCTTGTATGTGTTTCACATAAGTATTTGTTGTCATTCAGTTTAATATCACTTGAACATGTAATATGGTGGTTTTGGCATGTATTTGTGGTTGTGCATGGATATGAAAAGTGAAAATAGTCTTTCCTGGTAAGATAAATCTATGATTTTGGTTATGAGCCATCTAGAAGAGGACCGAGTGGTTAGGTACGCGAGATCGTAAGATGTGTACTTCAAAGGTTGAAACTATGATGTGTGCGATTAAGGAATTGGATTCCACGCACAATATTAATAGAATGGGTGCATGACACCCAGATGGTAGTGCGTGAAGTTGTACTATGTGGTCAATATTCTACTGTGTACGGTTGTTCGATTTAATTTCTTCTTCTTAAGGTTGTTTTGAAAAGAGATTGTTACTTCCGTTGTTACAAGTTGTGTAGCACGACACAATCTTGGGATGAGCGCATTACTTCAAGTGAAGATACATAGATTGTGTTAAAGTTGATTCTATGAAGCGTACTTCTAGAGTAACATTGGTCAGTGGTATGTTGGGAATGTTACAGTTTGGTTGACTTAGCGCATGTGTAAGGTGATAACGGGACTCATTAGGAGACTATACAAAGTGGCATCAGATATTTTTTAGAGGTTTGTATGGAGTGACATAGCCCAGCCAGGGGTGGCTGGGGACATTACAATGAGTGTAATCATTTAAAAAAAAACTGAAACGAGTATATATTATATTAAAGGTGAGCTATGAATGAACTAGACAACGAGTTAATACAATAAAAATTTTGAGTCTAGAACTATGGATTTCAAAGAGAATGAAATATGTAGGGGGTCTTGTTATGGATAAATCCAGACTATGGATAAAGTAGATTTCCCTTGGATCTTCCCTTGATCCAAGATAGATAGAAGGTATAGATATCTACGGGGTTTCCCTAGATCTAATTAGAATAGTTCCTTTTACACTAAGAGAAGGATAATGACATTCCTATTTATCGAATTTTGTCCTTGCATGTTCAGTAGATGCAACTCTCGATATCCTACCTCCAACTCTTATGATCCACTTCTTGTACACGAGCAACAAACAAATACCAATTCTACAACTCCTACAAGTGTTAGGAAATCACAAATTCAACTCAGATCTAATCTGATGTCTCAAGGATAGATCAGATCTACCACATATAATTGAATACAATAGTATGGCAGGGGAAAACACATAGATCTATATTGTAAAAATGGAAACATACATCAATGTACCTTTACCTTGATTCTTGATGCATTCCTCCTAGTTTTGGGTTCCCAATGATCCTACTTAGCCACTTGAGCTTCTCTCTCTATTTTTCCAGCATAACCACTCTCAAACTCTAGCTTTCATATCTCCTTGATTTGGCCTATTCTTATACAAATTTATAAGAGATTGGAGATAGGATTCATGGCATGTGAACTAGGTGGTTACAAGTCATGGATAGCTTGATGACATGTGAACTAAGCAATTTCAAGTCATAGATAGGATTGATGGCATGTGAACTAAGCAATCACAAGTCATGCACAAGTTTCATGCTTAATTATGAACTTTTTCTCTATTACGAGCTTTTTCCTCAATTTTCATGCTCAATTATGAGCTTTTTCCATCTCACTATGAACTTTCTTTTCAATTATGAGTTTTTTCTCAATTATGAAATATTTTTTATTCATAATTATTAAAGTGTGACAAAATAATTATTTCCTTGTGAAATAATTATGAGAATTTCACTCAATTATGTAATTGTAGCCTCATATCATCTAATAACATTCTTGCAAAACCTATGGTGGAAAATACAAGTATAATAGGTCTATCTAAAACCTACCATGTTTTTACAATCTTCCTAAAAAAGATACTAGCCCTAGTACTATATATTCTAATAAACCGCTCTAGTAAAAATTTAAACTTGCAAAGCATAAACTTTGAAAATGTTAGGTATCTAGAAATGTAGTGGGGGGAGGGGGGGCAGAGGGCCCATAATGATAATAGTGGAGGCCATTCAGTGTAAGGTGGACTAGGTCCACTATATTATTAAATAAGGTCCACTATGATAGTTAGATATAATAAATGGGTAGTTAGATATAATAAATGTAAGAGGACTTCTTAGAAGGTTCTACTTCTAGAAGATTTCTCCTCTAGAATGTTCTAAGATGATGATAGCACTATATAAAGGGGTTCAAGCAATGTAATGGGATATGAAGAGAATTATTGTATTTGAGTTGTAGCTCAATAGGAGGATTCCCCCTTGAAGAGACAAGTGAACAAGAGAGGATCCCTTCCATAATAGGATCCATTGTATGGTGTTTCTCTACCTCAAGGGTTTGGTAATAATGAAGTTTGGTTTCTTCTATCTTGCTTTGTGGATATATTGTGTATTCAGTATTTGTGGTGATTATTTGTAGATCTGTTTAGGTACTTAACAATTGATATCATAGCACTTTCCTTGGCCAAAGATGGGAAGAAATGTTTTTCTCTTTTTGCAGAAAGTTTCTAGGGAAAAAAAAGAGGGCGGCACACTTCAGATTCTAATATGAAGCTTTACGAGCTGAATTTGCAAAAAACAATTGGTTATTTGAATTCCTCTCGGACAAATTCCCAATTTCAAAAAACAAATCAGCCGAAACGGAGTCTAGGAAGTGAAGTTATGAGCATTTTAAATTCAACAGTTTTTCAGGGTTTGTCGAAAAAGCCGTGATTTTCTGCCATAATTTATTGTTCTATTTTGGGGGGTTTTTTGTGATGGCGGTGGGACTGCAGAGTTCATAACTTTTCATAGGGTGCTCAGATGGCTATTTCCTCTCAAACCCTCAAATACATTCAACAAATAACTGAAGAATTCAAATTTCAATTGTATGACACATGGTGTGGCACATTGCAAAACAGATTACATGACCTTGTAGATGGCCTCAATGATATTTTTCATAGTATTCAAGATTCAATGGATAGCATGAAAGAAATATTTCTTATGGCGGACATCAAGGATGAATATAATCAAGAAATATATTCTTGGTATGATTTTGAGGCTGATTGTGATGATTGATATATGGATAGTTGTCATTTCTAGGATGACAACCACTTCTATCTTTTATTTGATGACTCTACTCCACCTTCTGTAGAGAACATCAATGTGACACATCAAGAGTTAGTTATCATTTCCCTGTTTCTCAGCCTGCATTATTCCTTCCAGATTCATCTTTGACCCTTTCCCACTATGTGGGTGGATATTCTTATTTGGATCCACATGATAAGTGTCAGTATTGGGAGCATCATTTTCAGTTGGTTATTACGTGATGATATATTTCGTGTGGAGCTCACATGAGAAATTGGACATGGGACCCTGGTTTACAATGGCGGTTGGGCTACTTCAGCATGGTGGCTTCCATTTCTCAATGGGACCTTGGTTCTCTATTCTACTTCAGCACTATGGTCCACACTTATCCATGGGAACTGTATTCTCTAGTCTACTTCAACACTATGGTCCACACTTATCCATGGGACCTCGATATATGGTTGTACATCAAGCATTGAGGACAACGATTTCATAAGGATGATGGAATGTTAGGTATCTAGAGAGGTATTGGGGGGTGAGGGGGGCGGGAGGGGGGACGGGGGCAAAGGGACCATAATGATAATAGTGGAGGCTATTCAATGTAAGGTGGAATAGGTCCACTATATTATTAAATAAGGTCCACTATGATAGTTAGATATAATAAATGGGTATTTAGATATAATAAATGTAAGATGACTTCTTAGAAGGTTCTACTTCTAGAAGATTCATCCTCTAGAATGTTCTTAGGTGATGGTAGCACTATATAAAGGGGTTGAAACAATGTAATGGGATATGAAGAGAATTATTGTATTTGAGTTGTAGCTCAATAGGAGGATCCCCCCTCAAAGAGGCAAGTGACCATGAGAGGATCCCTTCCATAATAGGATCCATTGTATGGTGTGTCCCTACCTCAAGGGTTTGGTAATAATAAAATGTGGTTTCTTCTATCTTTCTCTGTGGATCTATTGTGATATTTTGTATTCAAGTAATTGGTACTTAACAGAAAAAGGCAGGGAAAAACATTCATTGGAGACTTTCTACTGGTTTTGAGATTACTTCATTTCAATAACTTCATTAATTTCCATGGGCTCAGTGGCCTACTGAACTATATCTTCTTCCTTCATGTGTGTAATCTTTAAAAGTGTCATGCATAACAATTATAATAAATTAATCAAGTCATAAAATGAAAGAGTTAACAAACATAACAATAAATGTTGAATAATATAAAACATCAATATAAGACTGCTAATTTTAATTAAATAATATATTTATTTAAATAACAATAAACATAACCTAAGCCATAACTTCTCTATATTTTGCATCTTTCTCAAAAAAAAATAAAAATTAAAAATCTTGGGTTGCTTCAAATAGCCTCAGTGTAGAGTAGCGTCGGTGGGTATGGTGGGAGAAGCGGATGAGGCAGGAGGTGGTGCAGGACAGGGTGGGCCTCGGGTCAGTCAAAAGATTGCTTTGTTTTTAAGCTATTGAATCATTTTGTTGAGGGTCGGAGAGCCCTAGTCTCAGGCTGCACCTTAATAGAATCGTAGGGCTGGCACCTTAATAGAATATGCCTGGCAGGGCTGTGCTCTAGTCCGGGCAGGGTGGCGCCTTGGTCCAAGTAAAAAGACAGTTTGTTTGCATATGTGATTCGTGCTCTTCGTTGTTCGATCTTGACTGATCTCGAGCCTTTCGTCTTGCTTTCAATCGGTGAAGCTTTAATAATGGAAAACTGGTTCCCACAGGGCTTTATCCCACCTCCCCTTGTGGTTTAGTGAGGAACAGCCCTGTCCGAATCTCATCGATATCTAGTTTTTAACTACCACATACTTGTTTCATAGCAGCAGAAAGATGAATGATTCGCGGCAGAGAATATAATGAGGAAATTGACAATTTCATTATGGAACCCAACAATCACTAATAACCTCACAAAAACACATGTATACGTGAAACACATGTATACGTGAGTTCAAACCACAACATATATAACATCATTGTACAACATATTTCAATCATCATATAAAATATGATATCAAAATTAAATGTAGAATATCATCATAGAAGACAACTAGATGATGCCAAAACATAAGTTTGACATGAAAACTTTCATTCTTCACTAATGAAGATTTTCTATTAAGCATTATATTTATCTACAACTATGACACTGGGTCTCAAAATTTAGTTCCATATATAGATTCAATTATATAAGTATCAAGCAAAAATTTGCTTCATATCTATAAATGCAAATGTATAAGTATGAAGCTAAACTTGAGACATGCTCACGATTAAATATGACTGATTCTCAATTTATTTGTTAAAATGATTCAAAAATACACATCGAAATAGTCCTGATCATTATGATGAAAATTTTTAATTCAAGAATGATTCTTATTTATTTTAAAGTAATACAATATTATTATATAAAGAAACAATTAATTCAAGAACGCTTCCTATTTATTTTAAAGTAATACAATATTATTATATAAAGAAACAATTAATTCAAGAACGCTTCCTATTTATTTTAAAGTAATACAATATTATTATATAAAAATTTATCAATGAAAGTCTCACAATATCAATTTTTTTATTATTATCAAACACTTATAATTTTGTAAATTTATATATTTCATTGATTTCTAACTATTAGACAATGTCACTTTTAAGGTGATAAACTTGTAACTATAATTATATATTCATCTCTTTGTCCAAATATTTGATTTAGAACTATTAGCCAATACCACTTTTTAAATAATCAAACTTATAATTATAATTATATATTTATCTATTTGTCCACTTTGTAGAAGATATGACATCATCTATAATCAAACATCATATCAGCTTTTTAGTTTTTAAGTGATCAAACCTATAATTATATTGTTTGATTTGTAGAAATATAACATTCAAATAATATAATCCACTTTTTAGAGTGTGAGTGTGACTGTGTGGGTGGGAGAAATATAGGAGAAATGTATAACACATTTCTCCTGTATTTCCCCATCCCCACCCTACAATACATTTCTCCTATATTTCCCCCACCCCCACCCTATAATACATTTCTCTTATATTCCCACCACCCCCACCCTCTATACATATAGGAGAAATGTATAATACATTTCTCCTATATTTCCCCCACCCCCACCCATTATGAGGGTGGGGGTATAGAGGGTATAGAGGAGAAATGTATAATACATTTCTCTTATATTTTTGGGGGTATATAGGGTGGGGGTGGAGGAAATATAGGAGAAATGTATTATACATTTCTCCTATATTTCCCGCACCCCCACCCTCATAATAAATTTCTCCTATATTTCCCCCACCCCCACCCTCCATGGGAAATGTAGGAGAAATGTATAATACATTTCTCCTATATTTATCCCACCCCCGCCCTCCATGAGGGTGGGGGTATAGACGGTGGGGGTGAGGGGAATATAGGATAATCGTTTAATACATTTCTCCTATATTTCCCCCACCCCCACCCTCTATGAGGGTGGGGGTATGGGAAATAGAGGAGAAATGTATAATAAATTTCTACCATATTCCCCCCACCCCAACCCCCACCCTCATAGCCTCATAGAGGACGGGGGTGAGGGAAATATAGGAGAAATGTATAATATATTTCTCCTATATTTCCCCCACCTGAGGGTGGGGGTGTGGGAAATATAGGAAAAATGTATAAATGGGGGAAATATAGGAGAAATCTAAAATACATTTCTCCTATATTTTCCCCACCCCCACCCCTAGGGGTGGGGGAAATATAGGAGAAATATATTGGGTGGGGGTAGGGGAAATATAAGAGAAATGTATAATACATTTTTCCTATATTTCCCCCACCCCCACCATGTATACTCCCACCGTTATAGAGGGTGGGGTGGGGGAAATATAGGAGAAATTATACATTTCTCATATATTTCCCCCACCCCCACCCCCACCCTCTATGGTACATTTCTCCTATATTTCCCCCACCCCCACCCTCTATGAGGGTGGGGGTATAGAGGGTGGGCTGGGGGAAATATAGGATAAATGTATAATACATTTCTCCTATATTTCCCCTATAGAGGGTGGGGGTGGGGAAAATATAGGATAAATGTGGGAAATATAGGAGAAATGTATAATACATTTCTCCTATATTTCCCCCACCCCCACATCTATGAGGTGGGGGAATAGAGGGTGGGGTTGGGGGAAATATAGGAGAAATGTGTAATTCATTTCTCCTATATTTCCCCCACCCCCACCCTCTATTAGGGTGGGGGTATAGAGGGTGGGGGTGGGGGAAATATAGGAGAAATGTATTGGGTGGGGGTGGGGAAAATACATTTCTCCTATATTTCCCCCACACCCACCCTCTATGAGGGTGGGGGTGGGTGAAATATAGGATAAATGTATAATAGAGGGTGGGGGTGGGGGAAATATATGAGAAATTTATTATACATTTATCATATATTTCCCCCACCCTCACCCTCATCAAGGGTGGGGGTGGGGGCGCCTTCCCATATTTGAATGTGAGCCCTCTCTTACCATAACTATCCCCTAACAACAAAAAAATAGATTAGGAATATAGGAGAAATGTATAATACATTTCTCCTATATTTCCCCCACCCCCACCCTCATAGAGGGTGGGGGTTAGGGAAATATAGGAGAAATGTTGGGTGGGTTGGGGGAAATATAGGATAAATGTGTTGGGTGGGCGTGGGGAAAATATAGGAGAAATTTATTATACCTTTCTCCTATATTTCTCCCACCTCCAACCAATACATTTCTCCTATATTTCACCCACCCCCACCCTCATAGTACGTTTCTCCTATATTTCCCCCACCTCCACCCTTTAGTATAATACATTTCTCCTATATTTCCCCCAACCCCACCCTCTATGAAAGTGGGGGTGGGGGGAATATAGGAGAAATGTATTATACACTTCTCCTATATTTCGCCAACCCCCACCCCCACCCTCATAATGATTTATCATTAATAATGACATTATGCATATTTTTAATTAGTAAGAAGATTTACATCACACTAAAACGTGATGATTCATCTCCATTATCAAACATCATATCTATTAAGTGAGGATATTCATTCAACCAAGGTTAAATTATTGAGTGATTCCTAATCAACTTATAGTTTCATACATAACTTAGATACTTGGATTAGATCTAGAGTAGAGAAATTTTTAATAATCTATACTTATCTTATAAGTGTAGAAACTTGACGAATTTTATTAATTCTTAAAACGCTAACTACAAAATGTTTGGGGATGCTTTTGTAAAAATATTCAAAATTATAATGATTTTATATATTTTCAAGAAAATTTTGGCAATTTGTAAAGAAAAATAATTTTATCCTATAGAATTTGGGCTAATTGTTTATGGAAAAAAATGAAATTGGCTAATCATTTAGACAACGAAATTTAGCCCCATAATTTTTCCTTGATTTGGAGTTCCATAATTTTGTCATGAAGAGAACAAAGAGAGAAATATGAAAGTTCCATGTGTATGTTTAATTAAAAATTCCAAATAAGTGCAAAGAACCTCCATAATTATTTATTCATCCTCCTCTTCATGAGGATGACATCATCCAAAATAACCAAATATTGTTTAACACTAGTCAAATTTCATAGTCTCTAAGATGAGGATACTTAGAATTATAGGGGTTTTTAATGTCTATCATGGTATCTTAAATAAAAATGTTCACATAGAACCTACACATATCTCTCTTCATCTTCATATTTGACCTAAGAATGAGCAATCGACATCGTCTTTAAGTTAGAAAAAATTAACTAGTTGACTATGGTTAACTATCATTTGTTAGTTAGGTAGTTGGGCATGGATAGATATAGTTGAATATGGTTGATTATGTTCAACTACAATTAATGATAGTTTTTAATGGTTGACCATATTCCTCCTTATGGTTAATGATACAAAAGAAGAATGATACTTAACTTCAACTTGATGCTTAAATGTACAAATCAATGATGAGATGTTTTTCGACAAAAGAGTCTCAAAGAGTATTCAAAGGAGATTCTTCCCTATACAAGTATGAATGTAAAGCCTTAGGGTCATAATCACCCCCTTATTTAAATGACATGTAACTATGCATTTCAAGTAGAAAAGGTTTGTTTGGCTTGGTCAAAAATTTCTTTCTTGGAAGCATTAAGCCATCTCAACCCCTCACTTGAATCATTACTTCATTATAAGTATACATAAAGAGTACCAATTATGATGGTTGAACGTTATTAATTAGTTGATTATAATTGTGCATGGTTCACCATGGTTCTTGTTTGAACCTTTACTCTTTTTGGTGCTCTTCAATAGGTTTTTTACCATTTTTAAGGCACTAATTATGTTTGATGTGAATTAATGTACTTACAACTATCTGATTATAGCCCATGGGTATAAATGAGGCACACTTCATTTTTTACAAACAGTAAAGACAATCAATTCTTTGTACTATCATAAATATTTTGAAAGATTATCATCACTTAAATGACATATAAGGGTTCACCCTAAAAAGGCATTGGAAATTATAAAAATGTGGTTGAATAAGCCTATGTTGTGATAGAGAGTGCAATCCTATATAATTATAGGGACATGTCACTCTATATTGCTAAGCTCTATGGTATCTTTTAGGGGAAAATTTTTGTCAATTGGTTTTCTTTTTCATTAAAAAAAGTTTAATTAGTGAATTTCCCTTTAAAAATTCACTTACTTTTTACATAAAATGTGATTAAATTGATAACATTCACCAAAATTTACAAGTTTTAATAGTAAATTATATGTTTTTTATTGGATATTTTCCTACACTTTCTCAGGTAATATATCTTAGGGAACCCCATTCACTTCCCCTCATTCTAAGGATGGTACTTAGGGTGAACTCTAGATTCTTCAAGGCACAAGGACAGGTCAACAATGGGGCTAAAAGATGTTACAAAAATATACTCATTATGAACTCAACATGTGACTTATGAAAATAGAATGGAAATAGAACTTGGGTGGAAAGAATAAGGCTTCATTCCACAACCACTTGGGCGAGACCCAATTGATAAATATTTTTCTACATATTTATATGTATGTTTTTTTCAAACTAAAATAATCCTATAATACTATACTTGGATTTAACATTTGAATCCTAAGAAAATACCTCATAATGCTAACATTATTGACAATCGTATGATGTATTAAGCCTATATAGCTTATGTAAATGTAAAACTAAACTCAAACTACTTACTTACTATAATGAAGATAAACATTTTAAATAACCTCCACTTATATGTGGATTAAATCATCCCATAACTTTATTCTATGCAATGATGATATAGAACAACAAAATGCTAAAATTCAAATTTGAAACCTTATACAAAATTTTGGATACTTAAAAATTTTGGATACTTAAAAATGCTTATAAAATTGATGTATCAACATCAATGTAGTCCAGCATGGACAATACATTCAATCCATAAAAAAAAATTAAACATATATCATTCCAGAATTTCAAACTATATAAAAATAATAACATTTATAACCACACTTATGTATAAATGATAAAATAGCATTTTAATGAACATAAACACCATTCAAGAGAAATACTATTTAGATAAAGAAAAATAGTATATCCATAGCATAAGGAAAAATATTCTAATGAGACCATGTTCAATGTAAAATTTTGATTATCAAAATATAGTGGAGGTGTTTACGAATCTTTGCTACATTGAAGCGGTTTCGTGTTTCATCCCTATCTATCTATTATGTTTAGTGGTTTCATGTTTCATCCCTATTTATTATGATTTGGTTCTCCAAGCACTCTCAAACTTCATGGATATTTATGCCCTATAACCATCTTCAAAGGACTAATACATAAATTTTAAAATCATGTGGTGGTATAGTTAGTTACATGTCTTTGTTTTTTTTTTTTTTTTTGACAGAAGCGAGTAATGAGGCTTTTATTAAAAACTGCGGAAAATCGTTGATGTTGTTACAGAGGTGTAGGACTGCAACTAACTTAACTAGAGTCTACTTCGATTCATATCAGCTATTACATGAAGCTTAGATGCCGAGACTGGCTAAAACATAACTGCTTAGACACCCTTTCCGACTGTTACTAACTGCTTAAAGGAAAACTCTTGCTTTTGGAAGTGCTTCTGAACTACTCCTTGCCTTTCCCCTTGGACTGCGCTTTGTCTTCTATCCATTCCTTGTTGAGTTGTTCCATCTGTTGCTCTAGATTCCGCATCCTTTCTTCATGGTCTTGCTTTGGTTTACCCAACTCCTTCCTCAGCTTCCAGATCTCCTCACTCAAGCCGGATCTTGTGTAGATGATGTCGTTTTCTAAAGCCTCCATCCTTCTCCCAGCCTCACTATCCAAGTTCTGCAAGAAATCTTCCAAATTGGCCATGAGCCCCCGCAGTTTTTCCAACTCCTCTTCCAGCGTTGTGATTCTTGCCTCCGCAGTTGGCTTTGGACCTGAGCTCGACGCCATATCGAGCTTCCACTTGCTCCTCTAGCGACCTTCCCCTGCTGTCTAAGATGCTGCCCTTGTTCGACCTTCTTACATGTTGCTCTTCTTCCTTTGCTCTTACCCTTCCATCTCGCCTGAGTTTATAATCCTTCTCTATCCTTTCTTTGTTGGATTCTCTGTGCGGAGGTATGGCTTGGGGATATGGGAGTGGCGGCCTCATGATGGAAAATCCTTTCCGTTCTGAAGAACGCGCTGAAATTCCAAGATACGAATGTCTTATCATCTGATCCTGCATCTTGTCCATGTGCCCACTTGTATTATCTTCTTGGTTTGTTGTAATTACGGGATACTCCATTCAACTGTGGCTCCATTGAGTATCATGATACTTTTCCCCAAACGGGCTCCCGTATTGGCCTCCTCATCCACCTGGACATTATTTCCCCTTAGGACGTGAAACCATTGTATTGATTGGAATCAATGCCTAAGGATCCTTATTTTATCAATGACGTGCTTGAGTTTCCCATCCGTTACCCTGGTGTTCTGAATTAAGGTTTGAATTAGCAGCCTTGAATCTCCAATCACAATTAATTTTCGAATATCTAAGGACAGGGCTTGGGAGAGCCCTTGCCAGAGGGCAAGAGCTTCAACTTTGTTATTGGGTTCTATACCTAGGCCCCAGGCATACCTGAGTACGATGTTCCCAGTGGGATCCCTTATTACCCCTCCTCCCCCTGCCTTCCCCGGATTACCCTTAGACGCTCCATCGAATGAGAGAATGTTGGTGTTTAGGGAGCTTTTCCATTCCTCCAGTGCACTCTTGTCCATTCTAATTTCCCAGCTGCAAGGTGAAATGATTGGAGGGCCTCTTGGTAAGGCAATCTGAAGCCCAAGATGGCGCATCCACTCTTCTTCTTCAGTTCCCAAGGCCTTCATATTGGAGTTCTTTATGAAGTGGGTCGCACTCTCGCTGAAAAGGATTTTAATTTTAACAGCTACCTGTGCTTGAGTTCTTTTCTCTTCTCTCGAGATCCGATGGTTCCTTTCCAACCATATCTTCCAGAGAATAAACTTCGGCAAATCTTTCCAAGTCGTTGTAAGGTGACCTTGGTTTGCTGTCCTGAATGGGCACAGGGCTTGCCAACTCGAAAACAGAAGTTGGAAATCCTGTGGGAAGGAGGGGGTCATGGCTCCTAAACCAAGAGTTAGATTCCAAACCTCACTGGAAAATGGGTAGCTTAACAGTAAATGAATTGTCGTCTCCTCTGCCTGACAACAAAGTGGACATCTTGTTGGCCCTGCCCATCCTTTTTTTCTGAGATTTTCTCTAGAGAGAACTCCTTTTTGGGCCACTTTCCAAACAAACAAATCAATTTTTGGAAGGGTTTTCACTGCCCAAATTACCTTCCAGGCTGCCGAGTCTTGTGGAGCTTGTAGGCCTGGGATGAGGTGACGGTAACCCCCAGCTAAGGTGTAGATTCCTACTTTGGAACCCCAACCTATCTTGTCCTTATTTTTCTCTCTTAGGGGGGTTCTCCCTTGCAATGCTTCCTTGAGGCTGCTCCACTCTTCTTCTAGTTCATGAGGTAAAGAAGCGATCTCCCACATGGACCAAGACTTGCTTTCATCATTTTTCCACATCGAGATGTCCCAAAGGCTATGAATATTGTTATTCTGCATCCATTCTTTTAATCGCCTTAGATCCTGTCGAGTTGAAAGCGTTGATCCTCCTAGAACTGAATCCTCCCAAATGTTAATGTTTTGCCCATTCCTCGGGATCCAAGTGAGATGAGGAAGGAAGGCCGGCAATGCCTTTTGGCATAAACTGAAGATTGGAGAGCCCTTCCCTGGTCTTGTTGGATTTCTCAAACATTTTTTTCTAGGCCCCCGGAAATACTTTTTCCAAAGGGCTCGCTTGCTCCAATTGACAGTCCCTGTGATGAGATTCCATAGAATTTTTTCTCCAAGAGACAAATTTTGCATCTGCATGTCTTGTATTTGGAGACCCCCTTCAAGAAAGGGTTTTGTAATTTTCCCCCACTTTACCAGATGTAGCCTTCTGCCTGTTTGCTTTCCTCCTTCCCAAAGGAACTGCCTGATCATCACCTCTACTTTCTGTATTACAGATCTGGGCGCTAAGAGTAGTGCACTTTGGTAAATTGGAATGCTGGAAAGAACCGCTTTTATGAGAACTAGTTTACCTACCAAGTTCATCCAATTGGCACCCCAGGAGTGAATTCTGTTTTTAATTTTTTCTATCATGTTGTACCAGTGTGCTACTTTCGGGATGGCCTTAATGATAGGGACTCCTAGGTAGTTAAATTCTTCCCAACTGGTGCTTCCGGCTATCCCAAGTATTCGTGAGATATCATGCATTTCTCTTGGGTTAACGTTCCACCCATAGATTTTACTCTTGGCTGTGTTAATTACGCTGCCGGAAATGTCTGTAAATACATCTAGCTCCTTCTTGAATTTTTTTTCTATTGTTGTACTTGCGCCTCCTAGAAGCAACGTATCATCCGCATATTGTGCATTGTTTATATCCTTGACCCCTTTTGCAATACGCAGCCCGAAAAGATTGAGCTGTCGTTGCCCAAACTCTAATTGAAGGCTCATGACAGAGGCTTGAATAGCGTATAGGAGGGGGGAGAGGGGGAATCCTTTCTGGAGTCCTCTTGTTTCCTAAAAAAACCTTGTGGCTCTTCCATTTACCAAAGGAGCTATCCAAGGTCCCGAGATACATGCTCTAATCCAGCTTATGAAGGAGGGCGCAAACCCAAAACGTTCCATCACTTGGAACATAAATTTATTCCTTACCCTATTGAAATCATTTGAGAGATCGAGTTTGACAATCATACCTTTGTCTTTCCTTCGTAGGCTTGAATGAAGTGCCTCTTGGATGAGGATGATATTGTCCATTATGCTCCTTCCTTTTATGAACCATCCTTGGTTTTTCGAGATAATAGTAGGGAGGACGCTTTGGAGTCTGTTCGCTATAATTTTGGTGAGAATCTTATAGCTGGTGTTGCATAGGGAGATAGGCCGAAACCTGTCAAAGTTGGTCGCTCCTTTTTCCTTTGGTAGCAATGATAAGAATGAAGAATTAGTCCCTCCTCCAATTTTGGCACAATATTGGGATTTCCTGATGAGTTTCGTGAGGTCAAACTTGATGATATTCCACCCGTGTTGGTAAAATCTGGTCGTAAATCCATCGGGTCCAGGGGATTTATCCAGATGCAATTGATCCAGGGCCTCTTTAATTTCGTGTTGATCTATTTCCCTGACTAACTTTCTATTAACCTCTTCTTGTATCTTTTCCTGGATCAAATCCAATGGATAGATGGTTGGGTCGCTTGCTTCTCGATGAGGCTCTGTATAGAGTGCTTCAAAAGTTTGCACCGCTGCCTCCTTGATGCCTTCAAAGTCTGTTATAATCTGACCCTGGGTGCGGATTTCTGTTACCATTTTGAACTACTTTTTGGCCTTTGCTTTCTTGTGAAAGTAAGTGGTATTCTTGTCCCCTGCTTCGAGCCAGAGACACCTCGATTTTTGCTGCCAATGTTTCTCCTCTTCTCTGCAGGCTTGGTGCCAGACTTTTTGCAACGTTGCCTCTTACTGCAGAGATTCTTTCGAGGGCTCCACATCTTCCATTTCCAGCTGAAAAGCCTCTAAGTGTTGTTGTGATTCTAGGCGTTTGGAGATGGGGTTTGGTAAAGTTTTGGCCCACTCTTTTAACACTCTTTTTAACCTCCAGAGTTTTTCTTCCCAGACATAAAAGGGGGAGCCTGAAACTGGACCGTTCCATATTTTGGCCACCAGGGCGGGGTAGCTTTCTTCTTGGATCCATCTTGGGCTGAAACGAAAGGGAATTGGCCCTAGATTATAGTCAGAAGTAATACTTAGAGATATTGGCTTGTGGTCTGACACGTTGTGAGGGAGAATTACAGAGTCTAATCTGTCCAGTCTTGTTGCAATATGCCCTGGCCCCACCCTCTTGTTTGACCAGGTGTACTTTCCTTTTGTTGGCTTTATATCCTCCAGCTCCCAGGTAGACATTAGGTCCTCTACCCATTCCCTTGCTTGATCCCGAACTCTTGAGCCTCCCTTTTTCTCGTTTGCCGAGAGGGTTAGATTCAGATCGCCCCCGAGGATGATATTGTCCAGTGCGTTGTCTTGCATGAAGTCTCTTAAGGATTCCCAACAAGAGATTTTATCTTCCGGCAAAACTGGAACATAGAGATTAAAGAGACTTACCTATCTCCCTGTGTCCAAATGGACAAGGCTGGTGTAGATCCAATGTTTGCGAATTTCATACATGCGTAGGTCATATTTTTTGGAGTTCCATATCGTGCCCAGGCCGCCCGATGCCCCTCTGGCACTTTCTGCTATACCACTACTGACATTCCATCTTGATTTGACTTTCTAGAGGAAATCTTGTCCCTCCATCTTGGTTTCTTGGATCAGCAGGATCACGGCATTAGCAGTTTTGATAATGTCTTTTAGCGCTTCTTCCTTAGGTGTGCTTCTGAAACCTCTGCAGTTCCAAGACACCAATTTCATTGATTACCTGAGGGTGAATGTTGGCCTTCCTGGAAGGCCTTGGAATTCTTCCTGGTCTGTCTTACATTGATTAACTGCTTGAGGGTTGGCTGTGATCCATTCATAACATCCTTGTAAGTCTCTTTTTCTCTCTCTACTATTTTAGATTTCCTACCTCTCCTTGATTTTTTCGGGGTGAGTTCTATGTTGCTATCTTCCTCACTACTGCTTTCTGAATGGATCTCACCCTCCTCCCTAGCTTGTGTTTCCCCTGGCTCTCTAGGATCTTGAGCTTGGTCTTTCCCTTTTCCCTGTGCCGAGCAATCCACCAGATCCGGGTTTGGTCGTTGTTGCTCTGGCTCCTTTGCATGACTTGGTTCTGTAACCCCTTCTATAGTTCCATTTGTTTTCCCTGCATCTGTTCCCTTATTACTGTCCCATGCATCTTGGTTGGGTCCCGAGTCTGCTTGGGGAACCTGATCCGTTTTTTCCGGCCTTGGGCCCTTTGCCCTTGTGTTGGGTTTTGCCTTACCTACCTATTTCCATCCCTCACTTGCGTCTTTTTCCATGCTTGGATCTTTGGGACAATTTCTCTGAAAATGCCTGTACTCATGACATCCCCGGCACTTAAACGGTAGCTGTTCATAGTCGAGTTTTTGGTAATGCTGCCATTCCCCTACTTTTAGCTTGACTGCCTATGGGAGTCCTACCTCCAGGTTCACCTCCACACAGATACGAGCATAGGAGTACTGATCTTTTGGATCTGCCTTATCGATGTAGTTTCCAAGTCCGTTGCCGATTGCCTGAAGCGAGGGGTTGTTCCAACAATGGATTGGAAGGTTTGGGAGCCTCACCCAAACCGGGACTTCCTTGGGGACCTTCGACTCTGGATCGAAACTCGGATGCCAACGAGTCAGATAGAGACCTTGGGGGCCCATGAAATACGGTCCGTTCCTGAAGATCAAGTCCCTATCGGCTTCTGAGATAAACTCGAAAATGTAATAACCTATGCCCACTGCATAGCATGTAACACTGTTCTAGATTAAAGGTCTCCAGTTCCTTTGTATCTAGTTGTCTTTAGTTTTGGTGGAGGGACAGAGCCCCATGAACTGACCCACCAACCCTCGTTCAGCTAACGAGACCGCAACTCTCATTGGCTGATCCAGTGGCAGATCGATTTCAGGGACCGTTTCTAATTGTTTTAAGAAGCTTGGGGGTGCAGGGACTGTAGATTTCTTGCCATGCTTGGTCAGAAGTTTGTGAAATGCGTTACTGTGAGGGGGAGGAACGCTTGGTTCCCCACCCCCAAGGGCAGCCATGGATCGATCTCTATAATCGACTAGGTCAAACTTCCCAGCGCCCACCCACCCGCTCTAAAATGTAATTAGTTACACATCTTTGTTACATTAAAGTGGTTGCAGGTTTCATTTTTAATAATTAAATTTGATTATATATATATATATATATATATATATATATATATA
>ML777283.1:704210-720076 GCA_009831015.1 Picea engelmannii | reverse complement strand
AAGATCATTCATAATGAGATCTACATGGTAATTTGTTAAACTGCAAGATGTAAATATGATGGTGAGGATCTTCTTTTATTATTAAATGAAGTGTTAATTGATGTATCATATTACTTATAAAATAATTAACAATAATATATTTTATTAACAAAATTATGTTAAAAATTAGTTATTATAGATTAAGAATAATGTATTTTATTAACAAAATTATATTAAAAATTAGTTATTTTAGATTAACAGTAAGAATTAATGTATGGCCATATAAAGTTTTTTTGATATATTGTATTTTTATAAAATTAATATTTCTTTTATTAATATAATGGATGATTGCTTATATTTTATATAGTGAGTATGTTGATTTAATTGGTTTATATAACTTTTATTTTTTTTATGACATAAAAATAAAATAAAAGTCTTGATTAAAAGTATTTTATATTATTAATTTTTCTTTTTTTAATTAAGTATGAAAAATTTTATAATATTTAAGGTTATTAATTTAGTTTTTATTGGTACAATCGCAAGATTTTAATATGCAATTACATTATGATATAAAAACAAAAGACGAGCTATAATAATTAACTAATGGTCCTTATGGATATATCTTTCTACTCTTACCAAATATTTTTAGGTCTTGGATAGTTAACCTATTTCCTTACATTTAAAAAAGACAAACTCTAAAAAGATATTCTTAATTAATCAAAAACAATTTTAGATTAATATTATTTCTACATAATCATTTAAATGCAAATACACCAAATAAGTAACTTTTTGAAATTCTTTTATACAATTGTAAAATGACCACTCTTTTAAAATTAAGTTAATGAGACAATCACTACAAGGAAAAGACTCTTTAGTGGAGGTTATAGAGAAGGTTTTCAATGTTACAAAATTGAAAAAAAAATCCAAAAAAACCTTCGCTACAACATATGTTTTCGATAACGGATGTTTTTGGGGATACTATAACGGAAGTTGATTATAACTAAAAAAATCTGGGTGGTCGGAGTTGTTAGCAAATGTTTACAAATCAGTGTGTTTTTATAAGGAACAAGCACCGGTGTGTATATACACCTACATCACCGGTGTTGTACACTTAACGTCAAGCACTCGGGTAGTAAAATATGCAAGCACTGGGGCAATAAAATATTTAAGCACTGGGGCTTTAACAATAAAACACACCGGGGGAGTTAAAAATAATTAGGCAATGGGGATCTCTGCTTAGAACGCACCGGTGCATTATTAATAAGAAGTCATCGATGTTGTGCATTATCAATAACCCCCCGGCGCATTAAAAATTGAAAGAATCAATGCTTTTTAGTAACAAACAAGCTCTGATGCTTATCAATAACACTATAGCGTTGATGTGTATTAATAACACAGAAGCATTGGTGATTTGTATATTCTTAACGCATCGAAGGCCAAATTTTTAATATAATTTTGTAGTATTAAATTAATATTGAAACCAGTGCTAATTGATTACATAAAAGCATTGGTGCACATTTTGTAAGACAATTGGATTAGGTTTATGGATAGTTGGTATGGATTGTTGGTTTTCATTGATGTCAACTATTGGAAAGCGATATTGTAGATTGATCTCAACCATTAGTGATTGATGTCAACCCTTGGAGAAAGTCCAGTAGTGAATTCTGGTAGCACAAAAGTTTGTGTAATCGACCCAAGTTTGTTTGTTGTAAAGATGATTGATTATTGTCTTTTCATGGTTGATAATAAGTACAAATGGATGAACTCCAAAGTGGTCCCCTTATGGTGAAATCCCTCATGGGAAGACGCTTTGCGGATTGAGTTATCCTAGAAGTATGGTTAGAGAACCCATGCTTATTTGTGGAATAATGAGATGAAGGTTAGTGAATTTGTCAATGAAACTATCCTATATGGATAGTGTTTTTCATGCCATTTTTGGTGGTATGTGGAACGTCACATAAATCCTCATGGTTTGAGAGTTATGGCCTTATGAAGTTGGAGGACCCTCATATGTCATCTAGAAGCCCCAAAAGGTCAAACTAGTCAAAGTGGTTTAAGAGATTTTAAAAGGTAAATAATAAAGTGAAGTGATGAGTGTACTATAATTCAAAGTGAATACAAAATAAATTATTTCAATAATAAATTTAATCGAGAAATTATAAGTGGGTCAACCCTAAAATAAGGAAAGTGGGCAAAGTGACCTAGAAGATGTTTTTAAGGAAGCTACTTGGAGAGTATAAATAAGAGGCAAGACTCTCTCATTTTAGATCACACTTGAGCATATTGAATATATATATAGGTGTCCGAGGTAACCAAATTATATCTAAGACAAATTTATGAGGGAAGGTGAAGAAAAGAAGTCCGTAATTCAAGGAAGGATAAATTCTTTTGATGGTTCTTTCTAAGGTATGTTATTTACAGGTCATCTCACCATTTTCGCAATAACATTTTTTATAGAATGATTCAGACCGTAAAATTTATATGCCATTAAGGAAACATATCCAAGTATCTTTAGTAAAAAATTCAACTTGTGGGTCATTTTATTTTTGGAGTTACACTCCGTGGAAAATAGGGTTTGTGGCTAGTCCTGAAACTAGTCTAAAACAGGTGTTTCGGGTAAAAACGTCATAAATTATTCATAATAGATCCAAATTCAGTAAGACCAAATTTTTTGGTTAGCGTACAATATTTAGTATGTTGTGTAAAAATTTCATATTGATTCAACAAATATTACATGCGGGGTACGCTCTACAAGGTCGTTCTCTAGAATAAGACAAAACTTAGCAAGGTATGCCATTTTTGCTATAACTCATTTTCTGAGAGGTTCCAAGTAGTGAAACCTATAGGAATTGCATAAAACACACTGAGGAACATTTTGTATTAGTTTTAGATATTTATTCATTACAGGTACAAAGTTATGATTATTTCAAGTTAGGGTTGTTGACTAATTCAAAACTAGTCATGTGAGACTAAAGAAAAGTTTGATGAAAATGCTAGTCTCTTGTTGTTAAAGTTAAGGAAGGTTTGTAGGTATGTGATCATATACACCAGGTCTATTACAAAGTTACAAATCAGGTTTGGATGATGAAATTGATGAGGGCATTTGGTTGAGGTATATGTCGGGTACATGGTTGAGACAGGCAGTTGATGAGTTGGCACATACATGAGGTGTATAGTTGATGATGTTGGTACATCTTGATAAGTCATAGTTGGTACATACTTGGTAGATGGTTGGAGGCACTTGTTAGTAGTATTGTTGACATATGGTTTATGGATGATGTATCATGCTTGTATTGATATATTATTAGAAGAACATATTGATCTTGGTGATGATTATGAGTTGTTTTGTTTGGTTGATGAAAATATTTGAGAGTTGTATTGGTGATTGATCTTGGTGAGTAGATCTAATTTGTTTGATAAGATTGATGAGATAGGTGTTGGGTATGTGTTATATTCTTTGCATGGGTGTGTGTGTGGGCGCGTCAGATACGAAAATTGCGTCTGACGATCCCTACCACTAGAGATGTACCGTGTGCGTCAGGCACTTTCCTAGGGGTTCCCAGGTATGCCCCCCTGGTTACGTGCAGCATTCGGGGCAGCGCCCCAAAAAAAAAAATTGGGGCGATTTTTGCTATTTTTAGCGGATTTTGTTATTTTTAGCGGATTTGTAAATTTATCTCGGATTAAGGGATTAGGGTTTTGGTATCTACGGAATACCTAAAAACATTGTATATATTGTATGGAGAATGGTGAAATTCGACATAATGAATATAAGAAAGGTTTTCCCGGTTGAGGGTTTCCGGTATAAAAATCTTTGTGTACTATGTGTATGAGCGATTGATTAATCTTTGTCTTGCTTAAGAATCTATATGCATTGCTTTACTTCGCAGGTTTAAAACTTACAACAGGGTGTTGTGATAGGTTGTTTGGACAGGTTGTTGTGACATGTTATTTGTACAGGTTTGGTGCATGGTTCATGCACTTGTTCATGGTACAAGTTGAGGTACATGTTGGTGCATGGTTGATGCATTTGTTTATGGTACATGTTGAGATAAAGGTTGATGCATGGTTGATGCATGGTTTAGGTTATTGGTATAGGTTTACATCAATATATCTCATAGTGATAGTGTGAGAGTGGTTCCAACATTCTACTTATACTTCAGGGTGGTTAGACGGAGCAAGGATAGGTGGTTGTAGCCACCTTTCAGTTGTAGCCAGAGAGAATAGGGGGTTGTAGCCTCCTTCTAGTTGTAGCCAGGGAATTGGGGAGTTAGAGCTTCCCTCAGGTTGTATCCTGAAAAACTAGGGTGTTGGAGCCTCCTTCCAATTGCAACTAGAAAACAAAGGAAGTCGATTCTTCCAATGAATGTAATTCTTCAAGACATATAAGAAAAATCATTCTTTGGTTTTCTCTCGCTTTGGGTTTCCACATAAAACACTAGTGTACTGTGTATGTGTATGATTGTTCATTTGTTCATTTGTTCATTTGTTATTTACTTTGCAGTTATTTGATGATAATGATACATTGATATAACACTTGGATTATATGGTTAAAAATGATTAAATTTCTCTATTACTGATTCATGCCCCCTCTCAGTAATCCAACAATTGGTTTCAGAGCAGGTTCCTTCAGGAAACATTTTGACCACTGGAAGGAGATCATGGATTATTCTGAGAATGGAGTACCAATGTTTAATGGTCATAATGGTTTTAAATATGAGATGTGGAGCATAAGAAAGAAAGTATTTTAATAGGCACAAGGACATTATTTTTGGCTATCAGTTGGTACAGGATATGATAGTTTAAAAAGGGAAAAGACTGCAGCCAAGAAGGAATTGAGGAAGAATAACAAAATAGAAATGGATTTCATTTGGGAAGGATTACCTAATCCGGTAAGAGAAAAGGTTGGTAAATGCTCACCAACAAAAGAACTTTGGGATAAGTTACATGAAATATATTCTTCACCCATCACAAATTTAGAAAATGTCAAAGAACATGCAAATACAAATCAAGAAGAATTATGTTTACCATGTCGAGTAGATTCAGAAGATGAAGAGTACATAATCACTAGAGGTATGTTGTTTTGTTTTAATTATGAAAAACGTGGACATCTTGAAACAAAATGCCATGAAGGAAATGAGACAACAAAACTAATTGAAAAGGAAGACAATTATGAAGAATAATTGATTAGTGTCTTAGATGAACTAAGAGAAGAAAACAATTCACTCAAGAAAGAATTGATGAAACAGAAGGAAATTGTTCACATTTTTGAAGAATCTCAACAGGTCATCGAGAACTTAAGAACTCGGCTAGAAGATGCCAGAAAGATCGAAGAAAATATTGAATATCAAAAGTATTGTTTGGAAACCAACATAGTAGCACAGAAGGAAGAAGCAGAAATGAGAGAGAAGATATTGACATATCATCTTAAGGAAAGAACTAAGGATCTAAACTAGCTTGAGGCACAGTTTGGTCAAGAAGAGAAAGGACTTGAAGAAGAAATAATCACATTAAAAATTCAGCTTGAAGAAGCAAAAAGAACAGAAGTCATGAAGTCTCGGATAATGAAGAAAGAAGAAGAGCTTGAGAAGATTGAATAAGAACTTTTCACATTGAGAAGTAAAATTGCCAAGGTCAACAAGAATGTTGAAGAGATAGAAGAATCCACATTAGTTATAGAGAACGACGAGAAGCACTCTAGGTTGCTAGAAAAGAAGAATGAAGAAAATAGAAAGAGTTATGCAGAAGTACTCAAAGGAAGGAATCATGGTCAACCAGAATCTAAGAAAACTATTGAAGATACATCTTCTAGAAGACCATCCATGTTCAAGAAACAAAGAAGATTCAATCATGATCATGATCAATCAAGGCAAAAATTCAGAAGGACTACGCCACAAAGAAGATCATTCACTCCCAGGTATGAAAATTTATTTTATGGTAATTGTTTTTATTGTACTAACTTTGGACATAAGGTTGCAGATTGCAGGGATTATAAAAGAAATGTTCAAGAAAGAAGTGCCTATGTGGTCACACATAACATTGAGTACTACAAATGTCATAACTATGGACACATAGCCAGTGATTGTAGAAGGATGATCGATACTTCCATGAAAGAGAATACTAATACCAAATATAAGAAACTATGGATAAGAAAACAGGAAGAATAAGTGAACAAAGACTAGGTACCATAGATCGCAAGATTGGAAATAAAACGAGATGAAGAAAATTCTACAGAGAAAAGGAAATATGTCAGATACAAAAAGGTTTGGAGAATAACTGAAATAAAGGAAAGGCATGTAAATAAGGAACCGGTTCAAGAGATTGTATTTTCATGTATTGTAGTGAAAGATGAATCCACAGATAGAAAGAAAGAAGTCAGAGCTCAGAGAGATAATGAATCTACCAATGAAGATGATGATGAATACACATCAGAGAAGGAATTGTTTTGAGCCATCCGGCTTAGAGAATCCCAAGTAATATGAATATTAGACAAGGGGAGTCTATGCGAGAGCTGGGACAAACCAAAGAACCATCCTTCGAGCATCTTGCAGAGTTTGAGAAGACGGATTCAGAGGAATCAGTTAGTAGAAGTACAGTTTGATAGATTAATCAAGAGTTCATGATAATATAGTGATAAATGGGTCAGCATTATGGAAAGTTGCACAAGTAGAGTCTTGGAAAGCATGGACAGAGATGGATTTGTAAGAACACTTAGCAGGTTTGGATAGATATATGATAGTGGATGAGAGCATGGATTCATAGATTGGTTCAGAGAGGTTCAGGGACAAAGGAACATTATCATAATGGATGATAATTACACAGGAAATGGCTCGAACAATGATAACTAATTCCAAATTGACAAAAAAAAATTGGACACATGCAGTGCTTATATCAGTTCACATTCAAAACAAAGTAATGCTTAGAAACAACAATGAAAAAACTCCCTACGAACTATGGAAATGAAGCGCATACAACAACCTCTACATCAAGGTAACTCAAGGTAATATTTTATTAATTGAAATTTATGTTGATGATATTGTTTTAGAAGTACTAATGACAGGTTAAGCCAAAAATTTGCAAAGGATATGCAGAATGAATTTGAAATGTTATTACTTGGAGGACTATCCTTCTTTTTAGGTCTTCATATATGTTAAAGAAACCAAGGAATTTTTATTTCTCAAAATAAGTATATTAGAGAAATGATAAAGAGGTTCGAAATGGAATATTGCAAACCAGTTACCACTCCTATGCAAACCAGTTGCAAGTTGAGAAAATATGATGATTCAAAGTCTACAGACCAGAGGCAATATAGGTCAATGATAGGTAGCTTACTATGTGTGATAGCATCCAAACTAGATGTAATGTAGACAGTTGGACAGGTGGTACGATTTCATGCAGCACCAAAGGAATCACATGTATTAGCAGTGAAGAGGATTTTCAGATATCTCAAAGGAACAAAAGATTTTGGATTATGGTATCCAAAAGGAAAGGATCTATCACTTATTGCCTAGACAGATGCAGATTGGGCAGGTTGCATTAATGACTGATGAAGCACCAATGGATCAATGTTCTACTTGGGTGAGTGTTTATTATATTGGCTAAGAAAGAAACAATCATCAATATCCTTATCTATATCTGAGGCAGATTATATTGCAACATCACCATGTTGTACACGGGTTCTATGGATGAAACAAACTTTGACGGATATACAGGTTGAGTATGATGAGCCCATTCCAATCTATTGTGATAATACAAGTGCTATCAGTATCTCAAAAAACCCAGTGATGCACTCCAAGACGAATAACATTCCAATCAAGTATCACTTTCTACTGGAATAGGTTTAGAGAAGAACATCAGAGTTGAATATGTGGGAACAAAAGAACAAGTGGCATGCATCTTTACAAAACCGCATCCATGGGAATCCCTTGAGTATCTTTGCCAGAGATTAGGAGTAATTTCTACTCCAAAATGAATGCTTTTGAATGATTATCTTATATGTCTTAGATGTACATGAGGAAGCACCATAAATAGGACAAAGGGGGAGAGATTTATCAGATGCAAAGGTAAATTCTTGGAGAGAGAGCATAGAGGCATGTTTCTAAGGGGAGTGATTGTCACAAGGGAAGAATGAGCGATATGAATTCAGAGTGATACCCTTTGTCAAAGGGTGAGATATTATTCATATGAATGGAAAGAGAGTAATAAAAGGCTTATAAACACAAAGAAGAATCAAAGGCACTTAGACAGGGGGAGCAACCCTAAGGAGAGTTCAATCAGGGGGGGCATCCCCAAAGGGAGATACCCTTTTCCATTGATGTCAAAGGGGGAGAGATAGAAACATTGATAAAGGGTATAAGCATGAATGTTATCATGACTAAGTGTTGTCATCAATGTTGGTGTTTTCATCAATACCAAAGGGGGAGATTGTCAAATAGTTGGCTTAGGATGATGGATAGTTGGTATGGATTGTTGGTTGTCATTGATGTCAACTATTGGAGAGTGATATTGTAGATTGATGCCAACCCTTAGTGATTGATGTCAACCCTTGGAGAAAGTTCGATAGCGAATTTTGGTAGCACAAAAGTTTGGGTGATGGACCCAAGTTTGTTTGATGTAAATATGACTCATTATTGTCTTGTCATGGTTGATAATAAGTAAAAATGGATGAACTCCAAAGTGGTCCCCTTATGGTGAAATCCCTCACGGGAAGACTCTTTGTGAATTGAGTTATCCTAGAAGTATGGTTAGAGAACCCATGATTATTTGTGGAATAATGAGATAAAAGTTAATGAATTTTTCACTGAAACTATCCTAGATGTATAGTGCTTTTCATGCCATTTCCATTGGTATGTGGAACGTCACATAACTCTTCACGGTTAGAGAGTTATGGCCATGAGAAGTTGGAGAACGTAGCTTTGGGTAATGGACCCAAGTTTGTTTGATGGATAGTGGTATGAGTTTTGATATATTTTCAAGTAATACTATTCTATATGGATATTACATGTCATTCCATTTTTGGTGGTATGTGTAACGTCACATAACTCCTCATAGTTTGAGAGTTATGGCCTTATGAAGTTGGAGGACCCTCATATGTCATATACAAGCCCCAAAAGGTTAAAGTAGTCAAAGTGGTTTAAGAGATTTTAAAAGGTAAATAATAAAGTGAAGTGATGAGTGTACTATAATTCAAATTGAATACAAAATAAATTATTTCAATAATAAATTTAATGGAGAAATTAGAAGTGGGTTAACCCTAAAATAAGGAAAGTGGGCAAAGTGACCTAGAAAATGTTTTTAAGGAAACTACTTGGAGAGTATAAATAAGATGCAAGACTCTCTCGTTTTAGATCACACTTGAGAATATTGAATATATATAGGTGTCTGAGGTAACCAAAGGATATCTAAGATGAATTTCTGAGGGAAGGTGAAGAAAAGAAGGGTGGAATTCAAGGAAGGATAAATTCTTTTGATGATGCTTTCTAAGGTATGTTATTTACAGGTCATCTCACCATTTTTGCAATAAAAATTTTTCTAGAATGATTCAGAACGTGAAATTGTTATGCCACTAAGGAAACATATCCAAGTATATGTGGTAAACAATTCAACTTGTGGGTCGTTGTATTTTTGGAGTTACACTCCGTGGAAAATAGGGTTTGTGGCTAGTCCTCAAACTAGTCTAAAACAGGTGTTTCGGGTAAAAATGACATAACTTCTTCATAACAAATCCAAATTCAGTAAGACCAAATGTGTTGGTTAGAGTACAGTCTATAGTATGTTTTGTAAAATTTTTGTATTGATTCAACAAATATTACATACAAGGATGCTCTACATGGTCGTTCTCTAGAATAATCCAGAATTCAGCAAGGTATGCCATTTTTGCTATAACTCCTTTTATGAGAGGTTCCAAGTAGTGAAACCTAGAGGAATTGCATAAAACACACTGAATAACATTGTTTATCAGCTTCATATATTTATTTATTACAGGCACAAAGTTATGATTATTTCAAGTTAGGGTTGTTGACTAATCCAAAACTAGTCATGTGAGACTAAACACAAGTTTGATGAAAATGCTACTCTCTTGTTGTTAAAGTTAAGGAAGTTTTGCAGGTATGTGATCATATAAATCAGATTTATATGATGAAATTGATGAGGGCATTTGGTTGAGGTACATTCCAGGTACATGGTTGAGACAAGTAGTTGATGAGTTGGCATATACATGAGGTGTATAGTTGACGATGTTGGTACATATTGATGAGTCATAGTTGGTACATACTTGGTACATGGTTGGAGACACTTGTTAGTAGTATTTTTGACACATGGTTTATGGATGATGTAGCATACTTGTATTGGTATATTATTAGAAGCACATATTGATCTTGGTAATGATTATGAGTTGTTGTCTTTGGTTGATGCAGATATTTGAGAGTTGTCTTGGTGATTGATCTTGGTGAGTAGATCTAATTTGGTTAATAAGATTGATGAGACATGGTGTTGTGATAGGTTGTTTGGACAGGTTGTTGTGACATGTTATTTTTACAGGTTTGGTGCATGGTTCATGCACTTGTTCATGGTACAAGTTGAGGTATAGGTTGGTGCATGGTTGATGCACTTGTTTATGGTACAAGTTGATTACAGGCTAAGATACAAATTGATGCATGGTTGATGCATGATTCAGGTTATTGGTACAGGTTCTTTGGTACAGGTTGATTGGTACAGGTTTATAGTAGTATATCACATAGTGATAGTGTGATAGTGGTTCCATCATTCTACTTATACTTCAGGGCAGTTGGATGGGGCAAGGACAGGTGTTTGTAGCCACCTTTCGATTGTAGCCAGAGAACATAGAGGGTTGTAGCCTCTTTCTGGTTGTAGCCAGAGAATTGGGGAGTTGGAGCTTCCCTCGGGTTGTAAATCGAGAAAGTAGGGGGTTGGAGCCTCCTTCCAGTTGCAGTTGGAAAACAAAGGAAGGTTGTGATTCCAATGAATGTAATTCTTTAAGACATATAAGAAAAAGGATTTTGTGGTTTTCTCCCGCTTTGGGTTTCCACGTAAAACACTGGTGTACTATGTATGTGTATGATTGTTCATTTTTTCATTGCTTATTTACTCTGCAGTTATTGGAAGATAATGATACATTGATATGACACTTTAATTATATGGTTAAAAAGGATTAAGTTTCTCTATTACTGATTCACCCCCCTCTCAGTAATTCAACAATTGGTTTCAGAGCAAGTTCCTTCAGGAAACATTTTAACCACTGGAAGGAGATCATGGATTATTCTGAGAATGGAGTACCAATGTTTAATGGTCAGAATGGTTTTAACTATGAGATATGGAGCATAAAGACGACAATATTTTTACAGGAATAGGGACATTATATTTGGCTATCAGTTGTTATAGGATATGATAGTTCAAAAAGGGAAAATATTGCAGCCAAGAAGGAATTGAGGAAGAATAAAAAAATAGAAATGGATTTCATCTGGGAAGGATTCCCTAATCTAGTAAGAGAAAAGGTTGGTAAATGTTCATCAGAAAAAGAACTTTGGGATAAATTACATGACATATATTCTTCACCCATCACAGATTCAGAAAATGTCAAAGAAGATGCAGATACAAATCAAGAAGAATTATGTTCACCGTGTCAAGCAGATTCAGAAGATGAAGAGTACATAATTACCAGAGGTATGTTGTTTTGTTTTAACTGTGAAAAACATGGACATCTTGAAATAGACTGCCATGAAGGAAATGAGATAGAAAAACTAATTGAAAAGGAAGATAATTATGAAGAAGAATTGATTAGTGCTTTAGATGAACTAAGAGAAGAAAACAATTCACTCAAGAAAGAATTGATGAAACAAAAGGAAAGTGTTCACATTTTTTAAGAAGCCCAACAAGTCATCAAGAACTTAAGAACTCAGCTAGAAGAATCCAGAAAGATCGAAGAAAATATTGAATATCAAAAGCAATGTTTGGAAACCAACATAGCAGCACAGAAGGAAGAAGCAAAAATGAGAGAGAATATATTGACAGATCATCTTAAGGAAATAACTAATGATCTAAACCAGCTTGAGGCAAAGTTTGGTCAAGAAGAGAAAGGACTTGAAGAAGAAATAATCACATTAAAAATTCACTTTGAAGAAGTGAAAAGAACAAAAGAAATCATGAAGTCTCGGATAATGAAGAAACAAAAAGAGCTTGAGAAGCTTGAAGAAGAAGTTGTCACATTGAGAAGTAAAATCACCAAGGTTAACAAGAATGTTGAAGAGACAGAAACATCCACATCAGTTATAGATAATGAAGAGAAACACTCTAGGTTGCTAGAAATGAAGAATGAAGAAAATAGAAAGAGTTATGCATAAGTACTCAAAGGAAGGAATCATGGTCAACCAAAATCTAAGAAAACTATTGAAGATACATCTTCAAGAAGACCATCCATGTTCAAGCCACAAAGAAGCTTCACTCATGATCATGATCAGTCAAGGAAAAAATTCAAAAGGACTAGGTCACAAAGAAGATCATTCACTCCCAGGTATGCAAATTTATTTTATGGTAATTGTTTTTATTGTACTAACTTTGGACATAAGGTTGCAGATTGCATGGATTATAAAAGAAATGTTCAAGCAAGAAGTTCCTATGTGGTCGCACGTAACATTGAGTGTTACAAATGTCATATCTATGGACACATAGCCAGTGATTGTAGAAGCATGATCGATACTTCCATGAAAGAGAATATTGATATCAGATATAAGAAAGTGTGGATAATAAAACAAGAAGAACAGGTGAACAAAGACCAGGTACCAAAGATCACAAGATTGGCAATAAAACAAGATGAAGAAAATTCTACAGAGAAAAGGAAAGAGATCAGATACAGAAAGGTTTAGAAAATAACTAAAAGAAAGGAAGGACATGTAAAAAAGGAACATGTTCAAGAGATTGTATTTTCAGGCATTGTAGTGAAAGATGAATCCATGGACAGAAATAAAGAAGTCAAAGCTCAAAGAGATAATGAATCTACCAATGAAGATGATGATGAATCTACCAATGAAGATGATGATGAATACACATCAGAGCAGGAATTGTTCTGAGCCCTCTGGCTTAGAGACTCTCAAGTAATATGAATATTAGATAGGGGGAGTCTATGCGATAGGTGCGACAAACCAAAGAACCATCCTTAGAGCATCTTGCAGAGTTTGAGAAGATAGATTCAGAGCAATTAGTTAGAAAAGGTACAATTTGATATATTAATCAAGACTTCATGATAGTATAGTGATAAATGGGTCAGCATTATGGACATTTGCGCAAGTAGAGTCTTGGATAGTATGGAAAAGGATGGATTCGTAAGAACACTTAGCAGGTTTGGATAGATATATGATACTGGACGAGAGCATGGATTCATAGATTGGTTCAGAGAGTGGTTGAGAGACAAAGGGACATTATCATAATGGATGATAATTACATAGGAAATGGCTCGAGCAATGCTAATGGATTCCAAATTGACAAATACTTTTGGACACATGCAGTGCATACATCAGTTCACATTCAAAACAAAGTAATGATCAGAAACAACAATGAAAAAAATCCCTATGAACTATGGAAAGGAAGCGCAGACAACAACCTCTACATCAAGGTAACTCAAGGTAATATTTTATTAATTGAAATTTATGTTGATGATATTGATTTGGAAGTACTAATGACAGGTTAAGCCAAAAATTTGCAAAGGATATGCAGAATGAAATTGAAATGTCATTACTTGAAGGAATATCCTTCTTTTGGGGTCTTCATAGATGTCAAAGAAGCTAAAGAATTTTTATTTCTCAAACTAAGTATATCAGAGAAATGCTAAAGAGGTTCGGAATGGAAGATTGCAAACCAGTTACCACTCCTATGTAAACCAGTTCCAAGTTTAGCAAATATGATGATTCAAAGTCTAAATACCAGAGGAAATAAAGGTCAATGATTGGTAGCTTACTATATGTGACATCATCCAGAATAGATGTAATGCAAGTAGTTGGACAGGTGGCACGATTGCATGGAGCACCAAAGGAATCACATGTATTAGCGGTGAAGAGGATTTTCAGATATCTGAAAGGAACATAAGAGTTTGGATTATGGTATCCAAAAGGAAAGGATATATCATTTGTTTCCTACATAGATGCAGATTGGGAAAGTTACATTAATGACCGATGAAGCACCAGTGGAGCAACTTTCTACTTGGGTGAGTGTTTAGTATCTTGGATAAGAGAAAAAAAATCATCAATATCTTTATCTATAGCCGAGGCAGAGTATATTGCAGCATCAACATGTTGTACATAAGTTCTGTGGATGAAACAAACTTTGACAGATATATAGGTTGAGTATGATGATCCCATTCTAATCTATTGTAATAATACAAGTTCCATCGGTATCTCAAAAGACCCGGTGATACACTCCAAGACAAATCACATTCCAATCAAGTATCACTTTCTATGGGAACAGGTTGTAGAGAAAAACATCAGAGTTGAATATGTGGAAAAAAAAGAACAAGTGGCATACATCTTTACAAAACCACGTCCACAGGAATCCCTTGAGTATCTTTTCCAGAGACTAGGAGTAATTTATACTCCAAAATGAATGTGTTTGAATGCTTATCTTATATGTCTTAGATGTACACGAGGAAGCACCATAAATAGGACAAAGGGGGAGAGATTTATCAGATGCAAAGGTAAATTCTTGGAGAGAGAGCATAGAAACATGTTTCCAAGGGGAGCGATTGTCACAAGAGAATAATGAGCGATATGACTTCAGAGTGATACCCTTTTTCAAAGGAGGAGATATTATTCATATGAAGGGAAAGAGAGTAATAAGAGGCTTATGAACACAAAGAAGAATCAAAGGCACGTAGACAGGGGGAGCATCCCTAAGGAGAGTTCAGTCAGGGGGGAATCCCCAAAGGGAGATACCCTTTGCCATTGATGTCAAAGGGGGAGAGATAGAAACATTGATAAAGAGTATAAGCATGAATGTTATCATGACTAAGTGTTGCCATCAATGCCAAAGGGGGATATTGTAAGACAGTTGGCTTAGGTTGATGGATAGTTGGCATGGATTGTTGGTTGTCATTGCTGTCAACTATTGGAGAGCGATATTGTAGATTGATGTCAACCCTTATTTATTGATGTCAACCCTTGGAGAAAGTTCGGTAGCAAATTCCGATAGCACAAAAGTTTGGGTAATGGACCCAAGTTTGTTTGATGTAAAGATGACTCATTATTGTCTTGTCATGGTTGATAATAATTACAAATTGATGAACTCCAAAGTGGTCCCCTTATGGTGAAAGCCCTCATGGGAAGACACTTTGCATATTGAGTTATCCTAGAAGTATGGTTAGAGAACCCATGCTTATTTGTGGAATGAGATGAAGGTCCATGAATTTGTCAGTGAAACTATTTTAGATGGATAGTGCTTGTCATGCCATTTCTGGTGGTATGTGGAATGCCACATAACTCCTCATGGTTAGAGATTTATGGCCATTAGAAGTTGGAGAACCCAGGTTTGGGTAATGGACCCAAGTTTATTTGATGGATAATGGTATGTGTTTTGATATATTTGCAAGTAATAATATTCTATATGGATATTACATGTCATTCTGTTTATTTTTGTATGTGGAACGCCACATAAATCCTCACGGTTTAAGAGTTATGGCCTTACGAAGTTGGAGGACCCTCATATGTCATCTAGAAGCCCCAAAAGGTCAAAGTAGTCTAAGTGGTTTAAGAGATTTTAAAAGGTAAATAATAAAGTGAAGTGATGTGTGTACTATAATTCAAAGTGAATACAAAATAAATTATTTCAATAATAAATTTAATGGAGAAATTAGAAGTGGGTTAACCCTAAAATAAGGAAAGTGG
>ML777283.1:692845-704160 GCA_009831015.1 Picea engelmannii | reverse complement strand
AGTGAATACAAAATAAATTATTTCAATAATAAATTTAATGGAGAAATTAGAAGTGGGTTAACCCTAAAATAAGGAAAGTGGACAAAGTGACCTAGAAGATGTTTTTAAGGAAGCTACTTGGAGAGTATAAATAAGAGGCAAGAATCTATCATTTTATATCACACTTGAGAATATTGAATATCTATAGGTGTCTGAGATAACCAAAGGATATCTAAGCCGAATTTCTAAGGGAAGGTGAAGAAAAGAAGGATGGAATTCAAGGAAGGATAAATTCTTTTGATGATACTTTCTAAGGTATGTTATTTACAGGTCATATCACCATTTTCACAATAACGTTTTTTCTAGAATGATTCAGATTGTGAAATTTCTATTCCATTGAGGAAACATATCCAAGTATCTATGGTAAAAAGATCATATTGTGGTTCGTTGTATTTTTGGAGTTACACTCCGTGGAAAATAGGGTTTGTCGCTAGTTCTGAAACTAGTCTAAAACAGGTGTTTCGGGTAAAACCATCATAACCTCTTCATAACAGATCCAAATTTAGTAAGACAAAATGTCTTGGTTCGAGTACAATCTTTATTATATTTTGTAATAGTTTCAAATTGATTCAACAAACATTACATGTGGGGAACGCTCTACAAGGTTGCTCTCTAGAATAAGACATAATTCAGCAAGGTATGTCATTTTTTATATAACTACTTTTTTGAGAGGTTCCAAGTAGTGACACCTGGAGGAATTTTATAAAACATATTGAAGAACATTGTGTATCAATTTCATATATTTATTAATTATAGGTACAAATTTATGACTATTTCCAGTTAGGGTTGTTGACTAACCCAAAACTAGTCATGTGAGACTAAAGAAAAGTTTGATGAAAATGCTAGTCTCTTGTTGTTAAAGTTAAGGAAGGTTTGCAAGTATGTGATCATATACACCAGGTCTATTGCAAAGTTACAAATCATATTTGGATGATGAAATTGATGAGGGCATTTGGTTGAGGTACATGTCGGGTACATGATTGAGACAAGTAGTTGATGAGTTGGAACATACATGAGGTGTATAGTTGATGATGTTGGTACATCTTGATGAGTCATAGTTGGTACATACTTGGTAGATGGTTGGAGGCACTTGTTAGTAGTATTGTTGACACATGGTTTATGGATGATGTAGCATACTTTTATTGGTATATTATTAGAAGCACATATTGATCTTGGTGATGATCATGAGTTGTTGTGTTTGGTTGATGCACATCTTTGAGAGTTGTCTTGGTGAGTAGATATAATTTGGTTGATAAGATTGATGAGACAGGGTGTTGTGATAGGTTTTTTGGACATATTGTTGTGACATGTTATTTGTATAGGTTTGGTGCATGGTTGATGCACTTTTTCATGGTACAGGTTGAGGTACATGTTGGTGCATGGTTGATGCACTTGTTTATGGTACAGGTTGATTACAGGTTGATACATGGTTGATGCATGGTTCAGGTTATTGGTATAGGTTGTTTGGTACAGGTTGATTGGTACAGGTTTACAACAGTATATCTCACAGTGATAATGTGACAGTGGTTCCATCATTCTACTTATACTTTAGGGCGGTTGGATGGGGAAAGGACAGGTGGTTGTAGCCACCTTCTGGTTGTAGCCGGAGAACATAGGGGGTTGTAGACTTCTTTTGGTTGTAGCCAGAGAATTGGGGAGTTGGAGCTTCCCTCAGGTTGTAGCCTGAGAAACTAATGGGTTGGAGCCTCCTTCCAATTGCAACTGGAAAACAAAGGAAGTTGGTGCTTCCAATGAATGTAATTCTTCAAGATATATAATAAAAATCATTATGTGGTTTTCTCCCACTTTGGGTTTCCACGTAAAATACTGGTATACTGTGTATGTGTATGATTGTTCATTTGTTCATTTCTTATTTACTCTGCAGTTATTGGATGATAATGATACATTGATATAACACTTGGATTATATGGTTAAAAAGGATTAAATTGCTCTATTACCTATTCACCCCCCCTCTCAGTAATCCAACACATTTCATATGAAACGCATCGGTGGGTTTTAATATTAAACACGTCGATGAGATTAATAATTAAAATACACTAAGAAACATCAACCTGTGATATTGCAATTATTGTTATTTTTTAATTCCATTATTTATCAAAAAAATTACATATATCTTATATTTTGATTAGGAAATTTGGATATGATCTTTGGATTAATTTGTATATCATCATATTTTGCATCTCTTCATTATAATATTTAGTCATCCATATATTTAATCGATGATGTAACATTTCACAGCGACATTGGACAATGCAATACAATAAATTAAAACATATTTTATTATATGAATAAGAGGGTCTTTTTCATACAAAATGGGACACTTATCAGTAATCTCTTGTCTTTCAATTGGGACACTATGTCCATTACATTAAACAAAAATGTATGATTTCACAGACAATTATTTCAAAAAAATACAATTGCAGCTTGCATTGATATCCAAATATATTGGTCATCATTCTTCACTGGAAATTCTATTAGTGCTTGAGCTACTTCAATGCCTTGGGGGTTATTTTGTTGAGTTTTTGGTTGATTGCCTCGATTGTTTTGTTCTTCTTCAAGTTCCATCTACAAACATAAAAATAAATTGTAATGAGTCTATCTATATTGGTGAGAATAATGAAAATTGAAATAAATAATATACATGAATGTAAATTGAAAAGTGACGCACCTCCAAAGCAATATTTGACTCATGAATTATACAAATATGTTCAAAATAAAATTGCATGATGTGTTTCAACAATTCTTCTATTGGCTTAGTTCCATACTTTGTTTCCTGCAAATTTTATACCCCATAATAAATCATAGATTTAATATAAAGTATCATTTTTGTTTCATTAATTATAAAATGATATAATTAAAACAACATAGATTTTACTTACAAATTCCACAATTAATTTTTGATATGCCAACATATACTCACAACCCTTAATTAACCCAATGTAAATCAATTTTTCTTATGTCTCTTCTTTGTATGTTAGCACCTATTTGAAGACATTCAAGGATCGTTGTTGTAAAACAACTTAAAATATACAAAAAAAAAACGTAAGCTATTATAAGGAAATAACAATTACTCACAAACTTTGTTATGAACCATTTTCTTCCTTGTCGTCCAGTTTTATGTGCAAAATGAGTTACATTTTTCTTTTTTGTAAGAGAATATTTGAAAATTAATATTTAATGTTAAATTAATTATTTGTACCTAATAGAATTTAATGATTACATACATTTGAAGCATGTTGTTGTTAAGAGAGTTCCTCCTGCGATGCAATTATGTCCAATTCTTTGACCATCTCCTTGTACACTTTTTTGGACATTCCTACTAGCATATTTCAGATATCAACTCGTTGGTCCTCTAGGATTTTCATAATTTTCTTGAAAAAATAACATGACAATAAAGTATTTTTATATTGATATATAAAAACTAAATATCACAAAATTGATATATTAATAAATGAATACTTTGTATAATATATATATATATATATATATATATATATATATATATATATATATATATATATATATATATATATATATATATATATATATTCTAAAAAAGTGTTTTTAGGAATATTACCTTTTTGAATGATTTTTTTTTGTTGTTGTATGTTTTTGCTATTGCAAGTCTGACAGGTCTCATTGACCATTGCTCTGGAAATGCTTCATGTAGTTTAAATATAACCTGGTTCTTGGAATCATTGGATTGATTTCTATATTGTAAATGAAAATTACGCCTATACGTTTGTTCTACTATATCCTTCGTAGTTCTATAAAAAATTTCCCCCCTTTGATTAATCTCCAACACCACTCCAGATGAGCTAAGGATCAATTCATCACCATTTACATCTTCTATATTAATTAATTTTGTTTTGTTATGATGACATTATGTTCCCTCATTGTTGGTGCATGTAGAACATTAAACATATGTGAATTAATAGATTGTTTGAAACATGTCATCTAATATTCCTAAGTATATTATTAATGAAAATTCAAAAAAAAAAAAATCATATTGAATAGTATTTTTTCATTCACCCGATTCATCCCTCTGTAATTTTTCCATCAAGCGTTTACGCTCTTCTGCACTTAGATCATAAATAATATTATCAAGCTTCCTCATTTTGTGGCCCTGCGTGACACACACTAACCAATACATATTGGTTAAACTTACATATAGTTCAACCATATTAATTTTGTATAGAAATTACATAGAACCTTCTTTTTTTGTTTTTCCAGATGTGTCATCATTGTGTCGACCATAAATTTTCTTATTTGAACTCTTCTCACTCATTTTTTTTAATCAATATACAACATGTACCATTCAATACAAAAATTATTAAATATATTTTATAAATAAATCACATACATTTCAGTGAAAAAAAAATCAATGTAACTAGTGCGCCTTTTATATACAAAACACCGATGCATTTATTACATAAAACACATCGGTGTGTTCCATACAAAAAAATGCACCAAACAACTTAATTTCCTTTTTTTTTTTTAATATTGTGAATTACAACAGTGTGATATATATAGAAAATATCACAACGACTACAATAGAAAACAAAAACATAGCAAAAAAATTAAACATTCATAAAAACAAACAATAGAAAAATTACACATAGATGAGAAGAAAAAAAAATTATGTGAAAACATTTTCTGTGTTGTTTAGATGAGAAAACATCGATGATATTTTTTTTCATGCACTATATTTTTTAAATTAAAAAAAAAATGGGCTTTATCAGTTCTCCTCATACATAAACTCACCAATGAGTTTCTGTCGAAATGGCACACCAGAAAATCGAAAAACGTTTTTTAAAAAAACATCAAATCAGAAACCGTTTAAAAAAATTAAAAAGAAAAAGTTAGAGGGTCGATTGTGTTTGGAATCCGATGCAATAAATGGTCCATTTGCATCACATGCCAAACACTTATACATTGAAAAAAAAACTCATTAGATCTAAAATACCTAAAACAAAAAGGCCTAATTTTGAAGTTATAGAGGGAGTTAAACCTTAGGGTGAAATTTTGCATTCACGTAAGAAAAAAAATCAAGGGTTTAAGGTAAGTATGATTTTTTTTTCCCGAAGTAAGGTTTTGAGTGAATCACCATACCCTTCAAATTCTGCTTTTATGAATATTTATGTTGTTCCAAAGTATTCTTCTGCTCCACAGTGCTCCTCGGTATGTCTCTCTTCCAAATCTGTCTCCTATAAATTTTGGCAAAATAATGAAAATATTTAGTACCTTATTAATATTAAAAAAAATTATGAAAAGGGTTTAGAGTGAATCACCATACCCTTCAAATTCTCATATTCTGAATAATATTGTGGTTCCAAAGTATTCTACTCCTCCACATTATTCCTCCATGTGTCTCTCTTGCAAGCTTGTCCCCTGCAAAATTTTGCAAAATAATGAAATAGTGAATAGCTTTTTACTATTTAAATGACTTTATGAAATTCGATTCCTCCTCTTTTTTAAATTGTTTAAAAAAAATCGCGTTTTTTTATTTTATTTTTTGGCACGACTGTGCATTTATGTAAGACGCATCGGCGCATCCATATTACATTACGCACCAATGCATCCATATTAATTGATGCACCAATGACATATAATTGTTTTTATTAACAAAATCTCAAAACACGGTGTGGTTAATTTTTCAATGCACCGATGCTTATTATTAATATGCGCACCGATGCGTTTGTGGTTTATAAGTGCACCGAGATGCTTTTAAAGGTATTTGAACTTTTATTTGCACATAAAATAGTATATTCATCTCAAATTATCTTTTAGGACGAATTCACATGTGACTTACAATACTTTAGTATACATTTTATGTTTTGTGTCGCCTTATTCTTAAAAAATGGTTTCAAAACTATATTCAAACTCAGATTGCGGTATGGTCCTCGGAATTTATTTTACATATGTACAGGAAAATATATTGTTAATTTTGATGAAATGTAGGGAGAAAACCTTATTATATGATCAAAAGGCCAATTCTTCAAATTCCAGCCCATTCCATATTGCTCAAAGTCCATCACAGAGTTCTCCCTTTCCATCTCCAATAAGTTTAACTTATTTTATTTATGTTTCGATTATCTCATTGATTTTTTTTTTATCTATATCAATCTGAATAAAAATGTATCCAAATTTGTAGGATCCTGATTCAGAATCGAGTTTAGATACAAAAAATATTCCAGTACTGGTTCAAAAACATCGGAAGGTCTTATCAGGAGAAACATATCGCAAGGAGTTGTTAGATGAAAATGGACATCCGCTTTACCATGCCAATTGTGACATTCCATCTTCCAGCCACAATCATGGGTCAACGATGGTAATAATTGTTTGGTATAATGTAATTTCAACAAACAAATTATTGCATTGTGCTTACTAATATCATCAATGTACTAATGTTCAATATTTTTGAAATTAGGATTCTTCTGATGATGAACGAACTACCTACCATCTTCCGTTTCACCCCACAACAATGTCAACCTGAGAGAAGGTTGCAATGAGAGCACAACTCAGACAGGAAGTGTACCAAAAATGGTTGAATCAACCACCTATTCAATTCCCACTACGTCCATATTCACCAATTATGAATGACTACAGCAATAGGAGTTCTTCAGAAGTTGGCAATGGAGACAATCAAAAATCGGTTGGTATGGATGATTACTTACGGGATACGACTGCCATGGAGACAATGTTGTTAGACGCATTCCAGAACGATGAGCTAGGGTATGATTCTCATATTAGTGATACCATTTTCGAAAGCCTAAAAAATGCTTCCACCACCCTTCTCTTTGGACCTAGTGCTCGATCAAAGTCTACCCAGCTTGGGACAACAATTTTACTGTACAATGTGAAAGCAAAGTTTGGCATGCCAAACACATGTTTCTCAACAATATTAAGGTAATTGACTAGCATGTGCCTTATATTAATTTTGAAAAATCCTGTCACACAATCAACATTAGAAATGGTTTATTTTATAAACGTTAAATGACTTTGTACATTTCTATTTTCCACTAACTGCAAGATATTGAAAGATAAGTTTCTTCCTAGTGATAATGTTTTGCCCGGTAGTTGCGAAGAGACAAAGAAGTTGTTGGAAATGTTGGGTGTTGAGTATATATCATGGCATGCATGTCTGAATGATTGTATTCTATATAGAGGAGAATATGAAGATAAAGAGATATGTCTGAAATGTGGGCATGACAGGTACCATAAATCAAATAAAAATGGTAAATTGCATGGTCATCCTCATAAGATATTGAGGCACATGCTTATAATCCCAAGGATTTAAAGGCTCTTTAATTGCAAATAATTATCTATGTTTCAAGGATGGCATGCCTCGCACAGAAGTGAGTCAGGATTTATGTGAATCCCAACAGATTCAACAGCCATGAACCATATAGAGAATACATGGCCAGAAAAATTCAAGGATGAAGTATCAATTCTACGACCTAGCATATCAATGGATGATGTGAACCCATATTCCCTCCAAAACACCAACTATTCTGTTTGGCATGTATTAGTGATCAATAACAATATCCCCCCATGGTTTTCCGTGAAGAATGAACATCTTATGTTGGCTCTTATAGTCCCTGGTAAAAGACAAGTGAAGAATATGGATGTCTACATACAACCCTTGGTAGATGAGTTGAAGGAATTATGGGAAGGGATACATGTATACGATGTATCAAGACCCATCACAACAGAGAGGAGTTTTACGTTGTATGGCATATGTGATTACACCACACATTATTATCTAGGATTAGGAGTTTTCTATGGTAATTAACATGTTTATTGATTTGTTTATATACATAAAAATATTTATTTTCATATTTAATTCGTTGTGATTGACATTCTATTCTTAAACTCTAACATGTTATGTATAAAATAATTTCGCAGGTCTTGTAACTAAAGGCTATCATGGATGTAAATGTTGTGGACCTTCTCTGGAGGCTAGGTGGTCCAACCACCTATGAATGCCAATGTACAACTGCTCGAAGGTATTCCTCCTAGAAGAAGACCCTTATAGAAGAGAAACATCCACTTTCAATGGTAAACCAGAGAGAACCCAAAGGCCTACAATAATGACCCAACAGAATGGCTTAGAGAATATGAGAGAGAGAATGAGAAGGAGATTATAGAAATGTTCGATTCAAATGGGGAGCCTATGTTCAATGATCCATAATTCTTCGGCACCTATGTTGAGAAATTTCCCATTGGGATGAAAAGGAAATCTATCTTTTATAAGCTCCCCTATTGGGAGCATATTAAGATTGCCCACTTACTAGATCCCATGCATATATTTAAAAATGTTTCATCTTCTTTATGGAGGCACATATCATCGAAATAAAGTGACACATTGGTTGTGAGGAGAGATCTTATTTCTTCAAAAACTAAAAATAAACATTGGTTAAGACAAGAAAGTAGAGGAGAGGTTGGTCCCTCTTGGTCTTTCAAAGAAGGTGATGTCCCAAGGATTTTGAAGAAAGAAGATCTTTCTTTGGAAAATGAAGTTATATTGGGTGTGAAGGTGCCTTATTTATATGAGTCTTCTCTAAGACGTTGCTTCACTATGCGTCAAGACCATTTTTCAGGGTTGAAATCACATGACCATTTGAACCTTCTAAAGGTACAACATATGTCAAAAATATGATTTTATTATTTGTAATTTTTATTTTTATGCCATGGGATAAAACATAATTAATTTTTCATGTGTTTACTTTGTAGTGTCATTATCCTCTACTCGTGTGTGGGTGTGTGAACCATGACTTCCCCCATGAACTAAGGTGTGCCATATCTAAGTTATTTGCATTTGTACATTGGATCACATCAAAGGATATTCATATGGCTAACATTCCACGGTGACGTCAAGAGATAGCTGAGATTGTTTGTATGTTTGAGAAGGAACTACCACCGATTTTCATGGAATTGCAGATTCATATTATAATTCACCTGTTAGATGAGGTTGAATTTTTCGGGGTGGTCTCCTATCGTTGGATGTTTTTTAGATAGGTACATGAAGAAATTGAAAGGATTTGTTTGTCAAAGGGAAAAACTCGAGGGGTCTATGGAAGACGGGTACATATCATATGAGTCTTTATATTATGTCAGTGAGTACATCAAGAATATAGAAAACACACCAGGTGCAGTTATTTGGGATGATGAAAGGGATGAAGACAAAAGAGAAGGGGAGCTTCCCAAACAAACGGAAAAAACTGCTTGATAAATAGTAAGTGACTTATAGTTTATCAAATTTTTACACAGTAAATATTCACATTGAACTTCATATTGTATATTTTCATGATATCATATGTACTATATGCTGGTTTGATTTCATGAATACATCAACGAATTCATAAATTGATGCCATCAATAAATTCATTCTTTACAATTCGGAGGCAACACAGTCATGGGTCACATTGTAAGAACATAAGAGGAGGAAATGGCAAAGTGACAGGAAAGAATTAAGATGGTTGAATGTTAGAAGCATGCCTTATCCTAATCATTTAAAAGAAAATATGCCAATGATATGCCCCAACAATTGGGTTGTTGACCAAGTTAGAGAGAAATGTGGTGCATCCGGTCATTACCCGCGTGAAGAAGAGGATGCACTAAACATAGGGATTGGTTGTAGCAACTCGGTAATAATATTTTTGTGTACATAATTTTTTACTTCATAATGCACATTTGAATTGTAAGTACATCTATATTATTTTATATTTTAATGGTTGGGTTATTAGACACATATTGACACTGTGATTTGTTCACTTTTTTATAGGTGCATTTGTTCCCATCTATGTGGGCATATGGACATCATTTTCACACATAGGATGTTGATGATGGACACATGACACAAGACTGTGGAGTGGAAGTGAGTTTAACCAATTTAGTTGTGCTAGCCACCACGATCAAAACTCCATACAGGGGAAGTTAGGTTATGTCAAAAAGATACAAGATATCATTCGTGTGGACTTCTCTTCTTTCCAATATGATATTTTTAGGTGCAAGTGGTGGGACACCTTTGATTGAAATAATGTAAAGGAAGATCGTGATAGTGGGATGATATGTATCAAATCTAAAAAGATGTGGGATGAAGCTAAGGAGCCTTATGTTTTCCAAAAACACTGCAACCAAGTGTTTTTTTACCCAGATGTCTTGGATATGGATTGGTGGTTTGTATTAAGACATGACCCTAGATCAAAACATATTTTTGAGAACAACAGTGTTATTATGCCAAGCAAGAAAGATAAAGAGGGTGATGACAATAGAGAGTGATATGTACATGTTTGATTTCATCTTTAATACTGTTGTTGTATCTTTTTGTTATATTCTTTATTTCGCTAATTATATTTTTTTTTATTCATCTTTTGACAGAGGAAATGTTAAGTTAATTGTAACAAATCTTTGAACAATTTTAGTTGGTTAACAGACAGTTTTATGCATAATGTGTTTGTCTTTCAAATTATTTGTGATTGCATGGAATGATTGTTATTTGAACATATTTAAAAAACTTTCATCTTCTTTAAGTATTTGCAATTGTGAAATCCTGAAAAATGTTAAATGTCCAGTTGAACTTTTAATGGGATATGAAATTATACTTTTATGTTGATATAATTAGATGTAATGATATGGTTGATATGCATGTTTAATAGTACAACATTTTTGAGGATATGTTAACATGATGATTCAAAAACTGAGTTTATGTTCATTTATTTTGTATATTTAAAAGCAAGATTAACAAAAAATGTGGTTTATAATTAAAAAATTTAATTCATAACATGATTTTGTGATAATTTGGTTTTTAACTAAAGTGGTGTTTGTTAGTTTACATAATTTTATCATTTCTTTTGAAAATATTTATAAAATTGTGCCCCCAATGTTGAGTAGAACCACAATTAATGAAGTAATATTTTAAAATTTGATAGAAATCAACTTACGAAATAATGACAAAAATAACAATAGGAAGATTTGCATCCATAAAAGTTTAGATCCAATAGAATGTTTATCATTGGAGATCATAACTTTTTATAATAACAATTTTTAGAGTAGAATAGTCTATTGAAAAAGAGTAATTAGTACAATGGAAAATAATATTTATTCATATGTAATTTGTTTTTTGAAAAAAAAAATTACTTAGAATAAATATGTATAATGAAGTATCTATGCAATTATAGTTTTAATTTTATAATTATAGTTTCAACCATATTGAACTTTGTAATTTATAAAAATAAACATGATGATGATAA
>ML777283.1:661232-680815 GCA_009831015.1 Picea engelmannii | reverse complement strand
ATGGCCTAAAGCCGACATAAATAAAATAACATTACTAATCTAAATTACAACTAATGGCCTAAAGCTGACATAAATAAAATAACATTACTAATCTAATATGCCCCAATTAAGTGGTAATGAGCCAATATTAGGGCTTAACATTAGTCCGCCATACTCTTTTATCGTGGTCAGTCTACATGCAACGATGTATTATATTAATGATAAGGCATATACAAAAATAGGTTCACTAGCCTTTAACATATAGGCTCTCTGGCCTAATTCAACACATAAGCCTCCTAGTTTATTATAACTAGCTCATCATCATATAAAACACAACATATACACAAAGTCTCCCTGGCCTCAAAATCGTGTGCACTTAAGTTTGTTGCACACGGTATCCTAGAATGTGCACACTTCGTCATTTTAGTGTGCAGTACAGGTGTGCACTATACCATGGAATGCGCATAAAAAAATGATATCAAACAACTCACGAGATTAAGTACATTTTCATTTACATTTATAATTGGGGTTCGACCTAGGGGTATTACAATTCCCTCTTATGCATTGTCCTCAATGTGTTATGTACACATATACAACCAAAATTTCAAAAATCCTAAAAAATATGTGAGTATTGTGCCTTCATTGCATTCTCATGCTCCCAAGTAGAATCCTCAGGACCGTACCAAGTCCATTGGACCTTTACAATCCCTATGGATCGATTCCGGAGCTGTTTGATTTTCCGGTCCAAAATGCATACTAGATGCACTTGGATATCGCCTTCTTGTTCCACCTGAATCACATTCCAATCAATTACATGATTAACATCATGTATATATTTATTGAGCAATGATACATGGAATACATTATGAATAGACATAGATGTAGGCAATGCAATCATATAGGATATTGGACCAATCCTTTCTAGGATTTCAAATGGTCCACGATATCTAGCTTCCAACTTGGAACAGTTTCCCAACTTCAGTGAGCTTTTGTTGGCCTTAACTTTCAATAATACATGATCACCCACTTTAAACTCCCTATGAGTTCTACCCTTGTTAGCATAGCTTTTCTTTCTGTCTTGGGCAACCTTTAAATTCTATTTTATTTTCAACATTTTCTCTTCCATTTCCCTGAGTAATTATGTCCCAACTGTTGCTCTATCTGCTGGGTTGTCCCAGCTTATCGGTGTGTTGCACTTTCTACCATAAAGTGCCTCAAATGGGCTCATCTTTAGAGAGGCATGGTATCCGTTGTTATAAGCAAACTCTACTAAGTGTAGGTAGTCTTCCCATTTTGATGGATTATCCATCACATACATCCTCAACATGTTCTTAATCACTTGATTCAACCTGGTTTTTTTTTTCCATCTGATTTTGGATGATAAGTTGTGCTAAAATTAAAATTTGTTCCAAATCCATTAAATAATCCCTTCCAAAAATTTGAGATAAATTTTGGATCTCTGTCAGACACTATTGTCTTGGGTATACCATGTAATCGAGCAATTTCTCTCATATACAAATCAAGAATGTTGGTTTCCTTGTGAGTGAGCTTTACTGGAATAAAATGGGCAGATTTATTAAGCTTATCCACCACTACCATGATATAATCATGTTGCTTGTTTGTTCTGGGCAGTTTGGTGATGAAATCCATTGTTACAACTTCTCATTTCCACTCAAGAATCGGTAATGGTTGTAGCGAACCAGCTGAGTGTCTATGCTCAACCTTGACCTTTTGACATTCCAAACATTTGGAAATAAAATCAACAACTTCTCTCTTCATTCCCGACCAATAATATTGGCTCTTCACAACTGCAATAGTTTTCTGATAACCTGGGTGCCCAACATAAGGTACATTATGCATTTCTCTCAATATCAGATTTTTCAATTTCTGGGAATTTGGTACATAAATTTTCCCCCTGTATATGATAATTTCATCATTATCTAGCTTATAGTCTTCAATTTTCTGCTGCAAAATACCTTGTTGTAATTTTGCCACTAATTCCCTGTATTGCAAATTTGATTTTGCAACCTCTATGATTATGTCTTTCAAATATGATTGGTACATGCTAATGGTTGTAGCATGCAATTCATGCACCCTTCTGCTAAGTGCAACAACCACCTTGTTCTCTTTCCCTTTGATATGATTTATATCAAAGTCATATTCACTGAGAAATTTTAACCATCTGCTTTGTCTGACATTTAGAGTTGGTTGATCAAATAAATATTTCAGACCATTATGGTCTTTCCTCAACTCAAAAATTTTCCTCGTGAGGTAGTGCCTCCACTTCCTCAAGACATGTGCTATGGCTGCCAACTCCAAATCACGAGTGGCATAGTTCCTTTCATGCTCCTTCAACTTCATTGATTCATAACATACAACAAACCCATTTTGACCGAGGACTCCACCAAGTCCTTCTTTACATGCATTTGTGCATACAATGAGGTCTTCATTTGGATCATCAATCCTTAGTATTGGAGCACTTGTTAATAATTGCTTCAAGTGTTGGAAACCCTTTTCACAATCCAATGTCCACTGAAACTTCACACCCTTCTTTTGCAAGGAAGTGATTGGGTGTGCAATCTTTGAGAACCCTTCAATAATATCCTATATTATCCTGCAAGGCCCATGAATGATTTGACCTCTGTCACATTCTTTGGTGCTGACCATACTCTAATGGATTCTATCTTCTAAGGATCCACTGCTATCCCTTCCTCTGAAATGATATGTCCCAAATAATGAATTTGCTTCTGATAAAATGAGCACTTACTCAATTCGGCATACAACTGATGCTCCCTTAATACTTGTAGTACCATCCTCAAGTGTTTTTCATGCTCTTCCTCTAATTTATAATATATAATAATGTCATCTAAAAAATACAATGACAAACTTATCTAAGGATTCTCTAAAAATACCATTCATTAAACACACGAAGACAATTGGTGCATTTGATAATTCAAAGGGCACCACTGTGAACTCATAATGACCATACCTTGTTCTGAAAACAGTCTTGTTGATGTCTTCTTCTTTAATTCTTACTTGATGATAACTTGATCTAAGATCAATCTTGGAGAATATTTTTGCATCTTTCAACTAATCAAAGAGGTCATCGATCCTTGGAAAAGGATACTTATTCTTCATAGTTACCTTGTTCAAATTCCCAAAGTCAATGCAAAGTATCAATTTTCCATCCTTTTTATTCACAAATAAAACTGGGGCACCCCAAGGTGACACACTTGGGCATATATACCCCTTGTTCAAGAGCTCTTCAAGTTACATTTGTAGCTCCTTCAATTCTAGTGTACTCATCATGTAAGGGGTCTTGGATACTGGAGTTGCTCCAGGCATCAGATTTATGTAGAAATCAATGTCTCTTTTAGGGGGTTATCCTGGTATTTCTTGAAACACATCTTCAAACTCTTTTAGGACTGCATAATATTCAATATTTGAAACCCTATCTTTAGGTGTTTCTTCCATATGAGCTGCAAATATCTGACACCATTTTCTATAGCATTTCTTCAGCTGAAACGGTGAAATTTCTTTGATGGTTATTGCCTTAGGAATCCCCTTCATTGTCCTTAGGTTCCCTTCCTCATCCAAGAAATTAAATTCCATGTTATGATAGTCTAGGATAACATGATGTTGGTCCAACCAATCCATCCCAATTAGACAGTCATAGGAACCTAAAGGCAAGATGTTCAAATATTCCTTGGTGTTCATTCCATTCATGTCTATAGGAAATGACTTAACCATCTCATTAACTTTTCTTTTGGTTCTGGTAGCCAGCTGCACCAACCAAGATTTTCCATGCTTGCTTCTTGGCAAATTCAAACTTTCCACCATCTTAGGATCTATATAACTATTACTAGCTCCTTAATCAATTAAAACAACAATGGTTTGGTTGTTGATCATACCTTCCACTTCAATCATATGTGGTTGATACTCTGCTTTCTTATTGTCCAAGGTTTCATAGATCCTTGGTACATTTCTTCCCATGTCCTCCATTGTTTCATCTTGTTGTACATTGTGAACAATTCTCACTTTTTCACCTCTGTGAGGACAATATCTAAACATATGATCTCCTTTACAACCCCAACATTGAATAGGTGGTTTCCTTGGCCTTTGAACCCATGTCTCCATCATTAGGGGTTCTCTGGAAGTTGGTTGTCCTTAAGGATTATTTATGAAGAATGGTGGCTTAGTCCCCTTCTTCCTCTGATCCATCTTGAATTTCCTTTTGTCTTCCCAAAATTTTTGGAAAGTTGGCCTTCCTTTTTTCTGATCATATAGGAATTTATCTCACCTTATGGTCTCCTCCAATGTTTTGGGATCATCATATTGTAGTTTTTCACTGATGAATGATGAAAATTCACTCAAATACCTTTGAATCTTAACTGTCTTATACTTGATGAAAGAAACATACTTCAACGGTTCTAAAACCTTCTTTCATATTCATCTATGGTCATACTCCCAAGTTTGAGTTCAAATAAATCTTTCATTTTCTTGTCATAGTATCTCTTAGTCAAATATTTATTTTCAAACTACTTCTTGAATTCCTTCCAAGTAAATTTTTTCTCTTTAATGTGTTTCCCACCACATGGATTCCTTTCCCTTGATTTGATAGATGGAAATCCTTTCTTCTTCATGAGAAGAATAATTATGCAATTGAAAATACTTTCTCATGCCCAACAACCATGTCTCTGCATCTTCATCCTTCTTGTGCTCACCATCAAATGTAGGAGGTTTGATTTTGTTCATTTCTCCTCGTATCTCATCCACCCTAGACCTTGTATGATTCTTGACAGGGGATGGACTTGAGCTACTATGTGCCCTCTTATTGTAATTCCTTGGGGAGTGATGGTTATGTATGATAGGACTTCTTGTTCTTCTTTTCTCATCAGGAGACCTGTGACTTCCTGATTTTCTTGAGCCACTCTCCTTATCCAATTTATTTTCTATTATGTTCAAGCTCTGCATTAACTTCATGTTGAAGTCCTCATGTTGCTCCTTGGCTCTCATAATCCTTTCGTTATCATCTTTATGTATTTGGACATCCTTCTACAAATTTTTAATGGTCTCTACCATATTCATGTTTTCATCCCTTCCTTCTCCATGTCCATTGGAGTTTGTTCCTTCAATGCCCATATGGACATCCATCCCTCTGATCTCATCTTCCTCGCTATAATCCCCCTATGCATCTTCCATTCCTCTTCACTCTATGTTGATATTGATCTGATCTAGTTGTTGTTAACTCTACAAAATGTGCAACCAATAGAACTTTGTCAGGCTAATTGTTTCAACAATTTCATGAAAATATGAACCATTATAGTTCAATAATGCATCAGAATTATTTCTTCTGATTTCCTAAAAATTGAATGCCCGAATAAATTTTCTGGGTGAATAATTATATTCTATTTCTCAAGACCTTTCCAACACTTGCTTCCATGTTCAATTCCGAGTCTTGAGAAGAAAGTTATGGTTATTTGAAAATTTTCCATTAATTTTTTTGTTCACTCTTCAACTTGGTGCAATTATGCGTTGTAATTATGAATTTTTGCACCTACTCCATTGGAGTTTTAGTAAGAGCTCAATTGGGTTTTTTAATATACATATTTTGGACAGTCTTTCCCATTTTCACCTCTTTTTGGGTTCTGGGCTGCTAGTTACAACTTGTTGAATTTCTAGGCCAATTAGTGTTTTTGGTCTAGAATGCTACATGTACCTTCTTTGCCATCTTAAACAATTTTAGCATGCCCAGAATTTTAATTCATCTCTAGGAATATTTTCTATGATTCAATAGATTTCCATATACTTCTCATGTGCCTGAATTTGATTCCAAAGAAGAAATTTATGGTCCTTCGAAGTTAGTTGGGCCTTAAAATTTACCATCCACTATTTGTCCTGCAACTTCTTCATAAAATCTCCATTTGATGAACAGTTTACACCATTAGAAAGATCTCTCTGGGATCTTTCATTTGATATGCAGATATAAAGTGTACCTTGGTACACTCTGTTCTCCAGGTTTTTTAGTAGCTAAAAACGTTGTTTATGGCTTCAAATACGCATTGCAAAAAGATGACCTTCAAATAGTATAAAATGTCGTAGAAATTCACTGGTTTTATGTTGTTTTATACCATCCAAATGACTTCACGCGCATAAATTTGAACATGTACACCCATATTTAGCATGCACAACAACACCATAAGGTAACGCATGCTCCGTAACCCTATAACCAATGTGGATCACTTCTCTTTCGCACCAATAATTGGTGCACACTATTTTTGTGTCGTGCGCCAATATCCATCACGCACAATTTTGGTTCATGCACTAATACCCATTTCATGCAATTTTTGTGTTACATGCTAATATTTTGCATGCATTTCACTCTATGCGTTGCATCTTTCCAAAGTTTAGTACTCTCCTATGGCACACCAGTACTCCATGCGCACCATTAACTAAACTTTTGCACGACAACAAATACCCACTTTATGCACGCACCAACAAAATTCTTTTGTGCTCTGTCAATAATATGCACACCACGCATGCCATTATTATGCATGAACACACCATGCATGCCATTATTATGCGTGCGCTCACCGCACACGCCAGTATTACGCATGCACCACTCAATCCGCACCACGCAATGCTAAATTTAGTGTGCAGACCCGCACACCAATATTTTTCACGCATTACCACTCTGAACCACGCAACACCGAATTTAAGTGCGCACACCCGCGCGCCAATCTTTTTCGCGCATTGCCACTCTATACCACACAACGCTAAATTTAAGTGTGCACACCCGCATGCCAATATTTTCCACACATCACAAGATTTTCACTGCGCATCATGCATTTTTAGTGCGCACACCTGCGCACATTCATTTTTATGTGCATCAATTCCTCGTGAATTCCGCAACAGAAATTGGGGCTTTTGCCAAACTTTTCCCAATTTTCACTGTAGATATTATGCAACTATGAAATTTGTTGAATTTCACCCTGATAACACCAAGTCAACCTTTGCAACAACAAATAGTTGTTGATTGTCATTCCTGGAACAAATGTTTCCCAAACTCAATTCACAAATTGAGAATTTTAATCAACTAATCTCACTCCATCTATCATGGCTTCCCCGTAACTTCAAACTCAACCAATTCCAAGTTTGAATTTGATAGAATGGATAGTAAATTAAGAATATCTTACTACTTGGCCAAATTTCTCAATTTTCCCATGAATTTAACAACATAAATTGGGGCTTTTCCTAATTCCACGCAACCATGGACGCTCTATAACTTGAAATTTTTCCACTTTGAAATCAATTCTCTGTGGAATTTTGATTCAATTCAACTTGCTCGGCCCATCTAGGCTCATTTTATAAAACTGGAGTTTTGATACCATATTGTAACATCCCCAGCATCCAACTGGTCTATGCAACATAAATTTTTTGAGTTGTATGCAAATTAAAACATATACACATACAAACTCTTGCATAACTTTATATATATAACTTAAAACAAGAAAATACATTCTGTAAATGCACAGATTCATATGGAAATAATAGTAAACATATACATGCAACATAGATAGGAAATACCCATAAACATAAAGACAGGTATAAACCACACACATGAAAATCCCATAAAAATAAACACATAAATAATAATGAAGCAGGTAATTTAACACACAATTGACACTTATCTTGGTAAAAATATCACCAACTGCGTGCAGACCTTCCACGAACGTCCCATCCATAGACCATGTTTCTCATCACTCTCAACAGTGGGTCACCCCTGAGCTGGGACTAAACTCCACCCGGGTAAAGGGATTCCTAACCAGGATGATGTATTTCAAACAATAGGAAAGACTTTGTCATAGGTGCCAACTCAAACTAACAGCCTACAGTCCCTCATTCCCCACATGCCTGTCCCACCCTAGGAAGTGTGCCCCTTCTCTGCTCAACAATCCTTCGGCTACCCCACTTCATTTCCGGGCTTCAACAACATGCCAGAAAAGAAGTCTCAGAGCCCTGTAGTTGTAGCTTGGAACCTTCGGGATTCAATTCCCATCAATTCTCTCACCTAGAGATATTTCCTCACAGGCCTGACAACTTGCCTCTTCAATCTCCCACTGGCCTAAAAAACCTGCTTCTTCAGTCCATCTCTCAAGATAACCAAGTACAAGCATGGGTACATGTATGGATACATGTACAGGTATAGGAAGGTACGGAGGACAGTTGAATGAGTGAGTGAATGATGATGGAATGAATGAGAAAATGAACTAAGTCTAAACTATATGTATGCATGTTCCCAACTTGACACTTGTCATGTTGGGAGATACTTTGGCCCACTTGTCCCCATCCTTAGAACTTAGGATAAAACAATTATCCATACTTTATACTTTAAGGAATATTAATATAATATTCCTTTTTGGATTAAGCTCCCTAGCTTAGCCCCTTATCCTTAACTTTGAGTCCCCCCTTTCCCTAACTAGTGGAGTTTAGTCCCCCATACTCTTTTAGCATGGTCAGTCTACATGCAACAATGTATTATATTAATGATAAGACATATACAAAAATAGGCTCAATGGCCTTTAACATCTAGGCTCTCTGGCCTAATTCAACACATAAGCTTCCTAGCTTATAATAACTGGCTCACCAGCCTATACAAAACAACATATACACAAAGGTTCTGTGACCTCAAAATCGCGTGCACTTAATTTTGTTGTGTGCGGTATCCTGGAATATGCACACTTCATCATTTTAGTGTGCATTATATCATGGAATGCGCATAAAAAAATGATATCAAACATCTCACCATCTTAAGTACATTTTCATTTACATTTACAGTTGGGGTTCGGCCTAGGGGTATTACATTATGTATATTAGCCATTTTATTTATAAGTTTGTGATTTTATAATGGCATTGTATTTGGAAAAAGACCACTTTAGTACAATAAGAGTCTAATTACTTATTTAGTGACTTAAGTATTTAATCATAGCTTTATTAGCATTTTTACCTCTCCGTGGATACAAATAGGGGTTTCATCCCTCTCTTTTATATCTCTATTATTTTATCAATACAAATCATCAAGTTAGTGTATCTTGGAGATGTCTTCCTCCATTACTCAGATTCACTGGTGCAATTGACCTGTTGTTGGTGTGCATGTGCCCCCATTGTTTATTGCTTAGTTTATGTTATTATTTTTTATTTTCCATTTATGTTGTATTAGTGGTCGCATTTGACTATAAGGTTGCTACACTCCATGTATGTAATCATTGTTTTAAAAATTGAAATGAGTATATATTATATTAAATGTGAGAGGTGATCAAATTAGAGAGTGAGTTAATAGAATAAAAAAGTATGAGTATGGTGTATTTTCTTTATAAATCAAATATTTAATTTTGGCAATATTTTTGTAAAAATGCTCAAAATTATAATGATTTTATATAATTCTTAGAAATATTTGGTGGTTTTTATAGCAAGATAGTTTTATCCTATAGAATTTTGGTGAATCGTTTATGGCAACAAATAAAATTGATCCAAAAATTTATCTTGATTTGGAGTACCCTAATTTGTCATGAAGAGGACAAAGAGCGAAATATGAAAGTTGCATATGTATGTTTAATTAATAACATTCACTAAAATTTACAAGTTTTAATAATAAATTATATGTTTTTTTATTGAATATTTACACTTTTCTTCATTTTGATTGTGAAAATGATACCAGGAAACAATAAGGCTCATAAAAAAAATGAATATAAACATCATTTAAGATAAATACTATGTAAGCCATTCTCATTCTTATTAGATAAGCCATTCTCATTAGATAAGTAAAAATTATATAGCTATGAAAAATATTCTAATAGTACATTGTTGAATGTAAAATTAAGATTTATTTGATCAAAATACATGGAATGTCTATTTTAGAGTTATGTGTCAATGGAGTGGTCCGAGCCTTTGCTACATTGAAGTGGTTTCATGTTCCATCATGGTTTGGGTCTCCCGGCATTGTATATGTTTGAAAACATCATGGATATGGATAAACATCTTCAAAGGACTTTACCTTCCACTAACACATACATTTTAGAATCATGTGGTTTCATGTTTCTCTCTTCCTAGTAATGATTAAAGTGGTTTAGTTACTTACATTAAAGTGTTCTCATGTTTCTCTCTTCTTATAATGATTAAATTTGATTCAAAGATGGAAGACCTTAATGTTATTTCAAATAAATAAAATATAATATAATATAAGTTTAGTTTATTTTATGTGCTTTGTATAGAAATTTACATTGTAATTTGTAATAAATTTTTTATTAATATAATGATTGATTAATTATATTTTATATGGTGAGTATGTTGTTTTATTCAATTTTTATTTTTTTTATATAATTTAAAATTAAAAAAGTTTTTGTTAAAAATATATAGTTTAATATTAAAAAATTATTTATTAAAAGTATTTTATATTATTGATTTTTTTTATGTTTTTAATAAAGTATGAAAATATTTATAATATTTAGGATTACCAATTTATTTTTTATTGGTACAATCTCAAGACTTTAATATGTAGTTATATTATTATGTATAAATAAAACTTGGTCACCTAAAATAAGTCATCAGATTCTCTCTATAATATTCTTTGCATCAATTCACATAGTATCATATAATAATCATAATACATGATTATATAGGCAAAGACCGACGACTCATTCGTACCGAAATAAGCATATCCTATAATACTTAAAAATTTCATTCTCTTTGGTCCTTTCAAGAATCCTTTCTAAGACTCCAACATACCCATAGAACTAGACTAGGCACATAGTCCCATACTCTCTTTAGTTTTCACATAAGGATATACTTAGACCTAAGATACACTACAAAACCAAGGCGTCTTATCAAGCTTATACTCAGACATCTCCCTATCCATTTCTACTCAGACATCTACAAAGCCAAAGAGAACCAATCACCCAACACAACCCAACCCTACACTTCTTAGAGTGGACCTTAAAGCCATTATTAGACTAGCTTAGCACATAGTAGACTATATCCCTATATAAGACTCTAGTTAATAATTTTTAGGAAGTTACCAAATTTTTTAAGTGTTAGATAGTTAACCTATTTCCTTACACATAAAAATAAATAAAATAAAAACCTCTTAATTAATCAAAAATAATTTTAGATCATATTATTTTCACATAATCATTTAAATATAAATACATCAAATAAACCACGTTTTAAAAAAATACTTTTGTGAAGTTAAAAAAATAACTCTCCTTTTAAATTAAAGTAAATCTAATAAAAAAAAATACGGAAATATTTTTGCATAGAACACACTTTCTTTTCCACACAACTTTTCTCAATGGTTTTGAATACATCAAATTTCATCCTTGCATTAGTAAGTTATAAGATTTTCCATATTTACAATACACAGTATTATGTAAGATTATTTATAATACAGAGTATTATACGTGAATTAAATATACACGGTATTATATGAGATTATTTATAATACAGAGTATTATACGTGAATTAAGTTGTTTCTTATAAATATAAATTTATCTAAAATGATGTGAGGAGGGGTTAGCTATTAGTAAGTTATAAGATTTTGCATATTTACAATAGATAGTATTGTATGAGATTATTTACAATACAGAGAATTATACGTAAATTAAGTTATTCCTTATAAATATACAATTTATTTACAATGATGTGAGGATGTGAGGAGGGGTTAACTATTTAGTGAAGTTTTGGATTTTCTTCAAAACACCACATGCTCATAAAACCCAACAATCTAGAATGCTCTAGATTCGTAAAATCGGTTTATCCAAACCTCACATTCTTCTTCTTTTCCAAAGGTATTTTATACTTCATTTCGTTATGGAGTTCTACCCATATGTTTAAAATTTGACTTTTCCAAAGGTAATTTATACTTCATTTCAGTTCTTCCCATATGCTTAAAATTTTTCAAAAGTTATAGGTATATGTATTTGGTTTTTTTTGTTGACTTCCTATGGAGTTGTTTTTTTTTACTTCCTATGGAGTTTTTCCTTTATTCTTCAAGAATAAGTATAAGTTTTATGGTCTAGAGGTTTTAAGTTTGTTGATAGCTTTTGGTCAGAACTTTTCAAAGTAGCCGAGGTCACCTTTAATATGATTAATATATATCACTTTGAAATAAATGGAAAAATTAAGGTGGTTAACAAGTACTTCAAAGAATACGTTCAAATGTACATGGTAAGATCTCGCTCTTGCGTGTATTGAGCGAACTTATTCTTTGAGAACATTTGCTTGCAAGTGATCCAGATTATTATACTATTGGGCATTTGATTATGATTATGAGGCATTATGATATGATGACATGTTATTTTGATGTATTGATATAGACATGTGCTATTGACTCGATTCTCCTGAGTGTGCAGGATTTTGGACCTCGAGGATGCAGAGACATCGATGAAACCCTTGGACTCCGGATCGAGTTAGGGAGTGGACTATTGGGGTTTGATTGTGTATATATGACATATGTGCATTTGATTAGATGTTATGATTATGGATTTTTATTTCTGACATGATTCGTTGATGATGCAGGCTGACGATAGCTTGCCGACCAGAGTCACATGTGGAGTAGAGGGGTCACGCATGACTACCAGAGACGTTGAGGGAGAGGTGTGGACAACAACCCTGCCATAACCTACTAGCACTCCCACCGTGGCTCGAGCTGTAGGTTAACGACTACCTAGTTCGAGAAGACCCACAATGCCATGAGGGAAGACTGCAATAGTCACTCACGATGATTCTAAGGGACGTGCAATAAGGAAGGGACCTTATTCCTTAGAGGCCCTTAGTCTCCCACAAGATCACCTAGTGGAGTATTGACTCCAGGGGTTTTTTATGTCTACCAAGTCATTCAAGAGGCGAGTGGCACCCTCGGAGCATGTAGTGCGTCCTGAAGGGCACATCGCGCAAGAAAAACGGAAGAGGTGAGTGGCACCCTTGGAGCACGTAGTGTGTCCTGAAGGGCACATCCCGCAAGGGAAGCATAATGAGGCGAATGGCACCCTTGGAGCACCTAGTGTGTCCTGAAGAGCATGCCGCATTATTAACTAATAAGTGAATAAACCTAGATGACCTTAGAACGAATAATGTGATAATAAAGATTTAAAAACAATTTCCCTTATAAAATACCGCCCAGCCTAGGAAAATAAAATCTAGGTCTAAGTGATACTTCTGGTAAAAAAAAAAAAAGAAATTACTAATAATCATCATTAAACATGTGACGAGAAGGGGGTAAGCAATTCAATTAATTTATAAAAATAAAATTACTTTGGGGGATTAAATTGTTAAAAAAGGAAATAATTGTTTTCTTACATATGTTAATTAAAAAAATTATTAATTAAAAAGAAAAAGGGGCAAAAGGTAATTTTCTACACTTGCTAATTTGAGTTTTTAGATAAAATGGGAAAAGAGGGAAACTTAAAAGAATTAGGAAACTAAGGGAAAAAGGGGAAACATATAGAAAAAGGGAAACATAAGGAAAAAGTAGAATGACCAACTTAGGAAGGAACCTTGCCTTTAAGAACTTTCTAAATTGAACTCAACTAGGAATTTAGTAAGGGTGTAAGTCATTAAATTGTGTAAGGGAATATGGGGACACCTAGGAGCGATTCTAGGAATGTTTTTAGGTGGGTGAGGGAAATAGGAGTAATTAAATAATTAATGAATTTAATTTCTGGTGCAATGAACGGGATGGACGACATGTGTATGGGGGAGGATTTTTCTGAATTAAATTATTGAACAATAAATTAAATGGGAATTTGGGAAAGAAATGACTTAGAAATTCTATATAAAGGAGTGAGGAGAAGGAGGAGGGATCTCTTCTTTTATGCATAATGTTATGCTGCAAAATTTTTGACTTGACTAAATTATCTTGTGGAAGTTGGAATACCCAGCTCAGTGAGGAGTGGTAGCTCAGCCTTGCGAGGCAAGCTGGGAGCTAGTTTTTCTTTGGTTTAGTGTGCATGGCCCCTTTGTGGCTCAGGGGGCTAAGGGGGAATAAGAGTACCCCTATCATTGGTTGGGAGGTAATGGTGAAGTCACATCGGTAGGCAAGCGAGAGATGGACGGAGCGCGCACGGGACATAGACTCGGAGTTGTCACCTTGGGCTACAGTATGCATGCATTTATTTTGAATGGTAGGTTAATATTGAACTTGCGCTTTCATTTATGTACTTTTAATTGTGTAAAGAAAGTGTTTTACTTAGCATTTTTAATTAAGAACTTAAATTCATCATAGCTTTACACTCGTCGCATCGATTTGATCTCCTTAACCACCGATCCTTGATTTCTTGATTTTTCTATTGTTTTATTGATTATTTGAAGATTTTGCACTTTATCTTTCATCCTCATCCATAGATCATCTGTGCACGCCTGAGCAGTCGGCCAGGAGCCGGATCGATGGTCATCACTATGGTGTTAATAGACCTACATATCCTAATGCCCTACTTTCTTGTGCATGGATGATGAGTGAAGGATAGTGTTGCCCAGCTATCTACCCCTGTTGATTGTTCCTGGTTGAGTGGTTGTCTTGCGCCTTGTTGCTATTGATTAACTCTACGATTCTTTTTCCTTTCTCGCAGCGAACCACTTATGATCCTCTACGTTGATCCTTGCATTTTAGTGCATTCCTGGCAAAGTAACTCTGCATTTTTAATAGCCTTCCTAGCAATAATTTAAGTTTGTGTTTTAATGTTTTTCCTGGCGAATTTACGATGTGGTTTTTATACATCTGGTTTGCCATTTACTTTGTGAATTTACCTTATGTTTTTACACCTCTGGCCTACAATTTTACCCTATGATTTTTATTCTGTGAATTCATCTTGCGTATTTTCCCACTCGAATGACAATTTATAAGTAATTTTGGACTACATATTTATGACAATATATTTTAATTGCATGAGGGCATTTCTTGATATGTCTGCATTTTTTGTTATGTATTAATGGATCAACAATATCACGGGTTAGCGAATTTACTAGTTATTGGCAGCAATTTATTTAAAAGACAACACGTGCATTTATAAGACATCAATATTTAATGGACAACATTAATGTATACCAACAATTTCGTATTTAATGAACAACATTACCTTGAATTCTCTTTTATTAATAGACAACCAGTCTATACCTTTGATCAACAGTGAATTCATGCTTATGTGTTTGGATGACAAGATGGACTGTGTTTTATCCTGATATTGATTGCGTTTTTACCTTGAGCTTGAATGTGTTTTTACGGTAAGATGGACTGCATTTTCTTTTATCTTGAGATTGATGGTGTTTTTACCCTGAGATTAAATGCATTTTTACCGTAAGATGGAATGCGTTTTTATCTTGAGATTGATTGTGTTTTTTCCCTGAGATTGAATGTGCTTTTACCATAAGATGGATTGTGTTTTATCCTGAGAATGATTGCATATTTACCTTGAGCTTGAATGCGTTGATACCCATCTGCATTTCCACCTAGAGGGATGAGCCTGAGTTTTCTTTGCTTTATATATTGCAATTCCTATAAATGCATTCCAGCCATTCATTTGCTACCACGATGAAATTTTTGTTATCTCGGCGCAATCTTACCTTGTACATGTTTTCATGTGATTTAGCTCAGCGCAATCTGCGTTTTTAATAATCTTTGTATAATCTATATAGATTGTGTTTATATAATCCGCATTTTAATAATCTTTGTATCATCTATATAGACTGTATTATATAATCTGCATTTTTAATAACCTCTACGTTTTTATCACTCTGCATTTGATGGCATATTAAACTCGGCTATCATGCATTTAATTAATAGCCAAACTTGTTAATAGACAGCCTCTTCATATTGAATAGACAACTTTAATTCCTTTAAAGACAACGATGATAGATCAACGACTCTAGTGTCAGCACCCTTTTAATTTATGATTATAAGATAGCATTCTTAGACAACGAAGTATAGTCAAATTGTAACTGATCATTACAGTCAAATTTATAGGTTAATGTACAACATAGGTACAGTGTAACGGTGTGTTTTGGGCAACGTTTTTAGCATTTTTACTGTGCGGATTTGACTGGGCAACATGTGGATATTGTCAATGTTATTATATAGTGTTAAGGTTGTTGATTTAGACCAGTTAACTTTGGTTAAGTGATTAATTTAGACTATTGTTATGGTTATGGTTAATTTAGTGTGGCAACAATTGTTTATAGTTTTAATATTGATTAAATTAGACTTGCTAAATTTGATTTGTAATTAATGTTAAATTAGATTTTAAATTATTGACTAATTTGTAATTTAGACTTGCTAAATTAGATTGTAAATTATTGACTAATTTGTAATTTAGACTTGCTAAATTAGATTTGTAATTAATCTTAAAATAGATTGTAATGATTGACTAATTTAGACTTGATTAATGGTTAGGTTGTTGGCGAAGTCGTGTATTATCTTGCGCTTTTCTTCGAATGATGTCATCTTGCGTATTATCGATCTGTTTCTTGGGGCGTGGATGTAGTCCTCTTGTCAGTAACTTGGCTCCTAGTGAGTTGGATTCATCTAGAGTCTTTGGTCCATATAGGTTATGTAGTGCTAGGGTTATAGTTGTGCCTATCACCTGGGGATGACATGATTCCTAATGAGGGGATTATTGCGCACCCTAGCAGATAGAGGCGAAGGATAACTTGGTCGGGGTTTGTTCTTTCCATGTGGGTGTTGTTGATCGTTGTAAGTTTTCTATTGGCGCTTGGGATGAATGCCTTCATGTGTTTGGTTACGCGCCATCGAGGTTCTAGTTAAATGGTCGTTAAGGCCATTGTGTCAGGATGGGGATGTTGTCCCTTAGCTTGTAGGCATGGTAATATTTGTGTTGGGCGGGTAGTCGTTTCTCTTTGTTATTTTATGCATGTTTCGCCCAATTTCTCTTGTGCCAGTGCGTGGAGTTGTAGTTGTTTGTTGCATGTTCTGTGGGCATGGTGCTCGTCGTCAGATGTGTTTTCTAGCTATAATTGTTGTTGTCGTCCTGTTTAAAAAAAAAATGCACTTTTTGCTTCGCTTGTAGTCGTAATGATGGGGTCATTACATATTGTATCAAAGGGGGTTCAACCCGTGACTTGGGATCACTACAGATTTCGTTGATGTGATATTTGATTATAATGTTGCTAATTAAGTTGACTTGTATTTGTGTAGGTAATCATGGTTAGAGGACATCGCGGAGGCAGACGATGGGGTGCCAGGGGAGGAGGCGTGAAGCCTCCAGTAGAATCCATGCCTGAGGGGTCTACCCCCCGGGAAAAGAACATGTTGTCGTGCAGGAGAAGATATGGGTGAGGTGGTTGGGCTGATGAGGTCCTTTCAGCGCATGCCTGAGGCACTGATCATTCGTTTGGACAGAGATGAGGCCAAGGCGTTGACACCCGCTGAGGGTCCACCATGCGCTCCGGTTGGTACTGGCAGTATTCACCGTGAACTCGAGAAGGTCAAATTTCCCGAGTTCTTTGGTGCCTCGGATGGCGCAGCCGTTGAGGCATGGTTCGAGAATATGGTGATGTGATTTTCACTTCGTGACTATAACTCTAACATGAAGGTCTGCATGGTGGTCTTTCAACTGAAGGGGAGTGATCTTCTATGGTGGAAGACGCTCCTACCACAATTGAACATGGTCGTCGAAGATGTGTCATGGGAACTGTTCGATGAATGGTTCTGAGAGAGGTATCTATCAGAGGAATTCATTGAGCATCAACTCAACAAGTTCAATGCCTTACGACAGGGCAGTCATACAGTGCCCAAGTATGAGTCCCATTTTATGGAGTTTCTTTGGTATACTCCACATCTTAATACTAAGAAACTTAAGGTCAACAGGTTCTTGTTCGGCCTTAAGGTCAACATACGTGCAAAGGTTAGGATTATGATGCCTCAGACCTTGCATGATGTCATCCAAAAGGCCCTCATAGAAGAGGAGGAGCTTATCAGTGGGGCTCAGAGCAGGACTCCAGCGAGACCAGTAGGGCAGGTGTCATATGGTACGCAGCAGCATCAGACACCAGCTAAACAGACGTCAGGGTATCGTGGATTTCAGAGAGGATCTACTTTCACTACACCTCGGTGACCAACGCCTCAACAGTAGACTCCTTATCGGGGACCACAACATCAACAACAACATCGGCTGCAACAACAACATTTTAGGCCTGTTCAACATAACAGACTAGGATTCCAGGCCGGTGGGCCATCAACTTCTACTTCAGGTACCAGGAGTACTGGACCGAAGAAGGCTTGTTGGACTTGTGGGGAGCCACACTACCAGTGCGACTACCCAGTGGAGAGGACTAGATCATCTAGATCAGTTGGACCCACTACCATGGGAGATTTGGGGAAGGCCCATCAAATTCATGCAGTGGTGAATAACCGTCAGGAAGAGCACCAGTTGAATGTGCTCGAGACGTCAGGTACCGTCGCTGAACATACCCTTAGTATTTTTATAGATCCCAGTGCTAACAAGAGTTTCATTTCTAGTGCAACACTAAAAAGGATTAAGGTAAATGTAGTCAAACATGATGAGTTTATCTTTGTAGAGATGGCTTCAGGAGACAAACAGAGGGTTGGAGGAAACGTTACGGGCTATACCCTTAACCTGGGAGATTTTTTCACCAGGGCCAACCTATACGTCACGATCTTAGGATCTTATGATGTCGTGATTGGTATGGACTGGTTGGAATCGCATGAGGCGATACTCAACTGTAAGATGAAACGATTGAGCTTGGTTGATGATGAAGGACAAAGACACGTGATTGTAGGTTAGAACCATGGGGTTTTCTTGAGGTTCATCTCTTCCTTGTAGTTACGGAAGAGCATGCGCAAGGGATGTAAGATTTATGAGATCCTTGCATTAAACGAGAAGGGAGTAGCTGAAGGTATAGAACACCTTCTTGTGGTGAGAGAGTTTGTGGACGTCTTCCTAGAGGAGCTACCTGGGATGTTGCTGGAGAGGGAATTGGAGTTTACCATAGACCTAAAATATGTAAGTCTTAAACCTGCAAAGTAAAGAAATGCATATAGATTCTTAAGCAATACAGAAATTATTCAATGGCTCATACATAGAGTACACAGAGATTTTTACCGGAAACCCTCAATCGGGAAAACCTTTATTATTTTCATTATATCGAATTTCACCATTCGCCATACAATATATACAATGTTTTTAGGTATTCCGTAGATACCAAAACCCTAATCCCTTAATCCAGGATTAATTTACAAATCATCTAAAAATAGCAAAAACCGCCCAAAAAAAAAAAAATCGGGTCGTTGCCCCGAACCCCATCGGCCCTAGGATACCGCCCGGTGCCGAACGTTGTGCGTAACCAGGGGGGGGCATACCTTCCCCCCCCTGGGACACCCCTAGGAAAGCGCCCGGCGCACACGACAGAGCCCTAGGTGAAGGGATCGTCAGACGTAGTTGTCATATCTGACGCACCCACACACACACACATGCAAAGAATATAACACACACCCAACATTCTCCCACTTGTTGTTTTCTTTGCATCCAGGGGTCCAGGGGATTATATAGTCAACAATCCAGGGCAGCAATGCCCATTGT
>ML777283.1:593159-657821 GCA_009831015.1 Picea engelmannii | reverse complement strand
CAGAGTATTAAAGGCATTTAGATGTTCTATCACAGAATCTCCATCTTCCATCCTAAGATGATACAGCTTCTTTCGAAGAAACAACTTGTTTACCAGGGACTTTGATTGATACAAATTTCCTAACTTATCCCATAGTTCCTTGGCTGTAGCTTCTCCCGAGACATTCAACAACACCGAATCTACCAGGCAGAGTCGAATGGTACTCCTTGCTCTTCTGTCCAACTTGTCCCAATCTTCCTTCGACATACTAGTAACTGATGTACTAGTAGTTTGTGTACTGGTAGGTTGTGTACCAATAGCCTGTGTGCTTGTAGATGGTGTACCAGTAGGCTGTGTACCAGGATCCACAACGATCCATTGTTCTTTGTCTACAAGAAGGTCCTCCATCTTTAGCTTCCATAGCTAAAAGTTTTTACCGTTGAAATTCTCTATCTTGATTCTAGATGAGCTCGCCATTCCTCTTACTTTACTCAAATATCCACTAAAAAGGCTCCCACTAAACCCAGGTTTATCACAGACCCAAGATAAACTTGATCTATCAAGACCGAGCCAAACCCTCAGCAACAAAGGCGTCCCTCTGAAGCCAAAAATGTGCTCTGATACCACATGTAAGTTTTAAACTTGCGAATTAAAGCAATGCATATAGATTCTTAAGCAATACAAAAATTATTCAATGGCTCATACACAGAGTACACAAAGATTTTTACCGGAAACCCTCAACCGGGAAAACCTTTCTTATTTTCATTATATCGAATTTCACCATTTGCCATACAATATATACAATGTTTTTAGGTATTCCGTAGATACCAAAACCCTAATCCCTTAATCTGAGATTAATTTACAAATCAGCTAAAAATAGCAAAAACCGCCCAAAAAAAAAAAATCGGGTCGTTGCCCCAAACCCCATCGGCCTCGGGCTACCGCCCAGTGCCGAACGCTACGCGTAACCAGGGGGGGCATACCTGCCCCCCCTGGGACCCCCCTAGGAAAGCACCCGATGCACATGGTAGAGCCCTAGGTGAAGGGATCATTAGATGCAGTTGTCGTATCTGACGCACCCACCCACACACACACATGCAAAGAATATAACACACACCCAACAAAATCGAGGACTGAATCGATAGCTAGAATGCCTTATCAGATGTCGACCCTAGAGTTACAGGAGTTTAGAATGCAACTAAAGGAGTTGTTGGACTTGAGACTTATACGCCCAAGTGTGTCACTGTGGGGCACGCCTATTATCTTCATACGAAAGAAGGATGGTTTGTGGAGACTCTACATTGACTATCGTCAATTGAATAAAGCCACGATCAAGAATCAGTATCCATTGTCGAGGATTGTTGATTTGTTCGATCAGATGAAGGGTGCGACAGTGTTTTCAAAGATCAATTTGCGATCAAGGTATGACCAGTTACAGATCAAGGAGGATGATGTCCCTAAGTCCGCCTTTAAGATGGGGTTTGGACATTACGAGTTTACTATTTTACCGTTTGGACTTACAAATGCCTCAGGGGTATTTATGAGTGTAATGAATGAGGTGTTCCGCGATTACTTGGACAAGTTCATCCAAGTATTCATTGACGATATTTTGATTTACTCTCGGACGATGGAGGAGCACGACGAACACTTTCACTCGGTACTACAGTGTCTGCAAGAGCAAAAATTGTATGGGAAGTTGTCCAAATGCTTGTTTTATCAATCGAAGATTCACTACTTAGGGCATTTCATCTCCAGCGAAGGTCTCGTCATGGATCTAGAAAAGATCGAGGCTATTATGGAATGGCCTACGCTGACAAATGTCCCAAAAGTGCGTAGCTTCATGGGTTTAGAAGGATACTATCAACAATTCGTCAAGGGATTTTCTAAGATAGAAAATCCAATCACAGAATTGAAGAAGAAGAACAAGAAGTTTGTTTGGACCGAGAAATGCGTGGAAGCATTTCAGAGGCTCAAGGAGTGGTTGACAATGACACCGATACTAAAGGCCCCTGACATGAACACAGACTTCTTGGTATGCACTGACGCGTTCAAGGAAGGCTTAGGCGGAGTCTTGATGCAGGATGGTCGAGTGATCGTTTACATCTCGAGGAAATTGATAAGGCATGAGGAAAACTATGCGATGCACGATTTGGAGTTATTAGCCATTGTATATGCCTTGAAGGTTTGGAGACACTATCTTATTGGACAAAAATTTGAACTAAAAATGGACCACTATGGACTCCAACACATCTTTACGAAAAATGACCTGAACGCGCAACAACAACATTGGTCAGAATTGCTTAGTGAGTACGATTTCGAGATTAATTACAAAAAGGGAATAGTGAACTAAGTGGCAGATGCATTAATTCAGAGACCACGCATATTTTCAGTGTTTCTGCTTCAGACGAATCTACGTGAAAATATTCTAACTTTATAGCGCAACAATGACTGGTACAAAGAGGTCAAGGATTTTATCTGACAAAACACAATGATGGTACCAATATTTGAAGGATTTACGTTTGAAGAAGATGTAATATTGAGGTTTAAAAATTGGATTTACGTACCACCAAACGACGATTTGAGGAGTTTGATATTAAACGAGGCTCACAGAGCAATGTACATGACTCAGCCAGGAGTCATGAAGATGAGGGCGGACCTTAAACCCTTATTCTTCTGGAAAGGAGTGAAGGAATACATAGTCAACTACGTGGCCAGATGTTTAGAATGTCAACAGGTGAAGACTGAACATAGAGATCCAACAGGATTACTACAGCCTCACATTATTCTGGAATCGAAATGGGAGGTCATTTCGATGGATTTCATTGTTTCATTGCCACTGATGGCAAGGAGACACGACTTGATTTTTGTGGTAGTCGACACTCTGACGAAGAGTGTGCATTTTATTCCTGTGTGTACGACATATCAGGCACCTGACATAGCTAGAGTTTTCATCAGTGAGATTGTGAGGTTTCATGGTGTGCCTAAGAGGATTATATTCGATCGCGGATCGGTGTTTACCGGACGATTTTGGACTAGTTTCCAAGAGGCCTTGGGAACCCAACTTAACTTTAGTACTGCGTATCACCCAGAGACCGATCAGAAGACCGAATGAACAAACCAAATCTTGGAAGACATGTTGTGCATGTACCTGATGGACCAACAAAAGCGTTGGGAATGATTCTTGCCACTGGTAGAATTCGCTTATAGCAATAGTTATCAAAGCACCATTAAGATGGTGCCTTTTGAGTTCCTTTATGGGCGAGCGTGTCAGATGCCTTTGAGTTGGGATCAGCTTAAGGATAGGGTCGACCAGAAATGATCCAAGAAATGGAAGATAAAATGCAAACAATAAGACAAAGGATCAAAGAAGCACAGGATCGATAGAAGATTTATGTCGATGCGCACCGTGTAGACCATAGTTACAAAGTTGGTAATCGAGTCTTCTTGCGGGTAAAAATACATAAGAGTTCGATAAATTTTGGAAATGGAGCTAAAATCTCTCCTAGGTTCATGGGACCTTTCAATATTGTGGAGAGGAAGGGGTCTGTGGCCTATCGACTAGACTTGCCTGATTCTTTGAGGCACATGCATGATGTTTTTCATGTATCTGTTTTGAGACATTATATTAGTGATCCTACACATGTTATTGAAATGAGCTCCTTGTAGGTATAAGATGAGGGGGTGCTCACGGTTGAGCTGATCCACATCCTAGATCATCATATTCGACAGCTACAACGTCGAACTGTAGATCAAGTCAAGGTCCAGTGGGACAACTATAGTCCGCACTCGAAGACCTGGGAGGACGCATATGATATGCGCCAACAATTTCTATTTTTGTTTGATAGATAGACTTATGACACTATGATACACATTATTTTGGCACTTATATGTTGTGAAACTTCAGGATGAAGTTTAGACCAAGAGGGGGTGTATGTAACATCCAGCTCTTGCGTGCACTGAGTGAACTTATTCTTTGAGGACACTTGCTTGCAAGTGATCCAGATTATTATACTATTGGGCATTTGATTATGATTATGAGGAATTATGATATGATGACATGTTATTTTGTTGTATTGATATAGACAGGTGCTATTGACTTAGTTCTCCTAAGTGTGCAGGATTTTGGACCTCGAGGATGCAGAGGCATCGATGAAACCCTTGGACATCCATCCCTCTGATCTCATCTTCCTCACTATAATCCCCCTGTGCATCTTCCATTCCTCTGCACTCTATGTTGATATTGATCAGATCTAGTCGTTGTTAACTCTGCAAAATGTGCAACCAATAGAACTTTGTCAGGTTAACTGTTTCAACAATTTCATGAAAATATGAACCATTCTCGTTCAATAATGCATCAGAATTATTTCTTCTGATTTCCTAAAAATTGAATGCCCAGATCAATTTTCTGGATGAATAATTATATTCTATTGCCCAATACCTTTCCAATACTTGCTTCCATGCTCAATTCTGAGTCTTGAGAAGAAAGTTATGGTTATTCCATTAATGTTTTTGTTCACTCTTCAACTTGGTGCAATTATGTGCTGTAATTATGAATTTTTGCACCTACTCCATTGGATTTTTAGTAGGAGCTCAATTGGGTTTTTTAATATACATATTTTGGACAATCTTTCCCATGTTCACCTCTTTTTGGGTTCTGGGCTGCTAGTTACAGCTTGCTGAATTTCTAGGCCAATTAGTGTTTTTGGTCTGGAATGCTACATGTACCTTCTTTGCCATCTTAAACAATTTTAGCATGCCCAGAATTTTAATTCAGCTCTAGGAATATTTTCTATGGTTCAATATATTTCCATATACTACTCATGTGCCTGAATTTGATTCCAAAGAATAAATTTATGGTCCTTCAAAGTTAGTTGGGTCTTCAAATTTACCGTCCACTATTTGTCCTGCAACTTCCTCATAAAATCTTCGTTTGATGAACAGTTTACACCATTAGAAAGATCTCTCTAGGATCTTTCATTTGATATGCAGATACAAAGTGTACCTTGGTACACTCTATTCTCTGAGTTTTTTAGTAGCTAAAAACATTGTTTAGGGCCTCCAATACGTGTTGCAAAAAGATGACCTTCAAATAGTATAAATTGTCGCAGAAATTCACTGGTTTTCTGTTGTTGTATACCATCCAAACGACTGCACGCACACAAATTTGAACATGTACACCCATATTTAGCATGCACAACAACACCATAAGGTAGCGCATGCTCCATAACCCTATAAATAATGTGGATCACTTCTCTTTCGCACCAATAATTGGTGCACACTACTTTTGTGTCGTGCGCCAATATCCATCAAGCACAATTTTGGTTCATGCACTAATACCCATTGCATGCAATTTTTGTGTCGCGTGCTAATATTTTGCATGCATTTCACTCTACGCATTGCATATTTCCAAATTTTAGTACTCTCCTACGACGCACCAGTACTTGACGTGCACCATTAACTAAACTTTTTCACGACAACATATACCCACATTGCGTATGCACCAACAAAATTCTTCTGTGCTCTGTCAATATTATGCACATCACGCACGCCATTATTATGTGTGTGCACACCATGAACGTCATTATTATGCCCGTGCACACCACATGCACCAGTATTACGCATGCACCACTCAATCCGCACTATGCAATGCTAAATTTAGTGCGCAGATCCGCGCACCAATATTTTTTGCGCATTACCATTCTGCACCACGAAACACCGAATTTAAGTGCACACACCCGCGCGCCAATATTTTCACGCATTGGCACTCTGCACCACACAACGCCAAATTTAAGTGCGCACACCCGCACGTCAATATTTTCCACACATCATAAGATTTTCACTGTGCATCATGCATTTTTAGTGCGCACACCTGTGCACATTTATTTTTATGTGCATCAATTCCTCGTGAATTTTGTAGCAGAAATTGGAGCTTTTGCCAAACTTTTCCCAATTTTCACTGTAGATATTCTGCAACTATGAAATTTGTTCAATTTCACCCTGATAACACCAAGTCAACCTTTCCAACAACAAATAAATGTTGGTTGTCATTCCTGGAACAAATGTTTCCCAAACTCAATTCACAAATTGAGAATTTTAATCAACTAATCTCTCTCCATCTATAATGGCTTCCCTGTAACTTCAAACTCGACCAATTCCAAGTCTGAATTTGATAGAATGGATATTAAATTAAGAATATCTTACTACTTGGCCAAATTTCTCAATTTTCCCATGAATTTAACAACATAAATTGGGGCTTTTCCCAATTCCACACAATTGCTTCTACTTTTTACCATGGACGCTCTGTAACTTGAAATTTGGCCACTTTGAAATCAATTCTCTATGGAATTTTGATTCAATTCAACTTGCTCAGACCATCCAGTCTCATTTTTGAAAACTGGAGTTCTAATACCATATTGTAACATCCCCAGCATCCAACTGGTCTATGCAACATAAATTTTTTGAGTTGTATGCAAATTAAAACATATACACACAGAAACTCTTGCAGAACTTTATATATAAAACTTAAAACAAGAAAATACATTATGTAAATGCACAGATTCATACGGAAATAATAGTAAACATATACATGCAACATAGATAGGAAATACCCATAAACATAAAGACAGGTATAAACCACACATAGGAAAATCCCATAAAAATAAACACATAAATAATAATGCAGCAGGTAATTTAACACACAATTGACACTTATCTTGGTAAAAATATCACCAACTGCGTGCAGACCTTCCACGAACATCCTAGCCATAGACCATGTTGCTCATCACTCTCAGCAGTGGGTCACCCCCGAGATAGGACTAAACTCCACCTGGGTAAAGGGATTCCTAACCAGGCTGATGTATCTCAGACAATAGGAAAGACTTTGACACAGGTGCCAACTCAAACTAACAACCTCTAGTCCCTCATTCCCCTCATGCCTGTCCCACCCCAGGAAGTGTGCCCCTTCTCTGCTCAACAATCCTTCGGCTACCCCACTTCCTTTCTGGGCTTCAGCAACATGCCAGACAAGAAGTCTCAGAGCCTTGTAGTTGTAGCTTGGAACCTTTGGTAATCAATTCCCAACAATTCTCTCACCTAGAGATATTTCCTCACGGGCCTGACAACCCACCTCTTCAATCTCCCACGAGCCTAAAAACCCGCTTCTTCAGTCCATCTCCTAAGCTAACCAAGTATAGGCATGGGTACAGGTACGGGTACATGTATAGGTACAGGAAGGTACGGAGGACATTTGAATGAGTGAGTGAATGATGATGGAATGAATGAGAAAATGAACTAAGTCTAAACTATATGTATGCATGTTCCCAACTTGACACTTGTCATGTTGGGAGCTACTTTGGCTCACTTGTCCCCATCCTTAGAACTTAGGATAAAACAATTATCCATACTTTATACTTTAAGGAATATTAATATAATATTCCTTTTTGGATTAAGCTCCCTAGCTTAAACCCTTATCCTTAAATTTGAGCCCCCCCTTTCCCTAACTAGTGGAGTTTAGTCCTCCATACTCTTTTAGTATGGTCGGTCTACACACAACAATGTATTATATTAATGATAAGACATATACAAAAATAGGCTCACTAGCCTTTAGCATCTAGGCTCTCTGGCCTAATTCAACACATAAGCCTCCTAGCTTATAATAACTGGCTCACCAACCTATAAAAAACAACATATACACAAAGGCTTTGTGGCCTCAAAATCATGCGCACTTAATTTTGTTGCATGAGGTATCCTGGAATGTGCACACTTCATTATTTTAGTGCGCATTATACCATGGAATGCGCATAAAAAAATGATATCAAACAAATCACCATCTTAAGTACATTTGCATTTACAATTACAGTTGGGGTTCAACCTAGGGGTATTACATTATGTACATTAGCCATTTTATTTATAAGTTTGTGATTTTATAATAGCATTGTATTTGCAAAAAGACCACTTTAGTACAATAAGAGTCTAATGACTTATTTAGTTACTTAAGTATTTAATCATAGCTTTATTAGCATTTTTACCTCTCTGTGGATACAAATAGGGGTTTCATCCCTCTCTTTTATATCTCTATTATTTTATCAATACAAATCAACAAGTTAATGTATCTTGGAGATGTCTTCCTCCATTACTCAGATTCACTGGTGCAATCGACCTGTTGGTGTGCATGTGCCCCCATTGTTTATTACTTAGTTCATGTTATTATTTTTTATTTTCCATTTATGTTGTATTAGTGGTCACATTTGACTATAAGGTTTCTACACTCCATGTATGTAATCATTGTTTTAAAAATTGAAATGAGTATATATTATATTAAATGTGAGAGGCGATCAAATTAGAGAGTGAGTTAATAGAATAAAAAGGTATGAGTATGGAACTATGAAGTTTAAAGAGAATACAATGTGTAGGGGGTTTATCTAAATCCCTCCATGATTTTACAATCTTCCTCAAAATGATGTTGGACCTAGTGTTATAAATTATAATAAACCACCTTAGTAAAAAATTAAATTTGCAAAGCATAAACTTGGATAAAAGTAGGGAAAAAATTCATTGGATACTTTATACTGGTTCTAATATTGCTTTGCTTCAACAACTTCATCACTTTCTATGGGTTTAGTGGCCCAATTAACTATATCTTCTTCCTCCATGTGTGTAATCATTAGAAGTGTCATACATAATAATTACAATAAATTAATCAAGTCATAAAATCAAAGAGTTAACAAACCTGAAAATAAATGTTGAAGAATATAAAACATCAATGTAAGACTATTAATTTTAATTAAATAATATATTTATTTAAATAACAAGAAATATAACCTAGGTTCATAAACTCTCTATGTTTTGCATCTTTCTCAAAAAAAAATAAGAAGGTTGTGTTGCTTCTAATAGTTGTCAATATCAATATGCGACCCAACAATCACTAATAACCTCACAATAAAACATGTAGATGTGAGTTCAAACCACAATATATATCATCATATAAAGTATGATCTCAACACTAAATGTAGGATAACATCATGTAAGACAACTAGATGATGTCAATATTTAACAAGACAACATAAGGTTGGGCATGGATACTTTCATTTCTTCACTAATGGGGATTATCTATTGAACATTATATTTATCTACAACTATGACATTGGATCCCAAAATTTAGTTTTATATATAGATTTAATTCTATAAGTGTCAAGCTAAAATTTGTTATATATATATATATAAATATATAAATAAGTGTAGAAGTATGAAGATCAACTATGACATTGGTTTCCAAAATTTAGTTTCATATATATAGATTTAATTGTATAAATATCAAGCTAAAATTTAATATATATATATATATATATATATATATATAATTTATCTATTGAACATTATATTTATGACTGGTACAAAGAGGTCAAGGATTTTATATGACAAAACATAATGATGGTACTAATATTTGAAGGATTTATGTTTGACGAAGATGGAATATTGAGGTTAAAAATTGAATTTACGTACCACCAAATGACGAGTTGAGGAGTTTGATCCTAAACGAGGCTCACAGAGCAGTGTACATGACTCACCCAGGAGTCACGAAGATGAGGGCGGACCTTAAACCCTTATTCTTCTGGAAAGGAATGAAGGCAGACATAGTCAACTGCGTGGCCAGATGTTTAGAATGTCAGCAGGTGAAGACTGAACATAGACATCCAACAGGATTACTACAGCCTCACGTTATTCCGAAATCGAAATGGGAGGTCATTTAGATGGATTTCATTGTTTCATTGCCACTGACGGCAAGGAGACACGACTTGATTTGGTGGTAGTCGACACTCTGACGAAGAGTGCGCATTTTATGACATATGTGTATATATGACATATGTGCATTTGATTATATGTTATGATTATGGATTTTATTTCTGACATGATTTTTTGATGATGCAGGCTGATGATAGCTTGTTGACCAGACTCACATGTGGAGTAGAGGGGTGACGCATGACTACAAGAGACGTTGAGGGAGAGGTGTGGACATAAGCCCTTCCATAGCCTACTAGCACTCATGTCGTGGCTCGAACTATATATTAACAACTACCTAGATCAAGAAGACCCACGAAGCCGTGAGGGAAGACTACGAAAGTTGCTCACCATGATTCTAAGGGGCACACAATAAGGCAGGGGCCTTATTCCTTAGAGGCCCTTAGTTTCCCACAAGATCACCTGGTGGAGTATTGACTCCAGGGGTTTTTTATGTCTACCAAGTCAGTCAAGAGGCAAGTGGCACCCTTGGAGCACGTAGTGCGTCCTGAAGAGCACGTCGCGCAAGAAACATGAAAGAGACGAGTGGCAACCTTGAAGAACCTAGTGTGTCCTGAAGGGCACATCTCATTGTTAACTAGTAAGTGAATAAACCTATATGGCCTTAGAACTAATAATGTGATAAGAAAGATTTAAAAACAATTTTCGTAATAAAATGTCGCCCAGCCTAGGAAAATAAAATCTAGGTCTAAGTGATACTTTTGGTTAAAAACAATATATAAAAAAAAAACAATTATACTAATAATCATCATTAAACATGTAACGAGAAGGGGGTAAACAATTCAATTAATTTATAAAAATCAAATTACTTTGGGGGATTAAATTGTTAAAAAATGAAATAATTGTTTTGTTACATATGCTAATTAAAAAATTTATTAATTAAAAAGAAAAAGGGGAAAAAGGTAATTTTCTACACTTGCTAATTTGAGTTTTAGATAAAATGGGAAAAAAGGGAAACTTAAAAGAATTAGGAAACTAAGGGAAAAAGGGGAAACATAAAGAAAAAGGGAAACCTAAGGAAAAAGAAGAATGACCAACTTAGTAAGGATTAACCTTGCCTTTAAAAACTTTCTAAATTTAACTCAACTAGGAATTTAATAAGGGCACAAGTCATTAAATTGTGTAAGGGAATATGGGGACACCTAGGAGAGATTCTAGGAATTCTTTTAGGTTGGTGAGGGAAATGGGAGTAATTAAATAATTAATGAATTTAATTTCTGGTGCAACGAAGGGGATGGACGACATGTGTACGGGGGATGATTTTTCTGAATTAAATTATTGAACAATAAATTAAATGGAAATTTGGGAAATAAATGACTTAGAAATTCTATATAAAGGAGTGAGGAGAAGGAGGAGGGATCTCTTCTTTTATGTGTAACGTTACGCTGCAGAAATTTTGACTTGACTGGCTTATCTTGTGGGAGTTGGGATATCCAGCTCGGTGAGGAGTGGTAGCTCAGCCTTGCGAGGCGAGCTGGGAGCTAGTTGTTCTTTGGTTTAGTGTGCATGGCCCTTTTGCGGCTTAGGGGACTAAGGGGGAAGAAGAGTACCCCTAGCATTGGATGGGAGGTAACAGTGAAGTCACATCGATCGAAAAGTGAGAGTTGGAGGGAGCACACGTGAGACATCTACTCAGAGCTGTCACTTTGGGCTACGATACGAATGAATTTATTTTGAATGGTAGGTTAATATTGAACTTGAGCTTTCATTTGTGTGCTTTTAATTGTGTAAAGAAATTGTTTTACTTAACATTTTTAATCGAGAACTCAAATTCATCATAGCTTTACGCTCACTGCATCAATTTGATCTCTTTGGCCACTGATCCTTGATTTCTTGACTATTTTGTTGTTTTATTGATTATTTGAAGAGTTTGTGCTTTATATTTCATCCTCATCCCTAGGTCATCAATCGAGGCCTGAGAATTCGTCCAGGAGCCAGATCGAAGGTCGTCACTTCGATGTTAATAGACCTATAGATCCTAATGCCATGCTTTCATGTGCACGGATGATGAGCGAAGGGTAGTGTTGCCCAATTGTCTACCCCTGTTGATTGTTCCTAGTTGAGTGATTGACTTGCGCCTTGTTGCAATTGATTACCTCTGCGATTTTTTTTCCTTTCCTGCAGCGAATCGCTTATGATCCTCTACGTTGATCCCTTCATTTTGGTGCATTCCCGGCGAAGTAAATCTGTGTTTTTAATACCCTTCATAATTTGAGTCTTCATTTTAATGCGTTTCCTTGCGAATTTATGGTGTGGTTTTTATACATCTAGTCTTCCATTTACTCTGCAAATTTACCTTACATTTTTACACCTCTGGGCTGTGATTTTACCTCTACACTTTAATTTATTTGAAGATGAATTCAGCTTGCGTATTTGCCCACTTGAATGACGATTTATAAGTTATTTTGGACAACATTTTTATGACAGTATATTTTAATTTCATGAGGGTGTTTCTTGATATGTCTGCAATTTTTGTTATGTATTAATGGATCAACAATATCGTGGGTTAGTGAATTTACTGGTTATTGGCAGCGATTTATTTAAAAGACAACACGTGCATTTAGAAGACATCAATATTTAATGGAAAACATTAATGTATACAAACAATTTCGTATTTAATGAACAACATTACCTCGAATTCTCTTTTATTAGTAGACAACGAGTCTATACCTTTGATCGACAGTGAATTCATGCCTCTGTGTTTGGATGAAAAGATGCACTGCGTTTTATCTTGATATTGATTGTGTTTTTACCCTGAGCTTGAATGCGATTTTACGGTAAGATGGACTGTGTTTTTTGTTTCTTGAGATTGATGGTGTTTTTACCCTGAGATTAAATGTGTTTTTACCGTAAGATGGAATGCATTTTTATTTTGAGATTGATTGTGTTTTTTCCCTGAGCTTGAATGTGTTTTTACGGTAAGATGGACTACATTTTATCCTGAGAATGATTGTGTATTTACCTTGAGCTTGATTGCATTGATACCCGTCTGCGTTTCCACCTGGAGGGATGAGCCAATGTTTTATTTGTTTTATATCTTGCAATTCCTATCAATGCATTCCAACCATTCATTTGCTACCACGATGAAGTTTTTGTTATCTTAGTGCAATCTTACCTTGTATGCGTTTTCATGGGATTTAGCTCAGCACAATCTACGTTTTTAATAATCTTTGTATAATCTATATAGACTGCGTTTATATAATCTGTGTTTTAATAATCTCTATATCATCTATATAGACTGCGCTTATATAATCTGCATTTTTAATAACCTCTACGTTTTTATCACTCTACATTTGATGGCATATTAAACTCGTCTATCATGCATTTAATTAACAACCAAACTTGTTAATAGACAACCTCTTCATATTGAATAGACATATTTAATTCCTTTAAAGACAATGATGATAGATCAGTGAATCTGGTGTCAGCGCCCTTTTAATTTATGATTATAAGATAGGATTATTAGACAACGAAGTATAGTCAAATTGTAACTGATCATTACAGTCAAATTTATAGGTTAATGTACAACATAGGTACAGTGTAACGGTGTGTTTTGGGCAACCATTTTAGCATTTTTACTGTGTGGATTTGACTGGGCAACATGTGGATATTGTCAATGTTATTATATAGTGTTAAGGTTGTTGATTTAGACCGGTTAACTTTGGTTAAGCGATTAATTTAGACTATGTTTATGGTTATGGTTAATTTAGTGTGACAACGATTTTTTATAGTTTTAATATTGATTAAATTAGACTTGTTAAATTAGATTTCAATTGTTGACTAATTTGTAATTTAGACTTGCTAAATTTGATTTGTAATTAATGTTAAATTAGATTGTAAATTATTGACTAATTTGTAATTTAGACTTGCTAAATTAGATTTGTAATTAATGTTAAAATAGATTGTAATTATTGACTAATTTAGACTTGATTAATGGTTGGTTTGTTGGAAAAGTCATGTATTATCTTGCACTTTTTTCGAATGTCGTCATCTTGTGTCTTGTCGATCTGTTGCTTGGGGTGTGGGTGTAGTCCTCTTGTCAGTAACTTGGCTCCTAGCGAGTTGGATTCATCTAGAGTCCTTGGTCCATATAGGTTATGTAGTGTCAGGGTTATAGTTGTGCCTATCACCTAGGGACGACATGATTCCTTATGAGGGGATCATTGCATGCCCTAAGGGATAGAGGCGAAGGATAAGTTGGCCATGGTTTGTGCTTTCCGTGTGGGTGTTGTTGATCATTGTAAGTTTGCTATTGGTGCTTGGGATGAACGCCTTCATGCGTTTGGTTGCACTCCATCAAGGTTCTAGTTAACTGTTCGTCGAGGCCATTGTGTCAGGATGGGGATGTTGTCCCTTAGCTTGTAGGCATGGTAATATTTGTGCCAAAAGGGTAGTTTTTTATCTTTGTTGTTTTACAGATGTTTCACCCAGTTTCTCTTGTGCCAGTGTGTGGATTCGTAGTTGTCTGTTGCCTATTCTGTAGGCGTGGTGCTCGTCGTCAGATGTGTTGTCTAGTTGTAATCGTTGTTGTTGTCCTGTTTAAAAAAAAAAAATACACTTTTTTCTTCGCTTGTAGTCGTAACGATGGGGTCATTACATACACATGGGATAAGTAAGGGAAATGGGTTAAGTGGTTACATCTTGCATAATATTGGTACAGTACAACCTATGACTATTCTACAAAAATGACTCCCTTAAGACATTATATAGTATGAGGCCCCCTCACCAAAGAACCGAGTCATTCAAGTAGTTAGAGTCCTTGCAACTATTGACACTATACTGGAGATGCAGACCATCCTTCACATATTGAAGGATAACTTGTCCATGGTAGTGAACAACATGAAGTAGCAGAGAAATCAAAACTAGTTTGATCAACAATTTGGAGTATTGAGTGATATGGTATATGTTTGGTTGGAACCTTACAAGCATATCACTTTACAGAAGCATGGAAAGTAAAAATTCCAACCTAAATTCCATGGGTGATATCAGGTGTGTGCTAAGGCTATGGAGGTGGCATATGCATTGGGCATCCCCAATAAGGGAAAAATTATGACATTTTCCATGTTTCATGCTTAAATAAGAAGGTTGTTGTCACATACCCACTACCTAAATTGGATTTTTCTGGTCTTTTGCCGAATCAGAAGCCCTAAACATCCATGGAGGACCAGTGTAAGCTGGCTCTTTCTCTCTCCGCACTCCCATGTGGTCGCGGGTCATGATCACAGTCCTCATAAACACAGTACCTCTTTCAGGTTTCGTGATGCAGTCGATGAGGTCTTTAACACCCCGCAGGGTCTCTTCACCTCTCTCCTACTCACAGGATCGTTTTATTCCTCCTTCTGCTGAACCGAATTGGCTCTTTAGATTCCGAAGTGGAATCCCTATCAAAACATGACCCGGTCCACAGGTACTTCGTTCACCTGTCCGACCTCTGCACCTGACTGTGACCAATCTCCCCACAGGAACTGTTGTTGGGCGTCGGGGTTTCGGACTTTCCTCTATCACAAACCTCTGTCCTCATGAATCCTCGATCCCCGAATTACCAATGAGCTCCCCTTTCTGTGTGCTAGCCCTCCTGGATCAGCTCCTGGTCCATGTGACCGACCTCCGTGACCGCTATCTTATCCTGTCGGGGCTACGGGGTTTGCGATGTCACAATGTAAATGCCTACGGGATTCTCGATCGTCCAAATCATGACTCTCCATTTAGTTGACAGTTGTCCTCCACTTCGGCATTGTCCTCCTCCTCTGCTATTTTGAAAGCTGGCTCCCACTACAGCTTTGCCTTCCAATTGGCTCCCACCTTTGATCTTCCACCTGTCCTTCACTGAGCACCTGGGTGGCCCACACACTCCTCCGTTGGGATATCGTGAATCGCGACTTCGAGCTGCAAGAGTTTCTTGCCTCCGGAAACTCTAATATGTCGAACCCCGACTCCTCGAGATCCTCTAACACGCGTCCTTCAATCGAACGGTTCAGATCTTGTCAGGAAATCTCGTACGCGATTCTACGATGCACAAAACCTTTGTGCTCGGGATGTCTGATATCCCGATTCCCGATTTTCTGACTTTCGTCCGATTCCTGACACCTGTCCCTCCTAAACGGATGGCTCCGATTATATCGGGGTTTTCACCAGGGATTTCCCCAATCTCATCTCCATGGGAATGCTAATTTCCCGATGCGCCAAACTCCGATGGCGCTGGATCTCCGCCACATGTCTCTCTGCCAACAGATGGTCCAGATCCCGTCGGGCTTTCGCGACTTGTGTTGTCCCAGTTCTTATGACCTCGAGAACTCCGATTTCCCGATGGTCGATATCCCGATGGCTAACCCTCATGCAGCTTCCACAGATCCGACGACTGTCGGGGTTTCTTCTCAAATTTGACGACTCAGACCCGTTCTCCTTGTGCGCTCCTCCTCCCGAGGTTAAACTGTGCGCAACTCCTTCCGATCTAACGGTTGTCAGGTTTCTAGGCGAGATCCGACGGCTATCGGTCTCCTCCTTCTGTAGGCTCCTCCTGAGCTCCTCCTGGATGTGAACTCCTTCAACTATCCAGATCTGTTCTCCTACTGATCGAACGGTTGACATTGCTCCTCCTGAGCTTCTGCGCTTTCTTCCCAGCCTTGGGAGGATTTCAATCGGTCAAAGGCCTCGATATTTGCTTCCCTTCCCTCTGCGAGCTCCTTTTACCTTGAGCCTTGCTACACGTATAAAACGCTAACTCCTCCTGAGCTTGTCCCTTTCAAATCCTTAAAGAATTCCATCATGCACACGCTAGTACTATCCCTCCTGATCTTCTTCAAATGCTCAGACCCCTTGAGGGATTTTATCTTTCTTCTTTCTCCTTCAGATGGAGAATGAAATGGATGCCCTCCTGGATATCCTTCACTCCAACAACCCCTAGCTGAGTGTTTTTGGGTATTCAGTAACCCTGTGAGAATCCCTCAGTGGATTTTTCCTCTAACTTTCACAACTCAAAGAGTTATCTTCTCCTGTGCCATCTGCACACTTTCTTGACGCCCTTCTGGCGGAGTCTCTTCTCCCACAGAACGTTCAGTGGTTCTGGTCTCCTATACACTTATGCACTTTCTCAATGCCCTCCTGGGAGAGCCTCTCAGAATCCTCAGTGATTCTGGTCTCTTTCTGTCTGAACTAACAATGGAGTTCCTTCCTCTGTGCACTCCTTGCACCTGCTCAATGCCCTCCTGGTAGAGCCCTCAAAATCATCAGTGATTCTGGTCTTCCTTCTTCGAACTCTCAGCAGAGTTCTTCTTCAGCACCACTGTGAACATGCTCAATGACCACTTGGCATAACTCTACAGAATCCTCAGTGATTCTGTCTGCAACTGTGTTTCAGCTACACAGCCTTGCCTCCAAGGTATTCAGTAACCTTGAGGTCTTTATCCTGAGTTGATGACTTCAGTCCTGTGCCTCAGCACGTCTTTGTCTGACTCCTCAGAGTTCAGAAGTGCATCCTCTATGCACGAATCTCAGAACCTCAGCGTTCTGTCACACCCTCCTGGTGTGAAGCCTCAAAGACCTTCAACCTGAAATTGCACAAACTCCCTGCAAATGCTTAACAAACATACATTCACAACATATATATGGAACACCTAAGGACATTCATATAACACAAAACACATGTAGGAAAAACTACTTCTGATTATATTAAAATGGCAAATGCCTGTATTTTACAAATGGTGTTCCTGAGCTCTCCTCGGCTCTTCTCTCCTCTACCATTACTAACTCAAAATGAGATCTGAAGATCTCTTTTACTTGGGGCTCGTTCCTCCAGGCTCACCTACTCTATTAAATTACAATCAAAGGCCGTCTAGTCTGCTATCCAGAACTAGATCTCAACCGATCTAGCATTAAAGTCGATCCTATCTACAGCCTACACAAAAGCACGGCTTTCATGGCTCACTAGCCTAAGACATTTAATTACATTCATTTTCAAATTTGAAATGAGGCTGCACCTCTCTTCAACCTTTGAAAGCGTGCGCACTGACGTGGCTGGCTGGATGACATGGAGCGATGCTCCTGCATCATTTCGTGCCTCAGCGCTACAGTGATGTCGAGTTGTTTGACTTGGCAACCGTCGAATCCCAACAGGGCTAGCGATCGGCCAATGGGGCGAATCCCAACAGGGCCAGTGAACAACCAATGAGAAATGGCCCCGTTGCGCGGTTAAGTGGAATACAGGTGGTAGAGAGGGAAAACGCGACATGGTGGTCGACATGACGGGAGGGGCCCCACTTCACACGCCACACTATTCCGGACCCCCCCCCATTAAAGGCAGAATGGCAAGGGGGTCCGGAATCCGCCTGAGTGTCGTTGATCATGATGAATTAATCTCGACCGTTCGAGAGTTGTGCATCCAATTCCAAACCCCCCCCCCCTCCCCTCTACCGCTAAAGGTAGAATAGTAAGGGGGCTCTGGAATGGAACCTCCGCTGTAGATTTGGACGGGTGGACTCTGGCCATCCAGATCTGCTCGCTACTTATCCTAAAGCATATTCACGTCCTGGCTTAAGTTGACATCTCATCTCCATTTCTAACGGTCATTGCAGACCCTAAGGTCCTCTGAAAGAATCTCATCCGTTCATCGGGGTTTATCATCACGAGAATCTAGACTCTCGATCACAGGACTCCCGAATCCTTGATCCCCTGTTTCTTGATGTGGTTAATCTCTCAACATGTGGCCTTCACCAATCGGATGACTCAGACCTACTCTGGGGTTTCCACCATGGGAAATCCCGAACTCTTGTCAACAGGAATCCCGATTCCGCGATCCCTGATGAGCCAATTCACCGATATGGTCCTTTACGTGTTAGCCCTTCTGGCTAAAATCCTGGCCCACGTGACCACTATCTAACAAGGCTGCAACCTTATCTCTTGTTGGGTTTTCAGACTTTCCAATGCCGGAATGTGCTCATCCTCAGGATTCGCGATCCACTGAATCCCGATATGTCGATATAATGACAGTTGGCCCTACAATGGATGCTTTTCACTTTGTCGGGATTTCGAAATTCGCAATTTCGAAGTGTATGGACTTCTTGTCCACGGGATTCCCGATTTCCCGATGGATGACTTTCCTTTCAGGACTTTTCTCGAATGCTACGATTTCCACCATGCGTCCTCCTATGATGGACGACTCCTATTGATTCTGAGATTTTCACTAGGAAAATTCCCGACCTCATGTCATCGTGACTCCCGATTTCATGAATGCCAATATCCCGATGGCCACACCTCTCGTCGGGATTTTCAACCTCCTATTCACGAGGGCTTAACCCTCATGCATCTCTTAACAGATCCAACGATTGTCAGGTTTTTTCTGGCTAAGATCTAACGACTCAGATCTGTCCCACCTTATGCACTCTTCCACTACTTCATGGATGTGGAAAAATCAACGGTCCAAGTGTTCTCATGGACCGTGGGGGTCTACGATCCTGATTTCCTTGCTATTCACGAAGATAGAGGAAAAGGGGCAAGGTATGTAACACCCTCGTTTCTTTTTTCAATCAAATGGTCATGAATGACCATGGGTCTTCCGATGGAATCTCGTCCGTCGATCGATACTTATCCCTACGCTGCTACTTCATGATTTTAAGAGGGTCATTCCTCCTTGTAAAGGGTTGTTAAGACTTTCACAACCAAGTCCTTTTTCTCGGTTCTTGGTAACCCTTTCCAAGGAGGGAATCTCTGTGAAGAGATCTATTTCGGGCATCCCTAGAGACAGATAAGGGTAAACAACTTCCTGAGAACGGGCTGGAAGCCTGACTTGGTTCAACTTATGCATAATTAAATTCATTTATCAACATAAGCCATGCGTGGTTTTTTTGTTATAAGCATATACAACTACTAGTACTGATCAAAATACTACTCAGACATTCTTAAAATGAAAACATTCACAGTTTCACAGCTTATGAGCATAATTATCAAAATACATATATTTCAAGGTGCCAGAGGCAAAACACTTATCAGAAATAACACCAGGGTTAAGAAACTGCTGAGAGGGGTGCTCGTTTCCACCCAACCGTAGGCTTAGCGACTCCCAGCGGATTTACCACTAGCCACCCCCGAGCTGAGACCACGATGATGTGAGATTGCGTCTTTGTTTTCCAGTGACCAGGAGCGAAGGTTGCAATCCTTCCTCTCTGCTATCACTCACCCTGCATAATTCCATAGTTCTCCCCTCGCATCTGCCCCTCAATCGCTTCTACCCCACGCCTTATCCTCTTGCGAGGTTCCGTGTGGCGCGATCACCCTTGCACTGGCCAGTCATGATGGCTCTATGGATGCGCGGTTCACCTCCCCACCCCTCATTAATTCCCGAGGAGCCATCTACCTACCAGTCTGCGAGGCATTTAATTCGGGGCCAGCGAGCCGCTTTTGGTTCTCCGGGCTAGTGGAGTCCAAATATGGTATTAATTCTCGGTGGAAGTTAACTTCACCTTTCCAGGTGCCTTACACCGCCATCGTGGTCTCTTTTTCTGCACATCCCCTCTCAGTAGTCCTGCAATATAAATTCATAATGTTATTCACATTTATTGACCTTTTCCACAAGGTCCATTTACATCACATATTCACATTTATGAGTTTTCCACAGTTCTTGGTCAGTCCAGTTATTTTTACAAACTGGGGGAAACAGGGTGTTACAGTTGTTGATGCAGTGGTTACATATATAGGGATTCCACTAGTAAGTGAGGAAGGTAAGATAATATTGGTTCCCACATATTTTGGAAGAATAGGTCCAAAACCTTCCCCATAATAAACTTCCAAGTGGAAGGGGTTGGATAAGTAGGAAAAAGCATGAGAGGCAAAAGCATTTATAAACAAGCAAACAAATTTGGTTGTTTGTCCATGAAGCACACTTCGCAAGGAGTCAACTAAAAAATCTCTCTCTTTTCTTAGTTTAGATACAATTATGTTTAGTTCACTTGGTTGTGTTGAATACTTTCATAATAAGGGGCCTTGGGTTCAAATCTTTCTCTTTTCTAAAGGGCAGGGTATGTGTGTACTTAACCACAAAATTCATATTAGGAATTAGACTTAACCACAATATTCATATTATGGATTAGACTTTATGTACATAAGCTCATGACTTTATAATAGTGTTGTATTTGCAAAAAGACCACTTAATAAGAGTTTAATGAATTAAGTATTTATTCAAATATTTCTTAGTGTTTTTACCTCTCTCTCTCTCTCTCTCTCTCTCTCTCTCTCTCTCTCTCTCTCTCTCTCTCTCTCTCTCTCTCTCTCTCATTTTATCAGTACAAATCAATAAGTTAGTGTTTCTTGGAGATGTCTTCCTCCATTACCTAGATTCACCGGTGAAACCCACTTTTTGGTGTGTAAGTGCCCTTATTGTTTCTTTCTTATTTTCTACTATCATTTTTTTTTTCCATTTATGTTGTATTAGTGGCCACATTTAGCTATAGGTCTGCTACTCTCCATGTGTGTAATAATTTATTTTAGCTGAAATGAGTATAGATTATATTAAAGGTGAGCTATGATGGAGCCAGATTGTGAGTTAATGCAATAAAAACATATGAGCCTATATGAAGTTCAAAGATAACAAAATATGTAGGGGATTTTTCTAAAGTCTATCATGCTTTTATAGTCTTCCTAAAAAAAAATATTAGCTCTAATACTATAAATTCTAATATACTGCCCTAGTGAAAACTTAAAAACTTAAAGTTGCAAATCATAAACCTAGATAAAAATAAGGAATAACATCTATTAGAGACTTTCTACTGGTTTTTATATTTCTCCCTTTCAAGGGCTTCATCAATTTCATTAGAAATGTCATGCATAATAATTACAATAAATTAATCAAGTCATGATTCTAATAAATTTCCCTAGTGAAAACTTAAAGTTGCAAATCATAAACCTACATAAAAGCAGGGAAGAACATCCATTAGAGAGTTTCTATTGGTTCTGAGATTTCTCCCTTTCAAGAGATTCATCAATTTTATTAGAAATGCCATACATAATAATTACAATAAATTAATCAAGTCATAATTCTAATAAATTACCAAGTGAAAACTTAAAGTTGCAAAGCTTAAACCTAGATAAAAGTAGGGAAGAACATCCATTAGAGACTTTCTACTAGTTCTGATATTTCTCCCTTTCAAGATCTTCATCAATTTCATTAGAAATGTCATGCATAATAATTACAATAAATTAATCAAGTCATAAAATCAAAGAGTTAACAAACATGGAAATAAATGTTAAAAAATATAAAACATCAATATCAGTTTATTAATTTAATTAAATAATGTATTTATTTAAATAACAAGAAACATAATCTAGGCTCATAACCTTTCTATGTCATTACATATTTTTCTAAAGATTAATAAAATTGAGTTGCTCCACAAAATTGACAATGACAATGTGATGACAATGTGAGACCCAATAATCATTAATAACCTCACAATAACACATATATAGGAATTCAAACTACAACATAGATAACATCTTTCTACAACATATTTCAATCATCATATATAGTATTATTTCAACATTAAATGGAGGATAACATCATATAAGACAACTAAACGTTTCCAATATTCAATAAGACATCATAAAGTTGGCATGGAAACTTTCATTTATCTACAACTATAACATTGGGTCCCAAAATTTAGTTATATATATCAATTCACTTAAATAAGTATGAAGTTAAAATTTATTTATAGACACAATGTATAAGTATAAGATAAATTTTGAGACGTAGTCTCATGATTGCAGATAAATACTATTGATGCTTGATTTATTAGCTAAAATGACACATAGAATATCAATAATACACATTGAATTACTCCTAGCCATTAGGATGAATGTTTGGCAACACAAGCATTCAGACAGAGGACAAACACCTTTAGTAACCACTCACACAATCAGATCAGAGATCAACACACCAATGTTTTGAGGTCATAAAACCCCTATGGGGAAACATCCACGACCCTAACCAACACAACCACTTGGAGCAGTTCATTAATGCAAAAGAAAAAGATTACAAAGATATTTTACAAGATATTTTCTCACAATCGATCATCGGAAAATAACCCTCCATGCTCTTTAAATAGAGATCATGGACCAATTGGGTGTTAACCCATGGATCAATGTAGTCGTTAATATCAAGGAGAATATCAATCGTCATATCACTCTATGTTGGGAACATATCGTGACTATCAAATTTCCTAAATATAAATGCATACTAATGCATACTAAAGAAACACACTTTTACATAATCGATACATTAGACCAAATAGATCTTAACTAACTCCTAAGTGTCTAAATATCCTAACATCCCCCCTTAAGAACAACTTGGGATGGGATTGGAGGATTTACAATAGTGACACAATAGGAGAAGGAAAGAGACATTAGAGCCTATCCCCCCTTAATGACAACCTTTTGAACTCCTAACATAGATCGAAGTTTGGAAAACTTCGCTTCTGTAAGAGACTTTGTTAAAATGTTTGCAACTTCATATTTTGTAGGGAAAAAGAGCACTTCAATAACTTGATCATGAATGAGATTTCTCATGAAGTGCATGTGTATCTCGATGTGTTTCCTACATTGATGTTGAACTGGGTCTTTGGCGATCTTGATGGCACTCTGATTGTCACACTAAAGGTTGGTTGGATGTTGTTGCTGGAATCCAAACTCTAAAAGGATCTGTCGAAGCCACAAGGCTTTTTGACTTGCATTTACCATTGCTCAGTACTATGCTTCTGCTGAAGAAAGTGGAATAGGTCATTGTTTCTTATAGGCCCAAGTGACAGGTCTTGAACCAAGGATGAAAACATAACCTATAGTAGACTTCTGATCATCTAGGTCGTCGACCCAATCTGACTCAGTGAAACCAACCAATAAAGGAGTCCCCCTAAAATATAATGTATCCTAAACTGAACTGTACTGTGGATATACGAAAGTATCCTTTTAGTTGCTTTCCAATGGCTTTCACGGGGTGTTTGCATATACCGAGCAACAAGACCAACTACAAAGGAAAGATCGAGAAGGGTATGAGTCAAGTATAAGAGGCTACCAACTAACTGATGATACAAGGTGGCATCAACTTCAGGAGAAGTACATGTGGAAAAAGGATTGACTCAAGACTAGAAGGGAGAAGGGGTTGGTTTAAAATCTTCTATTTGAAAGTGACGAAGAAGGTCACAAGCATACTTAGAATGGGAAATAAAAATTCCTTCATTGGTTTGAAAAATTTGGAGGCCAAGGAAATAGTGCAAAAAACCTAAGTCTGTCATTTCGAATTTCTTCTTAACGTTGGTTTTCACATGGTTTAAAAGCTTTGAGTCACTACTAGTAAGGATAAGGTCATCAACATAAAGGACAAGGATTATGAGATGGATTCCTACTTTCTTGGTATAGACATTAGGATCATAATGGAATCTAGAAAATATGGTGTCAATAAGAAAGTTGTCCATTTTGTCATACCAAGCTCAGGGAGCTTTCTTAAGACCATAAATGGATTTATTAAGCCGACAAACAAGGTTAGCAGAATTCTAGGCATAACAAGGAGGTTTTTCCATGTAGATTTATTCTTGCAAATCCCCATGCAAGAAGGTATATTTAACATCCATTTGATGGACCTCCCATTTATATGAGGCAACAAGGGAAAGAAAAATACAGATGGAATTTATTTTGTCTACAGGGGAAAATGTTTCATTATAGCCAATTCCTTCAACTTGGGAAAATCCTTTGGCAACTAACCGAGCCTCGTGTCTTTCAACACTTTCATATGATGCATACTTATTTTTGTAGACCCATTTACATCTGACAAGTTTTCTTCCTTTTGGAAGAGGTGCAAGATCCCAAGTATCGTTTTCCATTAAAGAACGATATTCTTTATTCATTGTTGTATCCCAATTTGGATCATCTGAAGCTTCTACAAATGTCTCTAGATCATGAGTCTCTGAAAATTGAGCCAAAATAGAAGAGGTTCACTGGAACTAAGAACATGTCTGACGTTGACCTGGAGGATCATCGACAAGATCACCAATTTCTTCTCATGTTGAACGGACCCATATAGGAAGCAGTCGAGTTGGTGCTGGTTCAGGTTCAAAGGACTCATATAGAGGAAGGTGAGCAGGTGGAGGTGGATTTTCATCCTCACTATCATCATTTTAAGAAGAAACCAGAATAAGAACAAAAGAAGGCACAAACGTCGAATATGGATCGCAGGCCAAAGAAAGCACAATCGTCGAATTAGGCTCGCAAGCCAAGATATTTTCATCAAATTTAAAATCTCTTCTAATAATAATTTCATTACAATGTGGTTGAAGAAATATATAACCTTTGACATATTCAGAATAACCAACAAATATACACTTCTCACTTTTAGGATGAAATGATTTCCTTTTTTCATCAGGAATGTGAGCCCATGCTATACTACCAAATACACAGAAGTGACTTAGATCTGGTTTAATTTTAGTCCAAGCTTCTTCCAGTGTTATATTTTTAAGAGCCTTTGTGGGAGTGCAATTTGCTATGTAATTTGCACAGTTGATGGCTTCTTCCCAATACTTTAGACTTAATTCCTTAAATTGGATCACACAATTAGCCATTTCTTTTAATGTGTGGTTCTTTCTCTCAGCAACACCATTTTGTTGTGGTGTATATGGAACAATGTGTTTCATTTGGATGCCCTGTGTAGTGCAGTAACTTGTAAAATTATTGTTCACATATTCACATCCATTATATGTTCTTAACCTTTGAATTTTATGTCCAAATTGTTTTTCTATAAGGGCCTTGTAGGCCAAAAACTTGTCAAAAAATTTTCTCATACATTTTAAGAAGTAAACCCAAGTACATCTGGAAAATTCATCGATGAAAGTTAAGAAATACTTGCACCCAGAAAAAGAAGGAGAAGAAAGTGGACCACACAAGTCACTGTGAACAAGATGCAAAGGGCTCGAGGCATGCCAAGAGACACGTTTGTCAAAATTGTCCTGATGATATTTGTCGAGGACACAACCGACACAAACACCATCTCTGCATGAAACAAGAGGAAGACCAGTCACCATCTATTGATTACATAGTTGCTGCAATGAGCAATAGTTTAGATGACCAAACCTCTCATGCCAAATTTTTCTCAAGTCATCGCTATGATCAACAAAAACTGAAGGAAAAGATGATGACCCAAAGTTGTCAAATTTGTACAACCTAGTAATATCATCAACAATTCCAATTGCAAGAACATACTCAAGATCGTTTAGATCCTTGATTACAACTTGGTGAGGTTAAAACTCTATGGTTTTACCTTCACTTGAATGAGTTATTTGATATACTGATACAAGGTTACAAGACATACTTGTAACACATAATACATCATTGAAATGACCATTACTTACTTAAGTTGTTCTAGATCCTACAACATAAGATATATATCATCACCAACAAATATTTTCTTGGTGTTACATTCATTTAGAGTAGAAAATATGGCTTCATCCTTAGCCATTTGATAAGATGCTCCAGAATCAATAAGCCACTCGTCAAAATAAGAAGTAGAAGTTGCATTGAAGGAGAAACCAAAAACATAAATTGCATGTCCATGAGAAGAAGAAGAAGTAGTAGAATCAATACCGATGTTGTGATTATTCATCACTTCTTCTAAATCTATCATCTTCTTAAAACATTTGGATTCATCATGGCCATCTTTATCACAAAAGTTGCAATGTTTGTCAATCTTCTTATTTTTATATTTTTCTCCTTTGTCACCATTAGGAGTTGAAGCTGGTTGAGTGGGTTTGGGACCCTTGTTTTGCTTATTGTTGTGGAGAGGATGTTTCTTCTTGGGATTCTTGGGTTTATCTTTCTGCTAATATATTAAGGCTTTGTTGGAAGTACCTACAGTGTTGATCACTCCAAGTTGTACAAGCTTATATTTCTCTCGAATCAAAGCATCACAAAATGACTTAAGAGTGGGTTTTTGATAAGCTTCCCCTAGAGCCTCTCTCATGGCATAAAAGGTATATACAAACACAAAATATGCACTACCTAGCTTATAAACAATAATATATATGCGATGCTCTTCCTCCAACTTTATCTCACATTCTTCACATAAAATTATGAGTGTTTTAAACTTAGATAGATAGTCTTCAATGCAAGAAAAATCATTTGGACTTGAAGTCAGTATTTGATTTTCTAACTGATGCGCTCGAATAATATTGTGTTTACCAAAGACAGATTCAAAATTTTCCCAAGCTTCATCGGGGTCATGAATTTCTTGAAGGTGGAACTTTAAATCAGAAGAGATGGACATTCTGATCAATCCACGTGCTTCTTCGCTCCTATTATCCCATTTGACTTTCTTATCAGCATCAGTGGGTTCTTTTTCCGTTCCCAAGGTAATTTGGTACAAGCCTCTACTTCTTAATAAATCCTCCACATGGGATTTCCATTGGAATTAGTTGTTGTTGGTAAAAAAAATATTACTGGAAGAAGCCATATTAAATATGTAGATAATATGGATTTAAAAACTGAAACTAATGATCTGGATGGATCTCAAAAAATTAGGTGGTTTAAAAAAAATGACACTGAAAATGGACTCTAGATGTGAAATTTATGCCCTTTTAAAAAAATACATAAACGGTAACCAAAGAACCACGTGGTGGTGATACCCCTCCAAATAACCCCACTTTTACAAATAAGTTTATTTATGAAGTGATCCACTTTTATAAAAAGAAGTGGGATCACTTTTACATTGAAGTTACTTTATAAAATTAAGTTGCATGCAAAATGCATAACTCTAAAATAAAATATTAAAGTTACTTATAGTGATTCACTTTTATACTTTAAGTGAAATACACTTTACAATGGAGCATGAACGTTTTTTAAAAAAATAACAAAAATAGATACTTGAACTCAAGACCTCTTACTTTAGAAGATAACTTTTAACCAAGTGGGATAGAAAAGCATATTGTATTGTTTAACAGGAGGATTGAGGTTGTTGGTGTTGTTGTTGTTGTTGAAGACGACCTTGGAGAGCATGCTAAAAAAAACTCTTTTCACAGAAGAAAAAAAATTCGCTTCTCGAAGACAAGGGTTAGATCTCAGTTAGCTTACCCGAAAAATGCAACTTTTCCTATCTGTTTTTGGTTTCCCTTGATCGCACAGGGAGTGGGGCAAAGAGAATACACAGATCTAAAAGAGTAGCAACCAGGAAACAAACAACATAAAACCAAAATAAAACCAAAATAATTCTCCGCAAAAATTTAAAAAGGTTGTATTCAAGCTTTATACCTCCCAATCTCACTGAAATGGTTGTATCTTAGGCAAATGAAAAACCTTTTCGAGTGAAACAAAGAGCTTTCCTGACTGAAATGAGTTCTTCATATGCAGTGGAATAGTCCTCTCAGACCAGAAATGTACGAAAATGGAAGAAAACATAGATGAGACAACTCGTCTTCACGATCTTGATCTACAACGGGAGCAGGTCTTCAAACAGGATCTAATACCATGTTTGACAACACATGTATTCCAACAAAAGACGAACAACTTCAATAACCACTCACACAATTAGAGAAAAGATAAATGCACCGATGTTTTGACGTGGCAAAACCCCTATGGGTAAACATCTAGGGCCGCAGCCAACACGACCACTTGGAGCAGTTTATTAATGCAAAATAAATAGATTACATATTTATTTTACAAGAGAGTTTCTCACAATTGATCATCGGCAAATGATCCTCCATGCTCTTTAAATAGAGATCATGGAGCAATCAGGTGTTAAGCTACATATCAATGTAGCCATTAATATCAAGGAGAATGTGAACCGTCAGATCACTCTATGTCGGGAACATATTGTGACCATCAGATTTCCTAACTATAAATGCATACCAATGCATACTAAAGAAACACATTTTTACCTAATCGACACATTAGACCAAGTAGATCTTAACTAACTCCTAAGTATCTAAATATCCTAACAATGAAACCTTTAAGTTTAAGAGTGATTCTTGTTTATTTTAAAATAATAAAATATTATTATAAAAATATTTGATAATTAAAGGTTTCACAATATCAAATTTTAAGTGCTCAAACATTAATAATTTTGTAAGATCAATAGTTGACTAGTTATTATTATTAGACAATGCCACTTGTTATTTGATCATTAAACCTATACGTATAATTATATAATTTTTGAGTAGTTAAAATGTGAAATAAAAAAAACTTGAATCAAGCTTAAATGTTTAAACGGTCCCAAGTTTATATATATATGGCGTTGTCTAATTGTTCTACGTTTATGTCTTTTTTGTTGGAATCTAGTGAAACAAATCTGCACGAAATCACATTTTTGTTGTTGTTTAAATTGGATTTATGAATGTTGAAATGGATTCAACATGTTGAAAAATCTTCAGGGCACTCGGATTATACAGAAATAACCACTCAAATGTGCAGATCTGACAATTCCCTACTAGATTTCTAGAAAATTAAACTAAATGTATCTCCGGAAAAGGGCCAAAACATAAAACTGTTATCTTACGCCTATATATATGATATTGATTCACTCATGTCCCAATGTAAGGGATAGCAAAGTTTTCTACTAGAATCACTAGTGTCCTTTGTATATTCATCTCTTATCATTCTAGTAACTTGGAAAGTGAAGATGATGTTTTACCAATAGTTGAATGTCATATTTTCTTTGAGGAGGAGGAAGATAAAAATATGGTGGCTCCATGTCCATATTGTAATTCAAAATATTAGACCATGCATATAGAACCTATATATTCATATCTTTTTACTCTTAGTAGAAGATATGGCATTCCAAACACTATTAAACATCATATCCACTTTTTAAAGTGCCAAAATGATTGTCCATTAACGATGGCATTATGAAATATTTGTAATTGGTAATTAGACTTATGATATGTTAAAAATCGAAGATGCATCTCCATTATCAAACATCACATCTACTAAGTGATCATATTCATTCAAGCAATGTTAAATTACGAAGTGACTTCTAATTAACCTATAGTTTCATAAATGAATTAGATCTAGAGTAAAGAAAATTTTAATGATCCATACTTATCTTATAAGTGTATGAACCTTGGCGAATCTTACTAATTCTTAAAATGCCAACTATATGGTGTTTGCTGATATTTTTGTAAAAAGTTTCAAAATTTTAATGATTTTATATAATTGCTAAAAACATTTGGTGATTCTTTAAGAAAACCAAATTTATTCTATAGAAATTGGGTGGATTTTTTTATGGAAAAAATGGAAATTAGTGAATCATTTTGGAAAAAAAATGGAGAATTACCTGGTTGATGAAATTTAGCCCCTAAATTTTTCCTTGATTTGGAGTGCTATAATTTATCGTGAAGAGGACAAAGGGAGGTATATGAAGGTTGCATGTGTATGTTCTTATTAAAAGTGCCACATATAAGTAAAGAACCTCCATAATTGTCTTTTCATCCTCCTCTTCATGAGGTCAACATTCATCCATACTTAAACAACATACCACTACTCAAATTTCATTGTCGTCAAGAGGAGAATATTGAGTATTATAATGGTTCCTAATGCCTATTATGGTAGCTTGAATCAAAATGTTCACACAGAATTTGCATATACATCTCTTCATCCTCATATTTGTCCTAAGGATGAGCAATCGACATCCTCTTTTAATTAGAAAAAAATAACTAGTTGACTAGTTAAGTATCATTGGCTAGTTGACCATGGTTAGATATAGATGACTATGGTTAACTATGTTCAACTACAATTAACGATCATTTTCCATGGCTGAAAATCTTCCTCCTTATGGTTGATGATGTAAAATCTGAGTGTGACTTAACTTTTTCTTGATGGTTAATGGTACAAATCAACAATGGGACGTATTTTCAACAAAAAGAGGCTCAAAGAGTATTCAAGGGAAATTCTTCCTTAAACAAGCTTGAATCTAAAACGTGTCTAAAACCCCAGGGCCATAATCACCCCTTATTTGAATGACATGCAACCATACATCTACACTAGAAAAGGGGTGACCAATTTCTTGCTTAGAAGCATTAGGCCACCTCACCCTTCTCTCAAAAATATTACTTCATTATAACTACATGGGAAAGTATCAATGATAATGATTAACCATAATTGATTAGTTGACTATAGTTAACTATGATTGTGCATGGTTAACCATATTTCTCATTTAAATCTTTACTCTTTTGGGTTCTCTTCAAAAAGTATTTGTGACCATTATGTTTAATGTGACTTAATGTACTCATAACTATCTAATTATAAGTCTATAAATCTAATTGATATACACTTCAATTTTCACAAACACCAAAAACAATGGATTCATTGCCATAAATATTTTGAAAGATTATCCTTACTTAATGACATATATGGATTCACCCTATATAAACATTGCAAATTAAAAAATTATGGTTGAACATGCCTAAAGAAACTAGACCCTAGATTTCAAAGCAAGTACCCTACAACATGAACATGGTGAAAACCACCTGGCCCCAACATATGAGAGCAAGCACCCTACAACATGAACATGGTGGAAACCACCTGACCCCAACATATGAGAGCCCTAAGGAACAAGCCTAATCCCTTGGAGCCATATTCACCCATCTTAACATGTGTCCTTCATTATTATATAGAATTTGACCCTAAATATCGTTGTTAGCTTATAGTTGTATAGAATATGGGACAATGAAATAATCCCCATTTATCCTTATGAAATTAATAATGAAAATCTAGAATGTTCTTCACAATACCACGTGTTCATCAAAGCCAACAATCATAAAAGAGGTTTTATCCAAACCTCATATTCTTCTTTTGGACTTTTATCCAAACCTCATATTCTTCTTTTCCAAAAGGTTCTTTACATTTCATTTCACCATGCATTTCTTCCCACGTGTCGAACATTCGATTTTCTCAACCGACCAATATCATTTCAAATCTATGACAATGGTACTTTACATCGAAATGTCAATGCATGTTTTATTTTAATAATGTTGATAAATATACTAAGTGCGTTACCAACCAATAGATATAAATAAATTTAAAAAGAAAATCAAAATGATAAAGTGAATAAAGAGCATTGACATTCTAGGAAATGGGGCATAGGACAATAGATATAAATAAATTTAAAAAGAAAATCAAAATGATAAAGTGAATAAAGAGCATTGACATTCTAGGAAATGGGGCATAGATTCTATAAACTTTTGAAATTTTAGGAGTGTTCTATGAAAGAAAATGACAAGCACACATCTAGACATGAAAATGACTTTTAAAAAATAATTATTTCTTTACTTAATCCATGAAATAAGTAACCATGTTTTTGACTTAATAGAATTGCATTTTATTTAACAAACCACTAACTAATATATATAGTTGTTGATTTTAAGTACAACCACCACTAACCAATTGATTTAACTATTTTCAAAAGTCAATAATAACATGATGTTGTTTCAGTTTTAGTAGACAAAGTAAAATACATTTTCTTCCTCCCATGATGACTAACGAGTCACTTTTATGTGAAAATTCAATTAAACAAACCAACTAAGATAGCTTGAACTTGAAGTTTAATAAGAAAACCTTCTACAAACAACTTGAATATTCAACCAACTTTTACAAACAACTTTTATATTCAACTTGAAAGTTCAATTCCAATGGAATAACTTTACTGCAACCATCCAACCAACCCTATGTTGCTCTATTCAAATGTCAATATTTAACCGATGTACATGTTGACTAAATTGATATTCTATGGAATATTTATGTCCATTTTTCAAAATTGGTATATAAAAATATAGGTAATGGAGTATAAAAATATAGGTATATAGAAGACTTTCAACTATTCATTGATATTGTCAATTTTAATTGTTGATTATGTTGGGAAAATGAATATACCATATGAGAGGTGTAAAATATGTTCAAAGTTAAATTAAAAAGAGTTATTTGATACATGTTTTTTTAATGATTTATGTAATTATGATATTTAATTAATTTTACTATTAATACTAATTTTTATTATATTCATTTAATTGATCATTTAACTTTCATCATTATATTAATATTATTAAGTGTTATTTATTTTAACATTCTCTTTAATAAATATAATTTTTTATTTATTTTCTACATAAATAATATACACAAAAATAACTAAAAAATCATTAGAAAATTTAAAAAACATATTTTTCAACATTGAAAGATTGTTCTAATTTTGATAAGGTGTTTAATATGATTCATATCACTCTTTCTTTAAAGATAGACATTTAATTGATTCCCTGGGCAATCTTGTAATCTTAAATTGCCATCATCCTCTTTTATTTATGAAGGTAGAATGCAATTGAACTCCTCTAGACAATCACTTGACCATGCCTCCATTTCTTGGATGGGGTGTTATCATGGAGAGATAAGACAAGCCCCACATGGAAGACAGAGGCATGCCCATGTGGGCTCGATCATATACCAGACATGGATTTGGATGAAGACCAAGATGGGAGCTCTCATTATAGATCCATCTCGTTCAATCCACAAAAAATGGTACGATTTAGTCATTAATCTCACCTTGTGCAACATCATGCCTGGGACAAGGATGCAGGTTCAAATGGCTTACCCTCAAAGAAAAATATGGAGGACGACTAGAAGAATAGGGGACTCTAGACTCCGCTGCAGTTTTGTTCCTTTTGTCTCTTCTCTTTGTCCCTCACCACCACCTCCCCTTCATAGCTCCTGCCATGGATCCTCCACCCAAGAAGTTGAAATCTAGAAATGAATTGTGGCTGGAATCTAGCAAATGTGGGTTCAAATGGGGGACCAAAAAATATGCTAAGGATCCCCTACACCAAAAGCTCCCCCGTCACATCACTTGCACCTAGTTTGATGCCATGAAGACAACATCCAATTATCATTGTCATTTCTCTAATATTGTCAAGTTATAGGTTTCCTACATTGAGAACTCTTTCAAGTAGAAAAGGAGGAAACTATCCAACTAACAGGTTGAGGAAAAATTCAAGGACCGAGTTTCAGACATGGGGTTCTCTCGCTCAAACGACAACACAAATTTTCAACCTCCTTGAACTTTTCTAGTTGAATAAATATTTCATAGCATAGGTTGTAGAGGAAAGGGGTCAACACCAACAATAAATTCTTCACATATAGGATATAATGGATAAAAAGTTTGAAGTAATTTGCAGAGTAGTTTACGACATTGACATTAAATTGACAAACCTAGAGGATATCAAGAACAACCAAATGGTAGCGGAAGAACCTGCTCAAGTATATGAAGGTACCTCTTCCAACCCCATCCTAATTGATGAAGACTATGAGGAACAATAGGATACTCAACATTGGCATAAGCAAGAATATGTCCTCTTGGATTGGAAACACCCATTTTCTTTTGGTATTTCTATAGAGGGGAACTAGGCTTCCCCTTATGGTTATGTCAATTATTTTTTATACCGCTTTCATTAGATATCTAGGCCATATTACCAATAGGGATATTGTAACGTACCCAACCTCAAAGATGATTCCTGTCACTGCAAAAATGAATTAAACTACTAAACATGAATTTAAAAATGTCCCATACATATAAAAGAAAAACCAAGGGGCAACAACCCCATAATTTAACATGAAACTAACAACATATATTAAAACATGAATGAAACTTTTCAAGCGAAACAACAACACACAACATTCATATAAACATTTACATAGAGGAATAATCATATTGAAAACAACATAGAACTTATTTATTTAAAAATATAACCAATAGGTTGCATACAAAGGATGAACCTCCCAACCATAGGCATTGCTGTTAATTTTCCCTCAAAGAAAGCCACCCCCAAGTCGAGGCTATGACTCCACAAGGAGATCTATCCCTCTTAGTTGTCCATTGTTCACACTCAGCATCCCAAAACCTAGGTTTTACTCCAACATTAGTTCCAATCCACCAACTCTCTTCCCCACAACCTGCACAACCCATGGAATGTACCCCCTTCATTGCTCTCATTCCATCATGTTGTACCATTTGTTTATCCAAGCTTCCAGTGCACTTGGTTGGAAAAGAATCTCTCAGTTGAGGACACATTGTATTCTCTTTTAACTTCATATTTCCATACTCTTGTGGAATCATATCCCCCCATCATTTTCATCCCTCTCATATCATAGCCAATGAGTACTACTTTTACTAATAATTTCAATGTAGATAATGCATAGTTTGGCCCTCAACCATATTAATCAATGCAAGATCTTTTCCCCAAACATATTGGCTTACTAGCCTAAATCACACTTATACAATTTCATTATAATTTATGGGGATTAAAACCGAGGATGTTACATTCCCCTGTCCCTTATTTTTGCACTGTCCTCAGTGCAAAACACCATATGGTATACATACAATTACAATTCTAGGTTCTTCAACCTTTAATCAACATATAGTATCTTTGACCTAACATCACACATGCATTCTATCCTAATTATAAATGCATAGGCGATCCGACACCAAAACATAGATACATAACACACTGACCTTCTCCTACAACTATCCCAATTTCCACCAGCTCTCTTCCACACACTTTCCCAACCTAAAAATTGTACCCCTTCATTGCTCCCAGTGCCTTGGGATGCACCATTCATTTATCAGGGCCTTTGTAACACATGTAAAAGGGAATATCACCACTGGGATCTCAAGGGACTTGCTGCTAGGAAAAATTACCACTAGAAACCTTGTTGTTGTAGTGCAACTCACACAAGAGTTCACTCTTCAGGCTTGAGAACCTAGTTCTTCGACATTGCAACTCCCACACAAGAGTTCACTCTTCAAACCTGACAACCTAGTTCTTCTGCAAGACTGACAACTTATTTCTTCTCTTCTCTTTTGTAGTTTTTCTTCCTTACTATACTCACCCTTTAGGATCAAACATCCCTTTCATGGTTATATAGTTCTTCAGGCGATCCATCATTTTCCAAGGTATTCTTGCACATATTAATGCCAACTCACTACTATAATTCCACTGGCAACCTGTAACCCGTGGAAATCATCTCATCTGCATCATATGCAAACAACCAATATGAACATCATCATACAATTTTCAATTATAATTTTTCAAATATGTTTTATATAGGAAAACAAAATTTCCCAAGCATGGGTTTTCTTCTTATAATTTAATTGGCTCTAGCGACAACAAATATAATCTTCTTTATGGGATTACATCCCTTCCATAACCAAGACCATTCTTCTGGAAATTTTTCTTAATTTTTATGCAACCAAACAAATTGTTAGCATATCATAACAATTTTCAATTATTAATTCCTCAAATATGTTTTAGATAGGAAAACAAATTTCCTAGGCATGCAATTTCAGCTCATTATGTTTGGCTCTTGCAGTTGTAGATATCAATATTCCTTATGGGATTACATCACTGCTATATCCAAGACCATTCTTCTTGCAATTTCCTCAACTTTCTTGCAACCAAACAAGTCGTTAGTATTTCATGTACAATATCATTTCACTGCAACATTTTTATTCAACCCATAAAGTGATTTTCACAATTACATTAATCTAAAAAAAAATCCATCACTTCCAACTATTGTTCATATTAAATGGAATGAAACCATCATTCCTCACATATGCATTTCCAACACCCAAAATTTTCATAATGCAGTTAAACATTATCAATAAATAAAACCAATGTGTCAATACCCATGGCCACATTTACCCAATACAACCTTACATTGACTCCAAAATACCAATGTAATCCACCATGGTGAGTTGGGAGGTCTAGCCAATGCCTCAACACATCATCCAAACTCTTCCCCACAACCTATCCGATCATTTGGATACCTTCCTCTTCAACCCATACACAACACTAGGAATATAATTCTCTTAGTGCTCTCATGTGTCAGAAAAGAGGTTGTAGTCCAAACATCGGTTATAAAGGGGAAAACCATTATGCACTTGTATGATGTTATAGCCTTTCTATATCCAAACTCAACATGGCCTCACACATGGCCATCTCTAATGGAATTCATTACTATTGCAGGAGTATGTCTCCTATCATGACTTGGTTATGATTGTTATAGAAATTCTTTCCTCACCCCATGCAACTTGATTGGATGGCATTTCCATTTCCCTATGTAGACTTGAAGTCCCCTTTTGTACTCCCCAGAGATAAAAAATCATATTTTTCCACATATATGCACCCTACCAGTTATACAACAAGTGTATATGCAGTTTCCACCATTACAGACTGCGTACATCGAGTTTCATGCTCAAAATCAAAAATTGTGTAAGGTTTCCATGTCACGTCACGAGATCCATGATCCTCGACCTTCCATATACTAGAAAAATTCTGAATCGGCCATTCAGTTCCATTTGAAGGTTATAAATTGAGCCATATCCAAGCCGTGGAAGAGGAGAGAATTCAACTTTTGAGAGAAAAGATACTCTGGAGAAATTTTCACTTCACATTGAGTCTGCATCACTTTATCCTTGAAAGTTTGAACACATTTTTTAGCCCCCAAGCTCTTCCCTATTTGATGGAGAACCTCATTGTCTCCTTTAAATGAGCTTTCCTTTGGTGGAGGATTGAATTCGTGGAGGCTCAGCTAGAAGGGACTTAGTTTCTCGGTTCTGAGACATGCCGACATAGAAGTTTGTCACTTATACACTTATGTTGATCATTTTTTAATAGAAATACCCTTTTTTCATCCAATTGATATCTCGCAAATATTCGAATTATTATTCCATGGGTGTATTTGTTATGAATGTTAATGGATTATGCTATTGTATGTGCTAACATTATATATTATCAGCATATGCTTGTGTATCTTGGTTGTTGAGGACAAGTTGTGGGTATAAATCTTTGAGTTGTGTGCTCAATAGTAGTATTCATCGAACGTCTGGACGAGGTAGGATCTTTATCTTGTATTGTTAACATTTTCATTTATATAACATACTTGGGATTAGAGTTGATTTATGCAATCATTTTTTGTTTGTTGTGGTTTACCCCATACCATAGAGTGATTTTCCTCATAACAATGACCTTGATTGCAATGATATACCATGTGCATTGGACCTACTCATCATTGATGGGTTCAATCTGTGCTCCACGAACTCCTCACATCGCGCCATATTTTTCGTAGAGACTAATCTCACCCTTTTTATAGCCATGCCTCCCCGAGCCCTAGAATCCTTGTGTTACATATTGGCCTTCCATGGAGAAATTGATCAACTTATGAATATCTTCGATGTGGATGGGGTAGGCCTAGTCCAACCACAAAGCACCATTGTGCACCCTACTGATGAGAAACTTGGTGCACTGGGCAACTTCTCTAGTAGTTTTGAACAACGATAGATCACACAAATTTAGCAAGGTATTGTACCAGAGGGGAATGAAGGATGGTTTCCAGTCCCATTGTAGTTCATGATTCGAGAGGGCCTAGAATTCCATGAATGTATGGATCACTATCTATGGGTACTGCGTCGTTTCTATGAGATCAATGTTGAGCAACCGAGTTTTCTCAACCTTTCCATGAAGATCCCCCATGAATTCGATGCATGGATCAATGAATTCCTCTGGAACAAAAAATTTGGGAATGGACCCTTGAGAGGAAGTGTGAACCATCCTAGGTCCACCTACATTGGTAAATGAATAACATTGTTGGACAGAGACATGGTTGTGGGCTCACAAAATGCTTAGGGGGCTTCATTATTGGATATGAAAATAACTTGAAGAAAGCACAATAACGTTGAGCAGTCAATAAAAGATGAGTATATATGCAACAGTTAGGAAGTGCCATGACTAACAATCATTAAGAGACACAACATGGAGGTAATGCGACATTAACATCGGATGTGCTCATCGAATGCGACAAAATCTAAGAGTGATTTGGGAAATTAAGAGCATAAGTGAGAACCCAATGGTGGGATAACTAATTAAACAAAAAAGTAAATAATGCACCATGAATTAGCCAAAAAGGTACAAACAATTGTTTGGAGTTAAGTGACTCTGATGGGTAATGACGGGACGATGACCAAAAAGATACCAACGGTAGTTAACGAACGAAGTGACAGTGATAGGGCATGGATTTCAAACTCTAAAGTTACCAAATATGTAAGGATTTGATTTAGACCTCCCTGACCAAAAAGGTGATATCTGGGCTAGACAAATTGACAAGGACAACTAGATTGTACAACAAGTGATAACTGGACACATCACCATTTTATTGACAAAAAATGGAAACAACAAAACTATTGAAATCCTACCTACAAAATTCACTCTTGGTGACAAGAGTGTTGCATAATTTATTACATCAAGCATAAATGTAGGGCTTCAGGCATGAACCATTCACCTGGCCTAGATGAAGAATACCATCGAGTTGTGCCAATCTGATAGCTCTAGAGTCCCAAATTTCCACAACTATGAAGGGTTCAAGCCAATGCATCTGTAATTTCCCAGGATGATTTTGGTACTTATTGTCATATAACATGAATTGATCTCCTTGCAAAAACTTCTTAGTATTAATGTGATTATCATTCCAATCCTTTTGTCTAGCCTTCTCCATAGTTTGATGAAAATTTGCTAAGAATATGGATTTCTCGAGTTCCATCAGTTCCGCAACACTTTTTTCAATTGATTCATCATCTTTCATCTAATTAACTTGTGCAATGTATAAAATTGGAGTGATGAACTCGGTGCAGAAAATTGCTTTTCTACCATAAACCAATTGGAATGGAGTACACTTATGCATTTTCTTTGTAGTAGTCTTGTAAGACCATAATATGACAAGAACGTTGTCATCCCAATCATCTTTATTTGCACAAAATACTTTGGTTAATCCTCGTTCCAAAATCTTGTTAAAGGATTTGAGTGTCCCGTTTTCTTGTGAATGATAGAGACTACTCTTGTGATGTTGAATGGGAAATTCCTAAGTAATAGTAGAAATAATCTCACTGATAAAATGGGCTCCTTAATCACTAGTTAAACTTTGAGGACACCAAAATCTAGTGATAATGTTCTCAAAGATGAACCGAGTTATTGTATCCATAGAACAATCTTGAACAACCTCTGCTTCGTCCCATCGGTTTAAGTAATTATTTGTGGTGATGATGTATTTGGAATTTGATTGTTTAGTTAATGGATTAATGGGGCTGATGAAGTCTACAACCCAGTTTGTGAAGGCATGCAAGGTGTGAACAAGGTTTAATGGGAACTCATCCCTACATGATGGATTACTAACCCATTGATAGACATCACATGTTCCATCATAGGATTTGGCATCCTTGAATATAGCCAGCCACCACAATCCTTCATTTAATATTTTATGTGTTGTTTCCTTAGCTCCTAGGTGGCTTCCCACAACTCCTCTATGAAACTCCCACAATATGTCACATCTTTCATGGTCAAGTACACATTATATGAGGATACTTTCCAATCCCATATTATACAACTGACCTACAATCAATTGATATTCTATTGTATGAACTAGTAGGTGTCTTTTTTGAGTTGTTGAATAACCTTTAGGGAAGGCACCCGTGCTCAGAAATAAGGCAATGTTAGAAAAATAATCAGGAATAGCTTCATCTTTGAACATATCTTATTTGGGGAGATGGTCATATACAAATCCATCATTATCTCATGGATCTAGTCTAAAGAAATGGTCGAGAGACACATTTAATTTACCTGGCTTAACAATGACCTAAAAAAAAACACTTGAAACAATAACAACCATCTACAAATTCTACCTTCCAACATAGGATTATTAACCAAATATTTTAAAGTAGAGTGATCAGTAAAGAATTTAAAATGGCCTCCTAAAAAATATTGTCTAAACTTTTTCAAAGTATAAACCATTTCCAAACCTTTCCTTTTGGTGGTAGTGTATTTGTGCTCGGCTTGAGAAAGCTTCCATCTAGAAGAGTAGATGATATTATCTATGTTTCCTGCACAAGGTTGTGCAATGATTTCTCCCAAAGAAATACTAGAAGCATGGATGAGTACATGGAATTCCACTTTCCAATTTAGGTATACCAGGATAGGGGAAGTACTCAACTTTTCTTTGAGGGTGTCAAAATCTTGATCACACTCTGGCTACCACTTGATCAAAGAATTAATCACTGAAGGGGGAAGGAAAAGGGTCATGTATACAAGTCGATTTCAATCTCTTGTAATCCACACAAACTCATATATCATCAATTCCCTTCTTGATCTAGATTTCAATAGGATTGATCTACTCAACCTCATCAATAGGAAAAATTAACCCAGATGCTAACATTCGATCGATTTATTTCTTAACCTTCTCCTTTACTCATGGATTCAGATGACACGGTATGTGTTTAACTAGATTAGCCTTGAGTTTTAATTCAATTTGCATTTCTCTTAAATTTCTATTAATCCCTTTTATTTATCAAAAAATCTTAGGGAAGAGGTCTTCGTACTCCCACAATAGATCATGTATCTTTGTCATGGTTTTCTCATCCCAATAGTCACCTATGGATGCCATCTTAGGATGCTCCTGACTTCCTATATTTACTTTCTAGAACTTTAGGGGTTGGGTGTATGAGCTTCTGGTATCACTTGATATGGTATATTTGACTTCTATGGTTCTTGAGTATTCTTGAAAATTTAAGTGTTTAAGCTCTTCCATCTCCTTGGGGTCTCCCGGGTCCTTATCAACTTTACTACAAGCTAGAGGTATTCCTACAGGGGATGGATAAAATATATACTCAAGAAAATGTTCATTCTCAATACATACTGCAAGTGGTTGTTTGGGATTGAATTCATTATTAAACAACATTCTCTTGATTAATTGAAACACAACTGTAATTTCAAGAGTCTTACTAGACAATGAGAAATCATGGAAAAATTGATTCTGAAGTGTCTTCTAGCATACCATTTGTCTTCTTATTTCCCCATGTATGTACCAATATTTGGGAGTTGTTCCCAGAGAATGGAAGAAGTGATGTGTCCATAGAGATGATGATAGTTGTGCATCCTTCCACACTTGTAAACAATTCTCAATGTGTGAAACTGGGTTAGACTTACCATCATATATCTCCAAGGATAACAAATGAATATTCTACTTCCGATCTTGTCCCAATTGCAGTATATGTGTTAGCAAAAGGAACTGATGTTGTATATCAATATTGACTTCATCCCAAGTGGAAAATGATTCTTTGTGAGTATCCCACCACCTGGATGGAGAATATTTTAGGGATAAGTCAAGTATTGAGAGTATGTGTTTTATCACAACCCCACCCTCCATATTAATGAGAAAACTCTATAAATCCAAAGTACCATCATATGTTTGACACTCTCTGATCTTCGTTCCAATCCACCTTACTGCTAGAACAATTGCACAATGCCTTCAAAAGTTCTCATAGCTTCCTTGTTGCCAATTTTCCCAAGAAACTTCAAAGTCTACATCCATAACTGAATACTTTGCAACCTTATGGATCCATTTGTAGTAGGGTTAATGTAATCTATTCAGTTTTCTAGGTTCACGGTTGTTGGAAGAAGGCCAAAGCGGAAATAAAGGAGATTTTGGGAAATAAGGCATGCATGAGGAAAGCGAAAGCTGGAAGGAAGAGAAGCATGTGTGCATGCATGGAAGACCTAATGACATTAGGGTTAGCATTTTGGCAATATATTGTAATGACTAGAGAGCCAAGAATGTATAAACATAGATACCTAGGTCTCATAGAGAGAGCTAGAGCGGAGAGATATATAGAGATATGAAGAGACGAATGTGAGGATGGTATGTAATATTTTATTGTATGACCTAATTTTGTAAGATGTTGAGCTAGAGAGGAATAGGGAGGGTAGATATTGAGGGTTACATCACATGCTGAGGATCCTGGTGCGATCTAGTCCACCTCATAATAGATCTTAACCCAACTGAGAAGAGTTATAAAGCACACAACGCTGGAGTTTCAGAAGGACTATAATAAAAGAGATAAGAGTTAGATATTTGTGGATGTATCCCAGGGGGGGGTGAACCACAGTAAAACCTATGTTATGTGATTAAATGCATGGTCTTCTTGATTGTCTTCAATAGATATTGGTATGATAAATGAATGAGATGTTATATTTCCTGCATAAATTGATGGTATATTGCGTTAATAAGTTACAATAGAACTCTCAACGTACAGTTCGCAGATTCTCCACTCAATCCTAGGTTGAAAACACATGAGTATTGCAGCCACCCATTAAGACTATCTCGGGTGAGATGACACAGTGCACCCTGTGCGTTGTGTTGCCTTCTGGTTTACTAGGAGGGCCGATAGTTTTAGAGGCTTTGTTGGAACTCTGAGAAGACATGATCCCTAGGTCACTCAATACAAACTCAGACAGGATATATATAAGTATAAACCAACAAATGGTTATGTTTCTGTTGGTAGGAACATAAGAGGATTGAGTAGATGGGATATGTTGAAGATCTATTAAAATATATGTAAGATCTGCAGGAGGTGGATCAAAAGAATATTAAAATAGAGAAGAAAGCAATCAACCACTAAAAGGGGATGTTGAGACCATGGAATCCCACAAAAGAAGAGATCAAAAGCTAGATGAGGACAAAAGAGATGGAGTTTTCACAAGGTAACATAAACCCTAGAGTAACACCCCACAAATATCTTGAGAAATACATGTTTACTGATTTGCATGAAGTATTTTTCTATAATTTTCCACACTTATTGTAGGACCGGATACTAAGGTTGAAGTATAACCACGCGACGAACCAGATCTGAAAGTTAGAGTGGACCCCATTACATATTGAGTAGTTACAGCAGGTGAACAACAAATTCACCTACGTAGTAGATTTTTGGCTCGACAGTATTGTGGCAGACTTTATAACAGAGTTTGCAATAGATACAACAAAGTCATATAGCACAGTGGAGAAAGAGTTTCTACGTGGGCCTCAAGGAAGGTATATCAGATCGTTGTATACTTCTATCAAGATAATTCTATACAAAAAAGGTGTAATGACAATGGAGTCAGACAACTAAACTTCCCTGCGTGCATCGAGGAAGGGGGGAAGCACTGACAAAAAAAAGGAGAAATGGAAGGAGGAAAGGATAAGGGAAAGAAGGAGGAACCCTTGGACCCAATCATGATGGATGACGACTAGATCAAGTGGATCTTGGCGACAAATGGAAAGATGTGTAGTGGAGTACCCTACCAATACATGGTGAATACAAAGAAGAGAGTCATAGCCACGAGGGAAGGCTTGGCGAGTGATGAAGAAGAGGTAGAGGATATTCGGGCTGTGGAGCATATTGAGGAAATATTGTGCGCAAAATATGAAAGGAAGATGAGAGGTCTAAGAACGGGAAGAGAAGGCAACAATCCTATCCATATTAATGTCAGTGTGGAACCCATAAACCCATGTGCGACTCATACACCAAAGAGAACACCACTGTTTAGACAACCGAATTTCGAGAGAAGAACGACACTAGGAAGTACATATACACAAGGAACAACAAATGGAGGAGCCAATTCAGGAAGCACTAGTCAAGTATCTACACCGCGCGGAGGTAGTAGTTCAGCGTTCAGAATGGCAGGACACAATCCCACCATCATGTTACCAAAATTTAAAGGAGAAGCTTCAGAGGACCTAGAAAAACATTTGTTCATCTATGAAAATATTTGGGAAGAAAAACATATCACAAAAGAAGGTACTAAATTGGTGCAGCTAGCTATTACATTAAGGGATTGCGCATTGGATTGGTATATGAGTTAGCTACAAAAAATCCACCAGGGACAACCAGAACAATTGCAGACATCAAGAAATTGTTGATAAACAAGTTCCAGAAGTCGAGTTCAGAAGATCAGTACATGAACGAGATGATCAAAATTAGACAAAAATCGGGAGAATGTGTATGGGATATTGACCAAAGATTCAAGAAACTAAAGGGAAATTTGAAATATCTCATGACCGATATGTAGCATAGGAACATGTTTGTCAATTCACTGCTACCACACTTAAAATAGCCATTGCAACAACATAAGTTTCAGACGTAGGAAGAGGCTCTGCAGGCAGCCCTACAACTGGAGGAAACTAGTATCAACAGACAGATCCAACCATCGAAGAAATGAAGGAGGATTTGAAGAACTTAATGTTCCAGCTAAACCAAAACAAAAGTACGAACAAATGAGAAGTTGTTTGGTGTACTACATGCAGAACGGAAGGACACCACACGAACGAATGTTCTACATTCACATAGTATATGGCATCAGGAATGCTAAATTTATTACCAATAGGAGGACTATGCTGCAAAATATGTAAGAAATCAGGCCACGATCCATATCACTACCCAATGATGTAGAAATACCAGACAGTCCCAAAGAGTTCATATTGCAACTTTTGCAAGTCAGTGGGCCACGATATAAAGATTGTATAACTATGGATTTGATGCAAGAGAGAACATCAGATGCATATAGAGTGCATGCATAAATGATGACTGGGCAAGACGCACTGCAATTTAACCAAATCCCAGCCCCATAAAACACTATGCAGCAATGGTATAATAATGTGCATCAACCATATAATACCCTACGACCACAATATAATACAACACAACCTCAGTACAATAACGCACAGTATAATCAGGCGCCTCAATATAACGTGTCGAGAGGAAATCGAGAAGGCTACAGAGGTGGAGGATGAGCAAGAGGAGGTTTTGGAAGAGGTAGATGACCAATGGTATGCCACAATTGCCAACAACCAGGACATTATGCAAGGGAATATCCACTTCCACCAACAACTTGTATGTATTGTCACCCATCGAACCATGATACAAAATATTGTCCAACATTATTAGTAAAGATTCAGGAAAAGAGGAATCGGAACAACTAGAATGTTCAGTGGATTTCATCCGAAGCAAGGGATGAAGGACGAAACATCAACATAGCTACTCGTGGAGGAGCTAAAACAGGAAACGACGCAGTTCGACAAGATCCAAACAACACCAATGGGTGAGGAAGAACAACAAACCAAGGAAGTAGTTTGACGCGCAGAATGAGAAGGAGATATTTAAGCAAGCCATACACGAATTTCAGAAGGACAATATTGCGTCGACTTCAACTGCGCAACAAAGAAAGGAAGTACCAAAATACGAGATGCCTCCGTTAATGGATCATACCAACGAAATGAAATCCATGGGACAAGTAAGTACAATCAAAGGATTTTTGCAATCATGTGTAAAAGTATTGAATGATCCATCATCTGTCAAAATATTTCACAACATATTAGAAAGATGTAGTATAGAGACAAAAGAAAAACTAGAACAAAAAACAGTCAATCACCTACATACAAGGAGAAGAACAAGTAGGGAGTTCAGACTGAATGCCAACATGAGAGATTTCAACGTGGGAGATATTATATTGGATCTAGGATCCAAAGTTAATGTATTACCAAATAAGACATGGAAATGCATGGGAGAGCCCACATTAGGATATTCACCTGTTCAACTGAAACTAGCAAACCAACACAGAGTCCTACCAATTGGTAGACTAAAAGGAGTGAAAATAGACCTGGATGACATGCGTACTAAAGAAGACTTTGAAGTAATTGAAATAGTGGACAACATAACACCATATCCAACGTTTCTTTTGTTGGATTTGGTGTTTGACAACCAGGCCATAATCAATTTGAAGACACGAAAAATGACATTTGAGTCAGGAGAATACAGGGTCATCGCGTCGTTAGACCCATCAGAAGGGGAAAGGTTTGTATAACCCACTTTCTTATACTTAGAGGAGATCAGCCAGTTGTATAGAACAACTACATGCGGTGAGGATTATATGAACCCAAATGCAGATGGGATACTTAGTTGGCATAGCATTAATTCATGTGCGACAGACTTAGATATCGGTTTAGAGAACTGGCAACAAAGGATACACCAATTTTCCATGAGAAGATGTGCATGAATAGATTGTACAATAAGATGGGTAGGCACAAAGATAAGGGAACCACCCAGTTTCCATAGAATAAACGACCTAGAAGTATTCTTAGAATAGTATGAAGATGAATTTCTAGAGAATTAGAGACTCTTATCACTTGATCTAGAACTCAAGACCACACCTGGAAGATGGTGGGGCACACACAAGGAGATAATCACATATTGGTACCATTGTAAGTGGTTACTATGCATAAGGTTCGGTGCAGAACAAAAAAACAACCAGCAACAGAAGTATGATGGACAGGGGGCACCATCATAACACTTGGAGAAGTGAAGAACGCTGTGGAAAATGACACCCCCAGAGGAATGGCCTCATCACTTCATACACACTCTAGAGGGAATACCAACAAACTGGTATATAGACTAGGAACTACGCAGAGGAATTGCGACCTGGACAGTATTGCAACAAAATTTTACAGTCACTTTCTCGAGAAGCCCAACATAGATGCATATCTTAAATAGATAAGAGGGGTGATATTCATCAAGGAACCAGAAGTCGAACTCCTAACAAAAGAACAATAGCGGAACAAACAAACAATCAAAGAATTGTTGTCGTGTTACCATGTGCAAGAGGAAGCACCAGATGAAGACGATCAACGCGATATTCAGATCGAGGAAGCGAAAGGCGAGAGAGAAGTAGAAGGTCCACCTATTGAATCAGAAGTAATTTCTGCGTCGATCAAGGTAAAGAAAGTCAACATTGAGACACTTGACAATCCCAAAATGGCTAGCATTGGAGATTACTCAGATGAGAAAACAATAGAAAGCATAACATATTTACTGCATGAGTACAACGACCTGTTCCCCACAATATTTACAGAGATGAAGGGTATATCAGGAGAGCTAGGAGAAATTAATATACTACTCAGAGCTGAAGAGAGACCAATCAGACAATGACTATACAGATTGAACCCGATATATAAGCAGAAAGTCAAAGCTGAGATCGATAGGATGCTCGAAGCCGGAATCATCAAAATAGTGGAAGAATTGGAATGGATAATCCCAATGGTAGTTCAGGAGAAAAAACAAGGAGGGATAAGGATATGCATTGAGTTGAGGAATTTGAACGATGCATGCCTACATGACCTGTTCCCTACACCTTTCATGGACGAAGTATTGGAGAACATAGGATGACACAAAGTTTACTCATTCACTGATGGATTCTCAGGCTACCACCAGATCAAGATAGCACATGAAGACATATATAAGACCACGTTTTCTATAGAATGGGGATCCTACCAGTACACAATCATTGCATTTGGTTTAAAGAATGCACCAACAATATTTTCCAGAGTAGTCATTGTCGCATTTAAGGAACTCATCCACCAGTTTTTAGAGGTATACTTGGACGATTGGAAAATATATAGTTTGTTGAAATACCATGTAGACATCTTACGTCTGATGTTAGAAAGATGTAGGCAGTTCCATATATCATTAAATATAAAAAAAAGGTATATCTGAAACATTGTTTGGGATACTATTGGGCCATATAGTATGCCAAAAAGGGTTACTAGTATATCTTGCAAAGATTGTAGTAATAATTCACTGGCCACAACCAAAAATAGTTCGTCAACTAAGAGAGACATTGGGACACACATGATACTATAGAAATTTTATCAAAGGATACACGCAGATTACCGCACCAATGGAGAAAATGTTAAGAAAAGATACAAAGTTTCAGTGGAATGACGATTGTCAACATGGTCTGGATACGCTGAAAGAAAAGATGGTCACCACACCAATACTAGTATTTCCAGACTGGGAGAAGACATTCCACGTACTACTGTTTCAAGAATTTGATTTTGAAGTAATAGTCAAGAAAGGAAAATTGAATGCAAGACCTGACCACCTATCAAGGTTCACAAATGGAGAAGAACCTACAAATTTAGAGGACAACTTCCTCGACGCACAGTTATTTTCAGTCTAGAACGTTGATGAATACTTTGCAGATATCATTCAGTACTTGAGCACAAGTACTACGCCACAGAAATATAACACCGCGTAGAAGAAAAACCTAGTAGTCTAGGTTGGAGACTATCAACTAATTGCAAGACACTTATACAAAATGGGTGCAGATAACATCTTGCGTTGATACATGTTAGAACACAAAATACCAAGAATTTTAACAGAAGCCTACGAGGGAATAGAAGGAGGGAATTACACAAGAAAAGCTACTGTGCAAAAGGTATTGCGTGCAGGACTATGGTGGACGACCATTCACAGAGCATCAAAGGAGTACTGCCAGAGATGCGACATCTATCAAAGGGTTGGTAAACTCAATAAAAGGGACGAGATGCCATTACAACCATATGTAACATTGCGAGAATTTGATAAATGGGAAATAGAATTTGCGGGACCAATCAACCCACTAGCAAAACGAACAGGAGCAAGTTACATTATCGCCGCGACAGAATACCTGGCAAGATGGGTGGAAGCAACACCAGTGAAGGATTGTAGCGCAGAAACAACAACACAATTTCTATTTGAACAAGTAATCACTAGATTTGGGTGCCCAAGAGTTTTGATGAGCGACCAAGGCACGCACTTCATTAACCACACTGTCAACGCTATGAATGAAGAGTTTGAAGTCCATCATCAGAAGAGCACACCATATCACCCACAGGTAAATGGAACAATATAAGAATTTAACAAAATCCTCGAGAATGCACTGACTAAGATCTGTAATGTCAATAGGGATGATTGGGACCTCAAAATACCAGTAGTATTGTGTGCCTACAGGACCATGTGCAAGAATTTGATAGGGAACACACTATTTAAACTGGTATATGGCCAAAAAGTAGTGGTTCCATTAGAATTTATGGTACCCAGTTTGCGCATAGCAACAATTACACGCATGACAGAATGAGGTGTAGTACAGGAGAGACTAAATTGGTTGATGATCATGGAGGAAGACCAGATCCTAGCAGGGTTCCACCAACAAGTTCAGAAAGCAAGGGACAAAGCTTGGCATGACTGACACATCAAAAATAAAACTTTCAAGGAAGGGGATTTAGTGTTGATGTACGACAACAAATCCATTCAGCATCCATGAAAACTCAGAATGCACTGGTTAGGACCGTACAATGTAAAAACTATCACAGAGGGGGGAGTTGTACAGTTGAAAGACTTAGCAGGCGCAGAACTCTCAGAGATGATCAACGGGAGCCGAATGAATCTGTACAAGGACAGTCAACCACCCACAACTTTAAAAGTCACCATGTAGTAAAAAAAAACAAAACAAAAAAAAAAAACACACACACACAAGATATTAAACTGTACCAACAGAGGTACAGTGTGTTGAAAGGAGAAGAAGCGCACACACTTATGAATACAAATTCGGCAAGGACAAGACCAATGGATAGGTCAAAATGGAAACAAGAGGGAAAAGTAACGACGACAAAATCAGTACAAAACAACGAAGGCATGCAGAATTGAATGTCGGAAAGGATCGACGGGATGTCGCATTAATTGTGCCAACTAGAGACGGAGAGGGAGAGTAATGGAAAGTACGAAGGAATCGTAGGTTCATTGAATCCACAATAAATGTAGAATTTTTGACAAGTTTCATACGAAGCCCATACAAAGCATGAATGCAGGATCAAACAATTTATCGTGAGACTAGAAAAGACAAAGAGCAAGTGAGCATATGAAGCACAGAGAAAAGTTCACAGAGGTTGCAAAAGCTATGGAACTTAGAAAACTATCGAAATTCACCACCATGGCACCACCCAAGCAATAAGAACAAGGCCAGACTTCCAGACACTCCATATTTATAACAAGGGCACAAGTACAATTGCAGGAAAGCGAATATCAGTCGCCAGAGATCATCAATGTCGACGAAATTCCCTCACCGGATACAACACCGATGAACCCCACACCTGTGATAGAAGAAACCCAACAACCAACACCTGATGGAATGAATGTGGATATGACATAAGAAGAATAGGAGCAACAAAACGAGGGCACAAGAAACCTAAAGGAGGCGCAACTAGAGAACCTTGAAGGAGCTTTGAGAGTCAATGGGACAGCTACAAACCAGGAAGCAGTAGTCGAGCCAGATGAATCTCAAACAACCATGTCAGTCCACCCATAGGAAGGAGCAGTGGAAGATGTCACGGGTTGGACAGAGTGGTACGTCGAAGTATGACCGATGGAGGCTGGAACCTCGACCCAAACACTACCGAAAAAGGACAAGCATCAGATACCTAGGTCGCCACACAAGCAACCTGTCGCATACATTGTTTTGTCATGGATGCTATATGGGGCACAGGTGAAATTAGACTTGTTAGGTTGTGTTGAGAAGCTAAAATAATAGGACCATGATGTAACAAACATAGAAAAGTTCCCTGAGTTCGCGAAAAGAGTATACCTACAGACAGTGGGTCTGGATGCATTTGGGGAACCGATTAATCAACCACTCCAGTGGGCAATAGGATTGGAAAAAATGGGGATTTTAGGTCTGTTATAGCTACCACACTTTGGCAGAGGATAGTACGCAAACAGTTGCATAAAACAATTGATGGTAGCCACACATGGCAGGGATATATGATTGAACAAGAAAGTCTCAATAGAAATAGAGCTCATTGCGCACATTATAGGGCTGCCATCCTAGGGTATGGATCTCGTGCAATTTCTCGATGACAAAATAAAGGAGAAATCACTCGTGGAAGAGATGAAGAAGAAATTCGGCACTGACAGGGGGACATGAGGAATCATCATCAAAATGATCAATGATGTCATGACACAAATGGGCGCAAACATCATGGCCTGTAAGTTGCTAAGAAAATGTTGTAAGGAGTCCTGGCGGGGGTCGTCGTTGGGCCCTTTATCTTTTGAATCTATTTCTGGATGACTGAAAGGATGTGCAGGATCTAGGAACAAAATTTGATTATTCATGGAAACTCATGTTGATATCCATCATGGGATGGAAGGAACCGAATTATACATTTTTCGCCACTAGACCCAAGGGGAATCATGGAGCGAGATATTTATCACTTGGCACCACGTTAGACGCCAAGCACAGGAATATGAATGCAGATGTATTCGAAGAATACCTTCATGATCTACAAGAGGCCATATCCAGCCTCTAGAGAATAACTCCACAGTCTGTCATGTACTATCGGGACATCGCCAACTTCAAGGCCACTCGACATTGTTATAACCCTAAATTTCACCACACATGCATACCTGACATCAAGCCAACTCATATCCCTTCTTTTCCAAAACTTTGCTGAACAACTCTTTGAAAATCCTCTTGAATCAAGGCCCACGTGCCCTAATTCATTACTGTATGCGTGTACACGTTGGCTGACCCAAAACAACCCATGTGGACTGACAAAAGCATGAAAAAAGGAAAGTTACCGACGGAACAAAAAGCTATGGGCGAGTTAACTAAAAATCCCGACCATGCATGGCCGAGGGTTCGTCCAAATACCTAGCTCCTTCTAGCCTATAAAAGAAGGGGTAGGGGTACCATTTGGAAGAGAAAAAATATAGCAAAGAAACTCTGCCCATTTATGTATTCCATTGTCCCAACCCTTTAGCCTTTCCTAATGCCAAAGGAGATTTAAAGCAAAGTAGTTGAAGGACAGAAGAAGAGGAGCCTAGGATCAGGTTCAAGGAGCGGTGGCCGGTCTCAACTTTTGTAAGTTGACTCATTTTAAGTAATAAAGAGAATGCTTTTCCCGTCCCAATTCATGAACTTTCTATGGTTTGATTAGTTTATGTTTGATTTCTAACCCGTTAGTATATAAGTAGTATGTATGCATAGTTGTTGCTCGTCTTGAATGCAGGTCAACTTTGGAAGGAGCATTGCGAACAAGTAATCAAGCACAATGGAGGATCGACATCAAACGCTGGTAACGAGGTAGGTTTATCTTTCCATGCATTTAATGAGAAAAGGGGATTTAAATCTAGGGATGAAGGTAGAAAGTAATTTCTATTCGGTCATATCTGAATGCAAAGTCCGAACTCTATTTTCTAGTCGGTAGGGTGTTTTTCCCCAACAACAGAATTGGCAACCATACTGGGGAGAATCTCTAGGGTTCCTGGAAGTTTATTTAGTTTTTGGGTAGTTTAAAGACTAGTTTTTCTTGCCTGTCTTTTTTTTTTCATTTTTGTAAAGTATGAGCTAGCTGTAGGGAGTCTAGTTTTCTATACCATCTTTCCCTGACTTTTTCTTGACTGCGTTTTTCAGGACCTACAGAGGTACACACGGCCTGCACAAGGCTTGCACGTGTGTACCCGCGCCCTATCTTCTTACAGCCTGCGTGTGAACGCTAGTTGTAGAGGTAGCAGTAGCGTGTAGGAGTTCAGAGAACCTCAGAGGCAGTCCTCCTCTTCCCTGTCAGAATCACACATTCTCCGGGGGTTTTCTGAAATTTTGTATGAGTCTTGTTTTCTAATAGTCCTATCTCATATTGTTTTTGCATTATTATTTTTCCTTGCATTATTTGTTTTTCTGATTAGAAAGAGTATCCAAGCCTTCAAGGGATCCTAGTTGTCAATACCAGAGGTCTCTTCCTGGTTTGGTCTGTCTGTTTTCATTTTCTTTCTTAGAGTTTAGATATACATGTGGCCTGTACAAGGTCAGCCTGCGTGTACACGCCCTCTGTCTCCGTTCAGCGCGTGTTCGCACGCGTGCTGTTTGAGTAACAGTCGCGTGCTTGTGAAGGCTACGCTTTGTTAAGGGTGAGGAATTCATCCTCTCCTTTGATGAGAAATATTCCTTTCAGGTGTTTGAATCTCTGTTTGAACAGTCAGTAGCTTAGGATTGATTTTACCCTTAGCTTTCTTTTTCTCATTTAAAAGCATTGTCAGAAAAATAATTATTTTTTTTTACGGTTTTTAGGCAAGCGTGAGAGTCATTGTTTTTACAATTTCTATTGTGTGATTTTTTAATCTGATTCTTTGTGATCTACGCTTTAAGACAAAATTGTTTTTCTTGGTTTTTTGCTTGTCGGCATTTTCCCTTTCTTGCTTTACTAGCACTTAAATAAATAAAAAATCTCTTTTCATTTTCTTCTTCGGTTGAAGAGTGTGTTTCTGCATCATTAGCTAGGGAAAAGTATTTTATTTCATAATTTTTTGCAGTTCAATTAGATCATAAGTAGCTCATAGTCGAGTGAAATTCCTTTGAGTTTGTTGTCCAAAATCTTAGAAAAGTTAAAAAAATCTTTCTTTTGAAAAGTTGTTGAAATTTTGCATTCAGTAAAAGTTTTGTTTCCATCTTTTTTATTCATTTTTTGCTTTCGTATTTTACACATCATCAGTTTCACCCTCGTACCCCTTGATGTAAGACAAATCCATAAAAGTAACGCTAAATTTAAAATCTACTAGACTTTTATGTTTGTAGGGTTCACAAACTAGTTCAAGACTAGGGCCTTGGATTAGGTTGGAGAGGAAACTCTTCAAAGCCATTTAAAATCAAACATTGGAGTCTAAGATAGGGAGTGTCTAAGTCCAGTTTCATGGAAGTTATCCGGGACCCCCCTCTAACATAGGGGATAAACACGAGGTCGCGTGTGGAAAGGTAGCGGAGATAACCCCTCCAAAGCTGGACCAATCGTAGTGGAGAACACATATAGAGGGCTTGTTTTGGGATTCCGTCGTTTTCATTTGCCACGGGCTTTGTGGGTCTCAAATCCATTCGAGGTCCTCAGTTGTCTTCCAGACCATTTTCTCTCGATACCCTTGACAGGTTTTGGGCTCGATACCCTGCTCATTGTGGTCTACCCGACTTTCGACTGTACCCGCCTGGTGACTGTTCGCGTGCTGGCAACCTAGTTGCTAATCTTTGTTAGGGACATACACAGGTGACTGCGGGGGTATACCTCGGTACCTAGGATAGACATCGGGCCACGGTTTTCAGATTATACCCGGAGGGTGATTCCGTGTTCAAGTTTCACTTGCACCGGTAAGTTTCTCTAGTGTTGGTTGTTGTAACTGTTCTTCCAATTAATTTAGTGTGTGCTTTTCTTATCTTCTAGGGACTTTTTTCATAGTGTGTGTTACTTTTGAGCATTTAGACTACCTTAGAGTGTCTTGGATATTGTCACACAGTGGAGGATCCTGAGCTCTACTGGTCACGAAGGCTTCTAGGCCTGCCACCGGTTATACTGGAGCCACCCTCGCCACCTTTAAGGCGGAAGCTAGACCAACAAGGGTCTTTTGAAGCGACCAGGTTACAAACCATTGTGCCCAAACAACCCCTGGAGGAATTGACCATTTTAAACCTTGAAGAAAATGCTCTTGGCTCGGTTGAAACCTCAACCACTGATCTCTTGGTGCCTTTTATTGTACCAATTCAATTTCATGAGTGCCAAACAATGCCTCACACAGCAATGGAAACAAGTGTTGTTACTTCTTCTGGGAATTCTTCAATTCCCACCATGGTTGTCACCACAGGAGAGTCATCTCCTAACCTACCATCGTCGGTCCGAGCCACCATGGTATCGACCGCAACTACTTGACACAGTGGTCCGAACCCGTCTTTGGCAGTGGCCACAACCCCTTTTACACCTAGTGCGACAGGCCCTCCGTTCTCATACGGTATGCCCAGTTCGGGTACAAGTCCTGTACTGTCCTACTCCACTTTACAGACTTTGGGTCTGGGGGTAGGGAGCTCTAGCGCTCCTCTGCAAGGTCACTTGGGGGGCACTCCTGTCCCTTTTAACACGTTTCCTTGCACAAGAGGTCATATCCCTCCTTTGTCCCCTTCACTCGGTGGTTCACATCAGCAATTCGCCGGGCAACCTACACACAATAGTTTATTTGGAGCGGGGAGTCAAGGAACACCTTCGCATAGTATGTCGGTAGGTTCGACATTGTTTTCTTGGAACGAAACATTTGGTAACAACACCTTCTCATCAGCCGCTTTCCCAACTAGGGGTAACCCCATTTTTGGACAATCTACTCCTATGCAGGGTACTATTCCTGCACATGGGGCAAACCTAGCAGGACCTTGGAATTTAGGGAAAGAATCTGTTCCCTCCTCCAGAATGTCAATCTGGGGTAATTCTTTCCACAATCAATGGAACCCCGGACAAACTACTATGCCTATCCCCATGAGACCGGCATGGGGTAATCCTTCCCAAAGTCCTTAGAATACAATGCATGACCAAAAATCCATGTCCTATTTGGGAAATCAGTCGATGATGTCTCCACAGATGAAAAATCCTTACGCTGGCTAGGGCCATGGTTTCTACTAGAATCCATGCCAACAACCAAACTTTTCCTAGCAACCTAGTGCCAGTCAAACTCCAGGACCCTTTTTCCTAGGTTATCAGCAACGACCCAAACTACCTTTCCTAGCGACTTTACACTTGCCAGATTTGATGAGGTTGTTGAATGATCCCATTTGTCATGATCTGCGTTGGCCTCCTATGCCAACGAAGTTTCCTTCAGACATTCCAAAGTTCGAAGCCAAGCCTAATGAAGATCCAGGAGATCATGTGACTACCTTCCATCTTTGGTGTTCATCTAACTCATTGAAAGATGACTCCGTACAATTGTGATTGTTTCAACATACTCTCATTGGGAGTGTTGCGAAATGGTACATCGAGCTCGATCGCTCGAGATACTCTTCTTTTGGCGAACTGGCGATGGATTTCCTTAACCATTTCCAGTTACCTATGAGATATGACGCTGGCACAGAGCTGCTCGCTAATTTCAAACAGACAACAGTGGACCATATCTTTGATCACATCTGAGAATGGAGACAGCGTAAGAGTTTAATCAAGGTACCAGTTCCACCAACATTCCTGCTTGAGTGGTTCCTAAAGTCTTTGGTCCCGCAGTTATCCAAAGACATCGTGACATTCAGAGTTTTCTCTGAAGAAGATGCCATCATGAGGGCTCAACAGTTTGAGCTCATCTATTCTTAGTCCAGTTTATTATACAACATCTTTCCAGATGTGCCACGTTCAATACTAGATAAAACTAGATAGAGAGCTAGACAGCATGGTGACAGTATTGTCGGTTTAGCACAAACCAAGCCCGCTGAGCAATTGACAAAGCAGTTGCAACAGTTATCCATACAACACACAACAACCAACCAAACTACTTCTTTGGCTGCTCCCCCTACCCAAACATCAGAGGTACACACAGTGCAGTCGACTAACCCAAAGGCCCCCCAGTAGCCTGAAGGGAAGAAAAAAGAACGAAAGAAGGGTAAGGGGATAAAAAATCCAATGATAATGCTGGAGGGGACAACACTGAAAAACAAAAGGCGAGGTATCTTTGCAACTTGTGCGTGGAAGACCACCCGACCCATCTATGTCCTCGACTTGCATAGGCCCAAAAATTTGTCACGTAGCAACAACAGGTGGTGTTGACAAACCCATTTCAACATGGGCAAAACCTAACTCAAGCCTCTGCAAGTACAGAAGGGGGCAACCAAGAAAACTACCCACCTCCGAACAACCCCTCATCCGCAAACGTATATATGGTTAGGGGTGATGCTTTCATATCAACTAGAGCGCACGATTATAGTAAACCAAGCACTTCTGAGAAAGGCAAAGAATCTGACCTCCCATCTCTTCCTCTACAGATTGAGAAGACATTGGGAAAAACAATGACACGCATTCCAAAAGGTGCATTTAAGAAGGCTTCTCATAACCCAAATGCAAGGGCCGCCCAGAACTACTCTATGGTGGATGATTTATCACAAACCCCTTGTGCTATGTTTTCTTTGGAGGTCCTCCAAAGTTTCCCTTCTCAGAGGAAAGCTTTGTTAACCGCCTTGGGCTCTACTAAGACTTGTAATCCGGGTACCATCATGTTGGATACAACTGACTTAAAACCTCGTCTGCCTTACCACGTAGCATTTTAGATAGTAGTGGCTTACCCCACAAAATGTTTTACACAGAATATCTTCCACACGGTGGTCGACGAGGGCGCCTCAACATGCATTATGTCATTGGCATGATGGAAGGCCATTGGCTAGCCTATTTTGTCTCCATCACCTAATCTCCTCACTGCTTTCGACGGTCGTTCATTCTGACCACATGGCATTGTTCCTTCTTTCCCTGTGCAGTTAGGAGGGAAGACCTTGTGTGTCGAAGTAGAGGTGGTCGATGCTCCCCTCGACTATAACCTCTTGTTAGGACGGAGTAGGACTTATGCTATGCAAGCTGTGGTTGCTACAGTTTTCCAGGTCTTGTTGTTTCCACATGAGGGCCAGATAGTGACCATTGATCAATTGTCTTTCTCCAGACCTGACCCAACTTTGGGGGCATCCACGGTCCCAATGATTGATAATCCTCAACCAGGTGTCGTCAACGTAGGAGTTGGTTTGTGCCCATCGTTGATGGGTACCTTCGATTACCCACCTCCGCAGGGCGATATCAAATTTATATCTAGTCACCATAAGGTTGAGATTTTTCAAGTTTTGTCGTTTCGCACGAATTACTTCAAGGATCCATGGATTCTTCCTTCCCCATCAGCCACGATGGATGAGACAGGGCACCCCAACATGTCCATGCCCTTTTCTGCCACTGAAGTAGCATACTCTTTAGTCCAACAAGCTTCAGCTAACACTGATCCAACTCCTGCACAAGAGTTAGATCCACTTCTATAGCCTATTTAGGCTCAGGGTTCTCTCGCTAACGTCGATTCGTTAAACTTAGTATTGCCTTCTGATGAAGAAGTAATCGAAGCAATGACTAGTTCGGACAAACCTTGGGAAGATCTTCATCATAGATCATATTTTCTTCCAGAGTTAAGATGAATCAAAGCAGGAGAATTCACGATGACCATGACGAGAGATCAGTCGTGTCCTATTCATTTCTTAGCTACACATGAAATTTATATTGAGGGAAATATGGAAACTATCGCTGAGACTATACCAATCAACATCTCCCAAAACCATGGCGTCGTGGAGAACATCTTCGTCGGAGAAGATTGATCCCTTGAAGAGAGTCAAATCTACATGGATATTTTCAAAGAATTTCGCGACGTTTTTTCCTGGTCTTATGAGGAAATGCTAGGTATCGATCCAAAAATAGTTGAACAAGAAATCACAACATATCCTGATGCCAAGCCTATTCGATAGAAGCTTCGTCTAGTTAATCCCAAGAAAGCAGTTGCCATCAAGATTGAGGTTGAGAAATTTCTAAAGGCAGGTTTTATCTACCCTATCCATTTGACTCAATGGGTGTCAAATCCTGTGCCGGTCAATAAAAAACAAGGCATGATTCGTGTATGTACCAATTTCCGTGATTTGAACAAGGCATGTCCCAAAGATAATTTTCCAACACTGTTCATCAACCAGATCATTGATGAATGTGTTGGTTGCGAAGCCTTTTATTTCATGGATGGTTTTTTTGGATGTAATCAAATCCAAATCAAACCCGAAGACCAACAAAAAATGACATCCATTTGTCGGTGGGGTACATTCGCATATCGTAAGATGCCTTTTGGTCTTAAACATGTTGGCGCCACCTTCCAGCGGGCCATGTCTTTCTCTTTTCATGATCTCAAGCATATATTCGAGGCCTATCTAGATGATTTAGCATCACAATCTCGCAAGAGAACGGATCATCCTACACACCTTAGACTAATCTTCGAACACTGTGGATACTTTAGGATTCGCTTGAATCCAAGCAAGTTCAGCTTCTTCCTAACGTCAGGACATTTTCTAGGTTTCATTGTATCAACAATAGGGATCATGGTCGATCCTCTCAAGGTGGAGGCAATAATCCAATTGCCCCCCCCATGCACAATTCTACAACTTCAGAGTCTACAAGGCAAGGCAAACTTCTTACGACACTTCATCGCCAACTATGCTGAAATCACCAAGGGCTTTATGCGTTTACTGAAGAAAGACATTCCCTTTTTCTGGAACGAAGCCACTCAACGCTCTTTCGATGCATTAAAACACGCCCTCACAACTGTGCCTTTGCTACGACCACCTAACTATAACAAAGACTTCTTATTATATCTGGCTTCCATAGAATCCACCATTGGCATGGTTTTAGTTCAGAAAAATGATTCATTCTCATAATACGTGATCTATTACCTGAGTCAAGTCCTTGTAGGACCGGAACTCAATTATTCTCATATCGAAAAACTTGCGTTGGCAGCAGTTCATGCTGTTCAACGGTTCCGTCATTATGTTATGTTTCGCAAGACCACCATCATTGTTGCCGTGAATCCATTCCAGTACATGTTGACACAGTGGGTTATAGGCAGAAAAATCAGTAGATGGATAGTCATCCTCCAGGAATTTGACTTAGACTTCGTTTCAACAAAGTCCAAAAAGTCATTGGTCTTCGCAGTTATTTCAGAACTTCCGGTAGATTCAGGTGACGTTGTGCCTGAGGAATTGCCTATCTGGGGAGATCTATTTTTGATCACATCTTCAGATCCTTGGTACGGAGATATACTTATCTATCTCCAGACTTTGAAGTGCCCCACCTCTTCTTCTCGTGATGAGCGTCGACGTATACGCCATCAGGATAAGAATTATCTCATACTCAATGATATGTTGTATCAGAGAGGTGTAGACTGTGTGTTACGTCGATGTCTCACACATGAGGAGGCAATCATTGTGCTCAACGATTGCCATACCAGAGCTTGTGGCGGTCATTTTTTTGGGATAGAAACAACCCAAAAGATTCTACGAGCAGGTTACTTCTAGACGACACTTATCAAGGATTGTATAGAATCAGTCAAGAAGTGCCATCCGTGCCAAGTCTTCTCTTGGAATATGAGGGCACATCTTGCTCCTATGTTTCCTGTCATCACAGTTGGTCCCTTCACCAAGTGGGGGATTGATTACACTACTTGCAACCCCCTGACAGCAAGGGGGCACCGCTATATCATCGTAGCTGTCTACTACTTCACTAAGTGGGTCGAAGCTATGACAATGTTTAAAGATGATGGAGAGACTGCAACTCTCTTCTTATTCAATCAGATCATAGCAAGGTTCGACGTCCCAAGAGAGATTGTCACTGACCATGGAAGTCACTTTCAGAACCAAATGATGACTGAATTAACATCAAATCTTGGGTTACGGCAAGAGCATTCATCACCTTACTACCCCCAAGCCAATGGGCAGGTAGAGGCTGTAAACAAAACTCTTAAGACTATTCTACAATGAACTATCAACTCAGCCAAGTCAAATTGGCATTTGATGTTATACTCGGCATTATGGGCTTACCGAACATTTGTTAAGACTACAACTAGTTTCTCACCTTTTCAACTCATTTACGGGTTGGAGGCAGTCTTGCCCATCGAATGTCAGATCCCATCTATAAAATTGGCAGTACAATTATTGCTCGACACCTCTCCAATTGAAGAACAATTAGTATACCTTGAGCGGCTCAATGAGTAGCGTCTTGATGCGGCCCTGGCCAATGAGGCTCACAAACATAAGGTCAAGTGTCAGTATGATAGGTCTGTTCATCCTAGTATTTTCTTTGAAGGCGACCTTGTCCTGGTCTATGACCAAGATAAGGAACCCCTGGGGGAAGGAAAATTCAAACCCATGTGGTTCAGACCCTTCATCATAAAAGAGGTATTAAAAAAGGGCGCTTATCATTTGGTTTATTTTGAAGGGAATGCTTTGGAGGAGCCTAGAAATGGGCTCTACCTCAAGAAGTATTACTCATAGGCAGGTCATTGTGGGTAACTTTTTGTAACATATGTATAGTCTTTGTACTATTACTTTTTAGTTTCTTTTAAGTGTTGTGGACGTGTCATTGATGTTATCTTTCGTCAATATGGCAGATGTCAAGTGATTCTGAGGTGTTCATTGGGTATGTAGACGGTGTTAGTCGGCACACTCAGAGGCTTGCCTTCGCAGCTTGGGTAATATTTACACCTCAGGGCCAGTTGTTATCTTCCGGAGGTATATGCTTAGGTGACACCACAAATAATGTCGTCAAGTATAGTGCAGTTATTGAGTTGATTCGTGACGCCTTGTCATTGGGTATCTCTCATCTCCGAGTCTATCTCGATGCTCAACTGGTTGTGTCACAGCTAAACAGAGTATACTGGGTCCATGATCCAAATTTACACCGACGATTCTTTAGGGTACGTCTCTTAGAATGAAACTTTGATTATATTACATATTTTCATGTTCCTAGGAGATTAAACCAAATTAAAGATACTCTAGCTAATCAAATTTTAGATTGGCATCTTGCACACATATGAAAGAAAATTGACATAAGCATGTAAATACATTTTTGCACATGTGATCCATAAGACACAAAAGATCAAAAAACCATATATAACATCATAAGACAACCAGAGTACATAGATGGATGCAAGCGCCTAAAAAATGGGACTAATAACGAGTCACAAGGCTTATGCCCTCAAAAATATATACAAGTAAGTGCTCATGGAACGTAAAAAGTCTAAATAGGTTCAGGGCCTATGGGGCTTGTTATAATAGTCCACAGCATGGGTTAAATGCCTAAACAATCGGACCCACATCTGAGGTGCCCCCACTACGTGAGGCTGCATGGATGGCGGCAGGTCCTCTATCTCGACCATCGGGACTGTGTGAGTGAGTGCAGTGAAGTTCCGCTCAACTCATCTAAGGACCCTCTCAGCCTCCCCGACTGAGAGGTTCCCTGCTACTGTTGTTCCCCCGACGACGGTAGCTACGACTTTTGGCCGTGGACGATGCCTGTTCCATGCATAATCGGCAGGTCGCACGGGTCCCTCATTTTCATGCAACAAACGTATACCCATCAAATACTTTGGCATACAAAATAATGATATATATAAAAAAAATGACATAAAAATTACATATGCAAACAAAAAAACTACAAAGGTGGAGACTTACCCATCTCCCCTCACTCCTCACCAGGAGGCACGGGTATCTCAAGATCTCTAGAAAAATCTATCCCTGCATATGGGTAATCCTCGATCACAGGGATATGCCGTGATAGCCATGCAAAGAAGTCATCATTGAAGGACTCATTGGTCCTTCCACCACCTTGTCGTGGCAATAATACTGCCCATCTACACACTATAGGAAAAGAGGCCTAATGTCCTCGTACTACTTCCCAAGGATTAAAGCTCGGAACTCTCTCAAAGAAGAATGAACACAAAATCATCCCGAACCCGAAATTCCTCTGTGTCTGTTGTCGGAAATCTGTCAATTGCCTCTTCATACACTCCAGTAGTGTGGTACTCCAGTAAAAAATCTATGCATTCAAGCACTGGATAACACAGTTCATCTTTGCGTGAGACGCCTAATGCAAGGATGTTGAACCGATAATCCGCCCAATCAGTAATAATATCGCCTGCAGCGCTAGTGATCTTACTGATGGGTACCTGGGAGCCCACACAGTCAGTCCCAACCTCACAGTGCTCGGCTATCAGTTCTGATATCTTACTCGATCCCGCAGGAAATGTCCTAAAATTGACTAGTTCCCCTCTCCTTGAGAGGCCAGTCAAAAAATAGATATCCTTGGTGGTGGGCACCAGTGATTGCCCCTCTAGCATGAAGGCCTCTGCATCAGGGTGCCAGTAGTCAATCAAGGCATTCAGTAGCCTTGGTTACGCTCGCATAAATGGACACAGGAAGAACTTCAGTAAACCACATTGCATCAACACGACCATGACATTCGGATCTCCCGCAACCAACTCACTGATTGTTTCATGCTCCCTTTCCCTCCACTGGACATACATCCTACCAACACAACAAAGTAAAGGAGGGTCAATACTTTCCCTTTAGTTCTATTTTTGCTACAAAAGGGGGGTCCACGCGAGCTATAGAGGCGACATTCGTGTGTACACGTGGGCATACTTTATTCCGCCTGAGTGTACATGTGACCTGTCCAGAGATAGCCCGCGTGTACCTAGGGCCTACCTTTTTAAGGTTGACGCCCACCCAAAAAATGAAAGCAAATGCCAAATTGAAGAACTAAATAGCTATATAGAGGAGTTTGTACTTACTTGGTCCAAGCGGAAGTTCCTTTCATCCACTATAGCTCCCGGAATCACCATTTTTAGCAAAGGGGGTCTTTTGTCTCTAGAGTCAATTTCCAAATCAGCAATGGTGATAATGAGCTGCCAGCTTCTATTTATAGACTTTTTGGCCTCTTTTTGTCATTTTTTTGGCCTCCCTTATCAGTTTCTTTATACAAAAAATCATTTCGAGTGGTTCGGGAGTTATATGGGAGGGATTTGATCGGGTATTGGGACACCTTTTTTGAGTTTTGAGAAAATTTTGATGGTCCATGAATTTTTTTCCAAGAATCAACTTGAGCATATAGGTTAGGTTACTACCCCGACTTTTGCATCTCGTTGTCTTTTTCCTCTACTATACGATCAATCCCATCAGGTTGTGACATGGAACCATCATATCTGCTTTAAAAGTGTCGCAACTTGGCGGTAGAGCTTACCAAAACATGGATGCCCTAGGTAGGTCCTGGTTGCATTATGGCATCCATGCCATTTCTAAAACACTATAGGCTCGTGAGTCCTTATAGTCTTTCCTGAATATGAGTTTGAGCCTCATTTGCATGATTCTTCTTTGCTCTTTGTCTCACCCTCAAGACTCCCAAAAAATAACGGGTCTCCTTTTAAGCCCTTTCCATACCCTCTAAACATGAAAAGATTGCCAAGCGATCTTGTGGCCTTTCACGCTCGTTAAACTGAAATTTGAAGTCACGTCTGTCTGACGGTAGTTTACCCCTTTTTCGGTCCGGATGGTCAAATGTATGAACAAAGGTATACTTTATAGAACTTCCATTCTTTAGAAGAGTACTCTCGGGTATAATTTTATCCCTTTTTCAGGCCTGAGGGACTAAACTTACGAAAAAGAAACCCCCACGGAGTCCATAGTTAATCTCTTTTCAGAGTCCCTAAAATTGAAAAGATCGCCGAGTGACCTTATTCTTTCACACTCGTTAAATTGGTCCAGAAGAATATTCCTGATAGAGTCCATAGTTAAGATTTTTTCAGACTCCTTAAAAGTGAAAAAATGGCCG